>SSNR01000018.1:956282-977900 GCA_006937965.1 Callopanchax toddi
GAGGAAGGCAGCCTCTTTTACAATCGAGATATGCATCTGCAAAACACGACAAGATCAGTAAACATTGGTATGTAATAAAATCTGATAGGTTGTACATTGATAATGTTTTACCTATAAGTAAAATACAGTAGGGCAAAATACAGCTGTCTCCAGTATCCACAGAACTAAAATGTCTTAAACCATTTTAATTTAATCCATTAATGACATAGAATGCTAAACCATTTTAATTTCTGGTAAACTATGTTGTCTAAGGGCTAGCTTCAGCTGTAGTATTACATTCCTATACATCCCATCAAGCATTAAAAAGATATTGTTCACATGATTGCTCATTGTTAAGAAAAACTTTGCACCTCATATATGTTAGAATACAAACAACAGGAAGATAGAGTTGTTAAAGAAAAACAAGTTTTATTTGACAACTGATTCAGTTAAAACAATATCTGACTAAGATATAGCTACTAAAGCTTAATCAATGACTCTTGTACTTCCTGGACTCCTTTCTCATTGAGAGTTCTCCATAAGGTTAAAATGAGGAAGCCCGACGGAACTTGAAATGTTTTGATAAATAAAAGATGAGTAGTTGGTAAGGTTTTATTTCATTAAAATGTATACTTTGTACTGGCGTGAATAACTTCTGTTTCTGGCAATTTATTTGTATTTGCATTTTAAACTTATTTAAATATCCCCGTGTCTGTTAGTTATAATCTGACTTGACCTATAAAGTTTGAAAAGCATTACGAAAAATAACCCTTTGTTTGTGATTAAAAGGAAACATTCAAAAGTCCGGGTTAGCTTACTTTTGAATCATTCAGAGAGAAAAACTCTGCGGAGAAACGAGAAAAAGAAACTCCATTTACCTCTACTCATATGCTACGATTATAAAATCCATCTTTAAAAAGATATAACTTATATAAGCTACTTACGCTCATTTTGTCTCCACAGCAAAGATTTCGGATAGAAAAACTTTCGGACGCGCTTTATTGGCTACTACGGTCACGGGACTTCCGGGTCACGGGACTTCCGGGTCAAACGATCACTTCCGGTAATTGACGTCATGGAGGTTCATGCGACGTCATGGAGCTCCGTGCGCCATTTTGATGCAGCTGGGTGCCTCTCGCTCCTGTCCGTCCCTGTCCGACTGCCGGGCGTTTGTCTGGGCTTGTTTTTATAAATGAATGGGTGGCGTCATCGTCGGGTGTTCATGCGCATGCGCACAGAAACAGCGCAACAAATTCCACAGTGCTGAAAATCGAGCCTCCTTTATTGGTTGTGACTGTAAATGCCTTTCTAGCAAGTGAAGAGATGCAAAAATATTATATTTTATGCTATTAAAGTATTTAAAATAACAAAATAAAAGTGAGCACTTATCTAAGCATTTGTGCTTTGGATTAAATGTGCTTCAGTAGTGCAGTTTCTTTATATTGGTTTTCTTTCATCATGTTTTAAAGGAAAATAAGACCTGTGTTGAATAATTATCTAAGAATTATTATTTGCTGAACTGCAAAAACAAAATAGGAAATACATGCTAAATCATGATAAATCATAACAGGTGTTTTAGGACAACTATTTATAGTCCCAGGGGTCAAACAGAGGTATAATACCAGTTATTTGTAGAGTATTTTAGTACATATATACATTAAAAATGGGTTATTCTGTAACAAATTATGCTATATAGAACAATAAATCTGTATTTATGTTCTTAGTGAATCTCACTGGAGAGAGGATGGATGTGAGTTTCGTCCCAAGTTTTGGAAAAAGACAAACGTTTCACTGAGTAGAAAATATATTGTTAGGGAAATTTTAAAAATGAATATAATATGTGATATTTTATCACACTGACTTAGTTATTGTAGTTACCTTGCACTTTTTTACATTACATTTACATTATAAATTCAAAGCGGATGCTTTTTTTTTCAAACATTAAGTGTTGAGGGAAGTTGGTGTAGTAAAAATTCATTATTCAACCTCAAGACAAAACACAATGTGTACTGTATGTCTTTTTTTCTTGGTTCCCTGTCTTAAGTGCTTTTAGTTGTTTGAAACATTATAATAAAACAAACAGAACAAGACACATTGGAACTTTTGATTGACTATTTCTTTGGTATTACTCAGTAAAATAAATTGTGTAATTAGATCTGTTTTCCCTGACTCATCACATTAATATTATAACACCCAAAGTGCTGACTCTGTTAGTTCTCTCACACATTTTCACCTGCAAGCTGACTCTTGGGTAAAAGTGTCTACATTTTATTTTTATATTGAGTGAATGAGCCAAACAAGTGTACTATTTACAGAACTTGAATCTATTTTGATATAATCTGTTTTCAGCAGGCGATCACATTATAATCTGAAGAAGAAAAGCAGAGGAAGACTGATTTTAACCACAAAAAGAGCTCAAAGACAGTCTAATTTCATCATCTGGTAAAAAAAATAATGTGTAAAAATAACTATTTGCTGGTATTTTAGCCTTTAGCTTTTGAGATCCTTATGCTTTATTTTATTTTAGTTTGTTCTGGTAAACCCAGACCTGCCATCTGCCTTTCTAATTACATTTTAAAAACTATGTGAGGCATCCACTTATTTATAGGTCATCTGTGACAAACTGAAACACAAATAAAATCTGTGTTGGTTTTTGCTGAGGTGACAACATTCTTACCACAGCTGACACATGACAACGTGCTGCTCCTGATGACAACTGGTTTTTGTTAGGCAACTGGTGGACCAGTATAGCACCTTAACAGAGGCCTTTACTGAGGGATCTGAATGCCCACATTCAGAGACGCAACACAGACTGTGTGGGAGTAATGGCTGCTGAGTGTTGACATAAAAGATCAAAGCAGCAAAAGTAATAAACGGAAAAATATAAACTGTAATCTCATGCTTATAACTGGTTAATTATTCTACACGGTGCTTCACATACACATTTCTTTTAGGTCCACACTGTGTACAGTTTCTGTTAGAAATAAACCTTTTGATGTGCGTGCGATTGATGCAGAATCTGATCATATAATTATGATTTAAAGAATAAGTTCTGATGCACGATCATTCATTCTTTAAATAACGCTATTGAGCAACACTCTCAAAATGACACAGATGGAAGGGAACCGTTCAAATGAACTGCCACTGCCACAGATCTGGCTGATAATGAACGCCAAAGCAGAGGCCGCAGGCTAAAGCAGGCCCAGGGTTGGTTGTTGCTGTGAAACAGAGCTGGTGAGTTCCCATGAATTAGTTTGGAGATCTTTGATTAGTTGATGATCCAATCTAAGGTTTTTTACAGCCTTGAGTCGGTGAAGGTTGGTGCGTTCTGATTTAGGTTATTGATTTTCCTAGTGAGGCAAAGTAAACAGCTTCCAAAACCAAACCTCAGTCCCTTGTCTTACAGATGAGGTGAGCTGAGAGGTAAAGGCTGATAAACTGTGACATAATAAAGTATAGCTCTAGAAATCCTCTCTAGGCTGCTTTTGTACAAAATACTGAAAGATGTACTGTCTCAGCTCATCAGAGCCATGATGAAGAAATGTCTGAAGAGCCGATATTCTTAAATCTCAGCTTATTTGTGTGAGTGTGATCAGACCTGTAAGGAATGTGTGTGTCTCTAGGTTCAGCCTGTAGCATCAGAGGCTGAGTGTGGGCGGAGGTGTGTTGGTCTGGAAGTCCCCTTATATGTGTGTTTGTGTGAGAAAACCAGGCTCTGTGAATGATTGCAGACTTTATTTCTATTGCCTTTTAGTCTCACTTTTAAAAGTTTCAAAAGGACTTCGTTTTTGCAAAGTAAGAGAAAAGGGGACAACCAGAGCCGTCAAAGAATCATTAAATTATCCCAGTCGGTGTCGTAATGCCATCAAACCGCTTGGAATGTCCCTTTGGTCAGAAAAATGCTTCAAGCTTAAAGTCTCCCTTTGTTGCTAAATTTAGCAGTTTAATTTGGAAAAAGGGGACCAATAGCAAAATCTCTTTTATGATAAACACAGTCTATAGATGTGTTTCCACGTCAGGAACCTTTTCTGGGAACCAAGATATTTTTAGGGACGGTCTTTACTCCCATCTGTTTTTGCCACAGGAACCAAAACAAATAACCAGAAAACGGTTCTTCTGAAACTACCTGGAACTTATGGGGTGGCGGAGGAACATTCCCATCTATTGGTAATGTGTCTGAGTCAGCTGCTGTCTGCCAAACTAGTGGAAACACAACAAATCTGTGCTGAACAAAATAATGACAGTCCAAAGAAAATAAAAGTTTAAGGGTCCCATACTTGTTTGAATATTAACACTTTCAAAAATAACTTTTAAACAAAAACAAAACAAAAAAAAAATCAAGAATAATGAAACACATAGAGTTTTGGCAGAATTTGGTGGTTCGGTTCACCTTCACATCACTGTTCGAGCGTCTGCCTTTGGCGAGAGAGAGAAGGGGATTCCTGGTGGATGAAATCACCTCCTGCTGACTGTTCAAGTTCCCCCTTTTAAAGCCGAGTTCAACTTTGCCCTCTTCATTCTTGAAGCTACCTGCTAATGGACCACACACTCACCCGTTCAGATCATTTATAGATAAGAATGAAAAAAATGTTGACACAGAGAAGCTCATTTAAACAGTAAGATGATAAAATAAAAGTCTCCATGAGTTTTCGTCCATCCAGCAGCATCAACAGACACTACTGGACTCTGTTTTCTAACCTCACATCTATTGATAGCCTTGCAATTCTACTCAATATGAGGTATTTCACCATGCTGTGGTGGAGACTGGGGCTCACTTTCACACACCCCTCTCACATTGTTTTATTTAACTACATCTTAGTTTGCATTTTAGAAAAATCAATAATTTATATAAACCTATTGTTCATCTCTAAGCCATATCAACAGTCTTAAAGTTTAAATTGAGTTCTTTGTTTTGGTTCACTTTGACTCATCATGTGACCCAAGAGGACCTGCAGCTCTATCTCAACTATTTGCTGACTGCACGTTACATCAAAGCTGACTTTGGTTAAGCACACACAATTTAGTGTACTGCTGCTGTTATGATGGTATTCAGTGTCTGCTTTGAAGTGTTTTAGAGCCAGACACAGCCAGACAGAGGAAGGCTTGATTTCATAATAGTTGAGTTTACATTTTGATGTAATTGATAACCACGACACTCAAAATAAAAATGCTTTGTGTGCTAATTTTGTTCATTCAAAATCTATCATATATCCATCCTTTTTAAATATAATTTAGCTTCACCTCAAACATATCATGCTTTTTGACGTCAATATTGAACAAGAAATACAAAGAATTTGGTTGTTAGTCTTTTTTTTATATATATATATAGAAATGCATCACAATCTCAAAGAAAATGTGAGTTTTTGTTACAGTGAAAATGTTTAGAAAAAAAAAACCCAAAATAATCTACAATTTCCAAAACCTGTAGCTTTATTTAACAGTTTCAAAGCCTCATGCTGGTCTGAAGCTAAGACTTACACACACCCTGCATGGTCAGTCTTTAAACACCTCCCTTGTGCATCCTATAGCTTTATCAGTTCAGCCCATACGGTGTATCACGTCTACATGAAATCCTCACTTTTCCCATGGGTTGATACCAGGGCAGGCAAACGTGGGACATGTCCCAAACTGACACCTATTCAAACCTTGCCTCCTACCACACCTCTCCTTCCTCACAGGAGTTCTGGATCACTACTCCCTCCCCACAAAAGCATTGATTCTTGATTTTATGCCCATCTGTGGTTGTTGGTAATGTTTCATCCAGCGTTGCACAATAACTCCTGAAAGCACATCAGCCGGTAGTTGAGAGAACCACTTCTGGGTTCCTCACTGACAGAATCAGTGTTTGTGTGTGTGTCAGAGGAATGTCTGGTCGCACCATCAAAGGGGCTTGGCTGCAGAGCAACAACAGCGAGGGTGGCAGTGGTGAAACAGGGATTTACCTCTGATGACGTAATGTGTTGAGTCTAAACAGCAGCAAAGTATGACTGGCTGTATAACTTTAGAGAAAAAGATCTATAAATATTTTAAAAATGTGTAACTACTGTATAAACTCATAAAGGTCTAAAGTTTGATTCTAAGGGTATTTTTTTGCTTGACATGTCTTCCTGTGGTCATGGATACCATGTTAATAAGGAACATTTTTATTCTTTATTAGGATAGTTTCAGTCTAGTTGTGTTTTTTCCCCACAGACTGAAGAGTAAAGGCTGCACACAGCAGGCCTACTTCCAGGGCTGGATGATGATTAACAGGAAGGTGACATCATTTTATTTTATAATGACAGATGATCACATGGCAGCCTTTTTAGATCTGCTCACTCAGATTAAAACCATTTAAAGCCCCTTTTATAAGAACTGTGAGCTGTCTGTAGCTTTAGTAAAAGTCAGTATAAAGGTGTGGAGCTTTACACTGTCAGCTTCTGGATGGATTCAGTTTTTCAGAGTAAACAAAACACAACTTTAGCTGTTAGAAAGCAAACATTGAAGTAGACTTATGCAGATAAATAATTTGCATTTGAGCCTTGTGGGAGCTTAAAATGCTTGAATGTTAATGACGTGTTTTAAAGGTTTCAAAGGTGCTTGGATTTTGAGTAAAGTGCTTTACTAGGCTTGAAACTGTAAGTGAAATTGGTAGAAAAACATTTGCTTTTAAATTACAAAGACAGCGAAACAATTTCATCAATTATTACCAATACGAGGTGTTGAAACATTGTGAAAACTCTCATTGAAAGTGCTTGAATCTGATTTAGGGAAAGTATAGAAACCCTATTTTAACCTGTTGAACAACCTCAGTTCGGAGAAACAGATTAATTGAGGCCAAGTCCAAATGCCTTTTTTCCTGTTTATGTCTCTGAGCTGCATTGAGCCTAGGGAATGGACATGTTTTTTTATCACCCCCATACACCCTCCCCTCCAAGCGTTTTCCTCTCTACAAAAGGGAGCACATAGAATTGCACATGCCTGCAATCACTTGTTTTCTGTTTTGTAATATGCTGTTTGTCTGAATCTTAGAAACAGCTGTAGCTGTAGGATGCTGATGCAATGACAATAAAGTCATCTTGTATCTTGCAGTGCAATCTTAAAACAATTCTAATAGGTATTTCATAGCAATGCAATATAAACAGAGGTGCACATAATGTGTTTATTTGCTGATGTTTGGTACTCACGCCGTCCTTGGGAGTTTTTGGAGGGGTGGCTGCAGCGTGTGTCACTGAGTTCCCCCAGCCGTATGAGCACTCCTTCATAGTGCCCCGCATGCTCATGCTGCAGCTTGTCAGTGTGTGATCTGTACCAAGGCAACACTGGTCTGCAAAGGGTCGTTGTGGCAGAAGAAACTGGTATGCATGCATGATATACAGTAGTGCACATGCGGAAGGACTTATGTGAACTCCCTTTTATCAATTTTTAAATGACACAAACTTTACTTTAACAGTTATTTGCATATAATATTTGATTATTTAACAGTGGCTCTCCAGGAGTATGGGGTGGATGGCCTTGTGCTGAAGGCCATTTAGTCCCTGCACAAGGTGAACGTGAGTCTGGTGGAGGTGGTCGGGGAGAGGACGGTCTGGGATTCCCTGCTTGGTATGCTGCCCCCTCGGCCCGGATCCAGATATGTGGAAATTAGCAATGAGAGAAGATAATGGTTTATTAACGGCATTATTCTGGACTGCTGTGAAATTTTAAATTCTGGAGTTGTTTTGGGACAGCAGCAATCCGCTAGTGAGCTAGACCTTCAGATCTATATATATAGTCTGGTTAACCAGGCTACCAATCCACTGCTCAGACTTCTTGGGGTGCTGGATTTTGTCACTTCGTGTTTTTCCTCTCCTCTCTGTTTTCTTCTTTGTGTTTGTCTGTCGTGGTGAGTCATAGACCTGGTTCCAGTCAGAGCAGGATTTACGAGGTCCATTGGTTAGAGCTAATTTAAGGCTGTATGTTGAAATTGCAATTTTTAAAAAATGCATACAACTTACAGTAGTGATTATTACTTCAGTTCTTGTCACACAGGTCACTCAGAACGGCCCTTTTTTTTTTGCTGTAATGTGGCTTAAGGCACATTAAGGCTTAACAAGGCTTAATGAGAATTCTGTTTGACAGAATTTACATTGTTTGTTCTGTGTTGACCTTAATATGGAGGTAAATTACAGAATAACAGCATCAGCCTTTTACAGGATACACAGAATAAAGTCCTTTAACATCAGTATAAGTACTACAGAGTCCTGACTATTAATATAAATCGGAAGCAAACTAGACAGACATCTACTTTATATAATGTGAGGAAAAGAAAACCAGCTGTGTCACAACTTACAGAACAGAATTAGTAAAATAAGCAAATGCAAACATACCGTATCTCTGGGTAAGGCCCTCTAAACCCATCTGAGCCCCAGCCAGCTACTGATCATAATCAGTCTAATCAGTGCAGCTGTGTATCAACAGGGCGTGTGCCACAGCGCAACACCAGACCATTGAACTCACTTTGATCAGAAATTTCCTTGTGCAGAAGTACGGTGAATATTTCACATTTTCCTGAAGTGTTTTTTTGCTGTTTTTCCTTGGTTTGATCACGTATTATTGGTGGGGATGCAGCTCTATTTCTGCACCCGTGGAACAAATGGTGGGGACGCGTCACCTCCGTCCATGCCAAATATACGCCCATGCCATAGAGCATCTTGTTTTTCACAAGTTTACACAGACAATACAGACGACTAGTTCCATCAGTTCCTTTTGTTTTGGTGGTGTTTCCTTCTAGTTAGCCATAAATCACCAAGTTCTAAATTATTTTGTATTTCCACATATTTTGACTACCCTGTATCCCTCCTCCTCCTCGCTCCTTGTTTCCCAAACCATCACGGACCTCCTCCAGACCTGCAACTAAAACATCAATCAGTAAAACACTCTCTCTCTACTCCAAAAGAACTCTATTCCATCATCCAGTACTCTCCAGATCTCTGAGTCATGTCCCTCAACTGCTTTACATCACGTCATAAAAAAAACAAACAAAAAAAACTTTTATTTACCTTTTGCAGTCTGGTTGAGTACTTTGAGTCATTTTGGTTTAGTCATCATCACAGAAGCTATAGTGACAAGTAAAGAGGCAGACTGCTGATTGTTCATTACTTTCCCACAATGTTTTCAAAGAGATGAACTCTTTTTAAGAAGATGAGGGACTTGTTTGGAAATGACCAATAATAATAAACATTCAGCTCCTCCTCTCAATGAGTTCCTGCCACTCTCAGACATGTGAGGGAGGCCTGGAGGCCTCAGCTGAGAAACACCATTAGTGTAAAACATCACATTAACACAAAACAGATTTAACAAAGTGCTGAAGCCACTTTGACTCAAACTCTGATGGATGGCGTGATCTGACTCTGACGTACCTCTCTTTGATTAACTTATTCGTCTCATCAATTTCCCTTCAGTTTTCTTTTTACATCCAGATCCAAGGAGGTTGTCTAGAGTTCTGTGGACCTTAAACGTCAGAATACGGTAATATGCCCGTCTGTATAATCACAGAAACACCAGGTTGCTTGGTCTTCTAGCCTTCATTTATGATGACACTCTTTAGGATTTAATTACTTTCAAACTTTTCTGGATTAGAAGCATTTTTGTTCACTTTCATTACTTTAAAACACGATTCAAAAGCAATGTCAGCTTTTCAGCTGATTATCAGTTTACCGTAGGTGTTTCTTTCTCTAACAGAAACAATTTTATCCTTATTTAATAAATAAATGTGTGTTGTGATTTGTTGCTGTAATATGAGAATGTGTTATTATATAAAATGAAGGTTTATGGTTTTTAATAATGGAGTTGCTTGTCTTTCTGGTTGTTGCGTGCCTCGTAGCATAAACAGAAAGAGAAACCTGCCTCTCTCTCCGAGCAGAATAACCTGACATGATAAGTTAACAGCCTATGAAGGTGTAGTGACTCACAGCTTTAATACCGGCTCACAGTCTCAGCTGATAAGAACTCTGTGTTTAAATTAGCTCGACGTGCGCTGACCACGGTCATTCCAGTTTATGATCATCTATCTATAAAATTTAAATTACACTGTAAAAGTAACAACAGGCTTTGTGATTATGGTTTTCTGTTGCGGCCACTAGGGGGCATACGTGACTCAAATTTAAAGTGAGGGTCAATAGATTAGAATTATTTGTTATCCTCCTCCTTCACACAGACAGTCACAATTTAACCATGAAATATAAATGATGTAAAGTAACAGTTTTATTCTTAAATGTAAAAAAATATAAATAATTTCATTTTGGCCTCCCTCCTCCACCTGCCTTAAAAAGAATAAATAAAACACCAAATATAATTTTAAAACGGCTTTGGATTATTGATTGTAATTAAACCTAAAGCAGGTGCGAAGCGACTCTGTCTCAGTGAATAATGTGTTTATCAGCTCTCAGAGTGACGCTTTCCAGCCCCTGGTTAACAAGAGCAATGTGATGTTATTTGATTCAAATGTTAGATGTTAAAGTCAGCAGAGAGGAGATAGAGGAGCTGCAGCCATGCGGGTTGAGCTCCTCAGGCAGATAATGTGTGTAGTCCTCCTCCTCCTCCTCCTCCTCCTCCTCCTCCTCCTCCCACATCAACACCAGCCCTCAGGGCTGTAAGAGACGTCTGGGGGAGCAGAGGGGTGAAACCGGAGTGATGGCGCACTCACTGGGCCATGTAATAGAACGATAGAAAGGTGTGCTGGACGCACGCACGCACACACACACACACACACACACACACACACACACACACACACACACACACACACACACACACACACACACACACACACACACACACACACACACACACACACATTTATATGTTGAAAGCTAAAAATCTTGAGTGAAAAGCTATTTAAACGCCAGGAGTTTATCAATAGTAACGGTTTTTCTTCATTTTTAATTTCATAAAGTAATTTTTACCCACAACTGATAAATTAAGGGCTCGTTTTTTAAATGCACAAAAAAAAGCTGGCCTCTAGAAATTCAGATTGAACAAAAATGAAGAAGTCATCAAAATCTCACTCATTTTTATGTTTATATTTTCTTTATGGTTGTTGGTGTCAGTGTGTGAGAGGCAGGGTCCACCCTGAACCCGTCACCAGGGACATCACAGACAACAAGACACATCCCGTGATTTAGAGCCGCTGGCTAACCTGATGTGCAAGTTTTGGGAAGGAAGCCAGAATACCTGAAATTCCACATGCATTGGGAGCTAATCACATGAATATAATTACATTACTTTACTTTTTTTTTTTAAAGAACTAAATGTACCATAAAAACCTGAAGGAATGTTCCATTGTGACGTTTCCCCCAAGTTTAAGTTGAACAAACCTAATAAGAACTCATCCTGGCAGAAAACATTTTTCTACTTTTTCTATCCCCGCTCCAAATTATTCATTTGGTTTTGAAAATTTGGCAAAAATGCTGATCAGTCTTTCAGCAGCCACTGCAACATGTAAGCAATACCACACACTGTATTAGTATTGATGGATGAATCGAGTCAGATGAAATAAAAATGTAAAAAAGCACGTCTTTAAATTATTTTAAAAACATACTTTTGCTGTGTTTCATAACATCTGCAAACGGTTTGCTGCATAAAAGTCATCAACCTAAATCTAATCTTTTACTTCTGTTTGTGAGGCAGGCTTTATGTGCAGCAGTGTAAAGTTACAATGTTTTTCAACAAACTCAAGTCAACTTGCAATTCACAGGTTTGCAGATATGTGCAAGAAATTATTTCTAACATAACAAATCCTTTCTTAGAGTGCATGTTGTGATATAAAGAACATGCATGTGATCTTTTTTTTTTTGCACCAATCCAACAGTTTCAGATGCTTCTTGTTGCGTCGCTGAGAAGTCTGTACCCAACACCCGATGACACAGAGCATCATCAAGGAGGCTCACAGTAGACTCCTCATTTGGGATTTCAGCTAACATACCTGTAAAGACACTCTGTCTGTTATCTTCATGTCAAATTTTGGGCCAAACGGAAACAGATGAAACAGTTTAGCCAAATGTAAATCAGCTGGTCCACGTAAACAAACAAAGGCCTCCATTGTTTGTCAGTTTGTGTGACGGCAACAAAGTTTGAGGAGAAAACCATCACAGGACACTCTCCTCTCCCTGAGACTGATGTCTGAGTCATAAATCATCGTTATCCTTTAATTGGATCCCTATTCACAGCACAAACCGTCCACCTGAGGAATGACTCGCTCCATTCACCCTTTCACCACTAGATGGCACTGTCCCAGCAGCCATCCTCCCCCTCTGAGAGCACACTGACCTTATTCCCTATCTATCTAATTACACATTAGACCTGTAATACGCCATTCCACGTCCACGGGCCTCAGATGAATGGTTTCCCCCTCCCTTCCTCTTTTCATTTCTCTCTCCTCCTCCCATTCCTCTCCTCCTCCACCCCCCATCTTCACCCTGTTCCAGCCAGCTTACCTCAATTACTGTCATGGGCAGGCCACAGCACTGAGGGCTCTCTTTCTCCCTCTCCCTCTCTCTGTGTGTGGGATGGGGTGGGAGGAGGAGATATGAGTATATGGATGAGAGGAGGAGACAGTTGCTGACATACCAGCACATGGTATATGTTTACAGGTGTGTTTATATGTGTGTGGGCATGCGTGCCTGCTCCCGTGCTGTGCATTTGTGTGTTTGTGTGACATGCCCACAGGGCAATTGCTTGCCACATGCCAGTGCTGTTGGAGCAACAATGCTGTGACAACAACGATTTGACATTTGTGAAAGATAAATATATTCCACTTAGAGAGAAGCTAGTGCCACTCACATGCTGGGGTAAAAATAAAATAAAATAAATATATATAATGACACCGGCTGCAATGATTCTTCAGACATGTTTTATTTGCTGCCAAAAAGAAGCCGTAGTTTTTAGAAAATATCGCAGGAGATCAAAACATACTTCATGTTCAGCTCCTAAATGTTCAATGTAACGGTTTTAACTTTTCAGTTTTGTGCTAAATTATGAGCCATATTTATTTCTGATGTTTTGTTGTTTTTTTTTTTAAATAGATTTTTGTTTGAATAGCTCAGAATTTATTGCTGTTCACCTGCTGATCTTCCATTTTTGTCATCATTTTGTTTTACTTCACTTCTTTAAAAAACACATGAAAATATGCAGCTTGTTTAGGAATCATACTGTGAGTTTGGAAGGCTTGGACAAAATTAGCAAAGACCTGAACTATTTCTTGCTCATCAAACTGTCATGTCCCTCCTTTGTGTCCAGTTCATGCCTGTGTTCCCCCCTCCTCCTGTGTCCTGCACTAATCCTCCACAGGTGTGTCTCGTCTGCCTGATCACCTCCCTCCCTATATGCTGTTTAGTTCAGTCACTCCCGGTCGGTTCCCATGTTGTATCCCTGGCCTTGTTTGTCTGTTCAGCCAGCAATAAAGCTGTTTTTGGTTTCACCTCACCGTTTCCTGCCTCCCTTCCTCCGCACTTGGGTCCTGCACTTACCCCAACCCTGAAAAAAACAATGGTAATGTTTAAAACTGAGTGCGAGAAACAACTGCTCACTTTGGGTCTCTTTAGCTCAGACAGAAAGTCATTCAATGTTTAAACAGTTTGGGAAAAGTATGACTGAACTGATATTTGATGACTGTTATGTATTTCACACAACCACAATTTTATGGTTTTTTTTTTTTTTTTAGATTTTCACATGTGTAGTGTTGTACACTATTGGCACTATTGATCACGCTACACATGAAATATTCAATTTGGAGTGTGAGGATGATGCACACTCTTTCCAAACTATTCCTACTTCTACAACTTTATAACTAATATACACATTTTACATTAAAACATGAATTTTTGTCTTTCACACAGTGTCTCGTTGCTATAGGACTTAGTTTTCTCTCAAATCCCTCCAAAGAGCACAGTTTCAACCTGAAGCTCACCTATATATCAAAGCACATTGTTTTCTCTATAAAACTAGAAGTGAAGGGTCTTTTAAACTTGTTATAACTACAATTAACAATGTAGATACACAAAAATGTTACTGCATCACCATAAGACCCTTCTGCAGTTCGTAAATCTTTTGGACATGGCTTAAAGTTCTTGCAATGGTTTGTTTCAGGCTCAGTATCCATTAACAGTAAGTTGATGCTGCTGTGTAGCTGTTTCGCACAAGTGTGTGGTTACCATGGTGACCCTAATGAGCCACTGGCAGCAACCTTAACATTAGGATTACAGTTCAATCATCAAAATGAAGGTATTTTGTTGCTTGGATTTCTACAAAAGTGAGTTCCAAATTACTATTGGGCTTTTTGGAAAAAGTGAAAGGTAAAAATTGTATTTTTGTATTACCTCCATTCTTTTATCTTAATTGTTGCACAACTAAAACTCTACTGTCTCATCTTTAATGACAAAGCAAACAAAACAGGTAAAACACACTCAGGCTCATATAATTGTACTGATTATAAATCAATGAACAGCTTCACACACATCCATAACCCAGACCAGAATAAAAATAGATGCTCTTCCTTGGGTTTTGGCATATACGTTAAAAACAGCAACATCAGTAATTTTACCAAGAAAGGTCTTTAAAAAGGCAACAAAAGCAACAGCACACACATACACAAACATGCAGACATGCTTTAAGCATTCAAAGAGTGTGCAGTAAATTTTTCTGAGACAGAAAAGGAGAAATAGCAGAACAAAGCCATAAATGTCCCCTGCTGGAGTCAAACGACTGTATGCATTTTGCGCCATAATGATGGACAAATATCTTTTTTTTTTTTTTTTGTTGCAGTTACATAATAAGAATATGGTGGCGTTTAAAAAGCCGAGCAAAAGTTCTGTTGGCTTGAATAATTCAGAGAAGGAAAAATGAGCTGATCTCTAAAAGGCAAACATTTTAAAACAAGATGCTCTTCTTTCACATTTTGAGCAAAGTTTATTAGATTTTTTACTAGTTTAAAGGGAATGAACTGAAAGAGAAGAAAGAGAGGGTTATTTAAAGACAGAGAAGCAACATTATAAAGGGTTTTGTTGGAAGTGAATAATGTATATTCATTATATTTTATTATCAGCTATTATAAACTTAAACCAAACTCAGTTTGCCTTCTTGTCACATCAGTAGTGTCTGATCCTGGTCCCATAAGGCCACACTCCTGCATATTTTAGTTATTTTTCTACTCCAACACACCTGATTAGATGACTCAATTACCTCCTCATCATGCCCTCAAGTTCTGCAGAAGCCGTTTGAGTCAAACCAGTTTTGATGGAGTATCTAAAACATGCAGGATAGTGGTGCGTAAGGACAGGAAGAACACTGCTGCATCATGTTAAGAGCAGAGGTTACTGACCAAAATCCAGAGCTTTCATCATTTTTCTTGAATGACAGTTTTACGTCAGTAAAGGTTTCCTGTAGTTTGATCCTTCTCGATTTATCCTACAAACTGAGATTTACATCTAGAAGTTAAAATTCAAATCCAGATTAAACTGTAAACTATAAACATTCAGGTCTGATTGAGTAAAGTCGCATTTCTTCAGTTTGTTTAAAACGAGTCTCTTTGCTGAGCTGTACCACTTGTACGAATGTGTGTGTGCGTGTGTGTGTGTGTGTGTGTTGAATGTGTGTTGTCTGAAGGTCTGTGGGTCAAGTCATGGTAATTTTCCCATTTCTCAGATATCTTCATTATGAGCTCAGCCCTGCTTCATTAAGAAGCTTGTTCACGCATCCTACCCCTGAAAAATACTTCATACATAAAATCCCTAATTTCCTGCCTGGGTGTGTGTGAGTAATTGAATCACTTCCCTCAGAGGAAAGATAAGGATCACCGTGGAGGTGTTCTCAGCGAATCCAGGCCAACACAGGCGAAAATATGAGTAAAACCCCACTGCCTGGTGGATAAGGTTTACGTTTGAAGTCTTACCAGGCCTCTGCTCATTATTTCACTTTATTTTGTCATTCAGGAGGGAGCAGATTGTGGGGACTTTTTAAAAAATCTTAACATGTTAATGTGGAATTATTTCAATATCTAGTCACTGCTCATTCTCCTAACTTAGGTGTTTATTTCTTAATAATGGCCCTTTCTGCTGTCGTGAACTTGATGTTTGTATCCAGAAAGAGTGTAGTCATAGCGAGTCTGTTGATTGCTGCCATCATAGAACAGCTCTAATCTCATAACCCTTACACTCATGTCAATTTTGCATTATGATTATTTACATAGGCTCCTATGGTTATTTGAAGTGGAAATTTAAATAATATATATTTTAAATTCTCTGCATTTGACCCATATGAAGAGCTGTGGGCTGCCATCTGTATGGCGTTCGCTGCACTTTGGGATTCAGTCTCTTGATGCTACGACACATAGCCTGCCAGGTAGAGAGATTAAACCATTGATATCATAGATATCACTAGATGCCTATGTGGGACTCTACGGCGTCCCTACATGGCGGCCATCTTGCTTCGGACAGCTGACTTTCTGCTCTCTATGGTAGCAGATGGAAGGTGAGTGATAAGCTAAAAATAATCATAACTCGATAAAAAATAACGGATTTGCTAACGGGTTACTTTCTTACAAACGTTTTTATTTATAGACTTGAGATTTGATACTTTTACAATTTATGAGTTTCCCAACCATTATCGTTATATTTTGATATATATTCACAGCCACATCTCTGACGTTTATAAAAATGCAAACCGTTTGAAAATTGGTTAAAAATTGAGCAAGTTAGAGGTATTTATTAGTACATGCTTCATTGACACCAATGTTAAGAAAGGGGCAGCTGTACGAAGTAAGATGGCCGCCGGCGTAGGGACATCAGGGTCCATTGACGAACAGCGCAGGTGAGATATCTAGTGATATATATGACATCTATGGATTAAACCACTCACCTTCTGATCGGTGGGCAGCCATTCTTCCCTCTTAATCCAACGCTTGTCCAAAATTAGCAGAAGTGTTAGCTAACTCAGGGGTTGAAGCAAATTATTTTCTTCCACTGAAAAATTTGTCTCTCGCGGAGGATGGAGGAGAAGGGGTGTGTTTGTGTCAACAGGCCCAAACAGAATCACTTCCAGACACAGGGCAGTATCTGTCGGAGTGAGCGGCTTAGCGCAGACTGCTAGCGTACTTCCTGTAGCGAGGGGCGGTCAGACACAGGTCCTCGCACAGCAGCGCAGCACTTTGATCCGCACGTATTATTGGTGTGGATGCAGCGCTTCTGCACCCTGGATCGAGTGGTGGGGACACGTCAGATCGTCCACACAAAATCTACGCCCACGAGCTTCACTATTCTCGCATATCTTTATTTGCGCTACACAGAAAGAGAGAGAGAGAAAAAGAGAGAGAGAGAGAGAGAGAGACTACTGAGCCCAAGAGAGAGCACGAGCAGAAAGACAGAGGTTTGATGGAACTTTTCCCTCTTTTTTCCAATTGACGGAAATCCATCGCCACGACGGAGAACTTTAACCCCTGAGCTAGCTGTAGCACTGTTGAGCATGTAACACACCCAGAAGGGTTTTTAAAATACATTTTTCAAAAATAATAAACATTCAATGAAAAAAACAACAACGTATGGCTGTGTAAAAGTTTATTACTGAGCATTTGCAGTTTTAAGACACAAGAAAACCAGGCCACAGCTGCTGCAGAGTTCCCTCAAGTGAACCAGTGAAAACCTGCAGGATCACTTTTACTTTGATGTGTTTGTAGGTCAGTAAAATCAGGAAATGATCCTCAGACAGTCAGTGCGTTTACATGCAGTCTAGAAAACTGAATTATTGCCTTAAATCGACTTAAGTCGGTTTTTCAACTGCATGTAAACACGTTAGTCCGGCTGAAGTCGAACTGGATCTAAAGCACCCAGATAATGCGGTCGTAGCTCGACTTCCTCCTCCATGTAAACAGCTTAGTCGAGCTAATGCTGTCTGGGCGCTCCTCCTCCGGGAGTGACGACACCGCGCAAGTGGGAATACAAACAAATCAGTAGCGGTAAAAGACGATAGCAGCAAAAACAAATGGACAGCTTGCCAGCGCTGGGTACACGAAGACGCCGGATCAAATTTGTGACCAATAGAAGCGTTTAAAACAAAAGTTTTTAAACGCTAAGAAAACAACCGGCAGAACACCGACAGGAAAGAGCGCATGTCGCCCCCTATCGTAGCGGAGTGGAGCGAACTTCATTTAAGAGTTCGGTTTTCTAACAGACGTGTAAACTAGGATAAAGGCTCCCAGTTTATTAACATAAGATCGACCTAGACCGATCTAGCTCGACTTAGATCTGCATGTAAACGCACTGACTCATCCTGTTGGTGTTTGACTCACTGAAAAATCTTTATATTTAACTCTATCCTGTTGTTTTTGTGACATTTTGCAGTGCAACACTTTAATAACTGAAGCGTTAGCATTTGTGCTACGTCTGTTTCTCAATCTATGCATGAGTGTTTTCAATCTTTTGTTGTTAGCCTCAATGGTAACTTTTTGTTACATTATGATTTGTAAGTCGCTTTGGATAAAAGCGTCTGCCAAATACATAAACATTCTGTGACTGTGACTAGCTGTTTCTTCAAACTGAGGTTGTTTAAAGAGTTTACTTATTTGAATTGTTGACATCCACTGATTAAACAAAACTAAAGGATGTAAATTATTTCTTTATAAATGTGACCACTCTGCCATATCATGAAATGATTAATGAAAAAAAATCTATCAAGCATTTTTTAATTTAGCTAAAAAAAGAGGAGAAACGTGTCTCCAACAAAAAACTGTAATCAGTCCACCATGCCACAAGGTGGCGAGAGTGCGCACAATAACGACAAAGAAAAATAACATTTTCAGCTCTCCAAAAATTCTCCCAGGACATGTTCCTCATTGATTTTGTTTATAATTTCATCTCAGATATTATCTATTGCACACACCATCAAAGGTAAAAGAAAACAGAACCAGGATGAAGTCAGAAAGATAGAAAAATCTGTAAAAACAGCTTCTTTGTTGTTTTTGTTTGGAGTGCACAGTTCATCCGCAGCAGGCTGCCATGTCACCACATCCACATGGGAGCCACCAAAAACAGGTTTCTGAAAAGTCTAGATTTTTTTCACCAAAAACTACATTTGTGTGTGAATCTCATCCTTTCTTTAATTCCCTCTTTAATCGTAAAATCCTGATCTAAAAATCCTATACTGTTCTGAATCAACGCTTTCCTGTAAATCGTCTCCAGATCAAATTGAGGACAACTTTTGTCTTTGTGAAGGTTTCTTGTTGAAGTTCAAGCCACAGGCACACAACACGGTGAGATGCTCACTAGAACCACACTCTGGTGGTCAATAAGCTGCTCAGTCAGAACCAGTCAGGGTCAGAACCTTGTAGAAAACACCAGGGATGATAAAACTGTAGCTGTTTTTCATTCTTATTACTCGACCCAGCTTTTCCTAATCAGTCCAGCTAAAATGAATGAGGAAGACTGTTTTCCTCCAGCCTTGGTTTCAGTTGTCCTTCAGGTATCTTGTGCATATATAGAAACATATTATGAGGTCTCCCTTTAGCTTGGTCAATTGAATTTACCAAATCAGCGTTGTATACTTGCAGCACTAATTCCTCTCCTAACCTTTTTACCCCTCGTTCCTCTAATCTGCTGCTGCTGCTGCACGACGGGTTGAAAAGGCTTTTTAGGGCTTGAGGGAGGAGGTGAAAGGGTGAAGAGTGGGAGCATTGTGGCTTCATGTTAATTGAATGGGCTTGGTTTCTGAATCCCTAATTAGTGACAATGGCTGTGACATGGGCAGTGGCGAAGCAGAGAGCTCTTCTGGGAGGTAAGTGGGAAGTTGAAGGACAGCCACGGGAAAAGCACCTCACGCTCTCATACAGCATCCTCCGAAAGCTTTAAGAGACTATTGTGAGAGGGTATAAGCACACACACACACGTGCACGCACACACACACACACACACACACACACACACACATTTGAATGAAAGCGTTGAGTTCGAGTAGGGGGTAGAAACGAGGTGGCGCTTCAGCAGCCTCTTCTTCTCTGTTCTCCTTCTTCTAGCTCATTGACCAATGAAAGGTTTAGAAATACTAATGCTTTATTTGGAGTGAATTTTAGTTTTAAATGATGCAAAAGAAGGATAATAACTTCCCAATGAGCGTCAGGATGTAACTGTGTGTTTCTACATGTATGCTGGAAGAACATGTAACATAAAGTTGTTCTATTCAGAGACAAATAGAGGCTATGAACCACTGCTATTAGAGAGGTGCACAATATGGCAGCTTGTTTAAGTAGCGCTGTTTGTTAAAAAAGATTTTTGATTTGGGAATTATGTTATTATGTTAGAAAAACAGCATCACCAAAGACACTTTATTTATTGAGGCAAGAAAAGTAATCGAAGTAACAAAGATTAAGTTGAAATTTCTAATAAAACTACAGGGAACTTGAAAGCTTTTAGTTAGAACAGCTGACGTTCCCAGGCTAATTACATTCAGACTTTTGTTTTGGTTGGGAGTTGTAAGTGAAGATCATAAAAGGAGGTTAGGGTTATGCTTGTAACCAGAAGGAACATGACTTCTAGAGGGAGGTAAGACAATAAGCGCTGGTAGAAAAAGATTAAATTTCTCCCCAATTTTTTGAATAAATACAAAAATATTCAAAAACAGACACTTACTGTTAAATGTTTTTGGATGAATGACGATCAAGGAGGCTAATAGGATACAGGCGACCAATAAAAATGAGAAGAACAACTCAAACAAAAGGTGTAATTTATCAAACAACCACAAGACTAAAGAAAACCATGGAGTATCAGTGACCTACAGCATCATTCGTACCATAGACGATGTGATGTCCTACATTAGCTCTTGAACTGCGGTTCAGAATTCTTGACTTTCAGCATTTTGGACATTGTCTTATTCTTTATGCAACCAGAGAGATGATAAAAAGTGTGGCGCAGCCTGGGGATATTTGAAACCTGACTCAACAAAATAATTGTGCTCTTGAGAATAAGATGGGATGATACTGTGAATGAAATGACCAAGAACAGGCTGAACGGACAGAAAACCCACACCACTGATTGTTGGGTTACACTGTGAATAAAGTGGGTTTTATTAGGTAAATGAGCACGCTGAGTCAGGGATTTGATGCTTGGTTTAGTAGATTTCCGGAACTCTTATATTTTTAATTTTAAAATCTATTAGTCAAAATGCAAATTGAAGAACTCAAAGCCAAATCACCTGATTCCAAACAAATCACAGCATCTTAGCAACCCCTGAATTTGTTTAAAGTCAAAGTAAAGTTTGGATCAAAGTGTGTTCTTAAGCAGCGCCGCCTGCTGTGTGCCCAGATGAACAAATGTGCAACATTTAAACGCCGCCGTAAACCGATTCATGACTCCCAGCTGCTAGCTTGGGTGTGTTTAGTCTGGCTGATCGATACCTTCTCCTGGACCGTCTGCCGTCCTCCAGGTGGGTTTAATAAAGTTGTAGAACAGCAGCTGTGGTGAGGATCTAAGTTTGCGTGAACACGTTTGTCTCCTACAGAGAGTCACAGCTGGATACTCAAGGCCAAGGGTGTCATCCAGCTAACCCTCTGCCTCCTCCTTCCTCTAGATTTTACAGGTCTCATTAAGAGCAGGAGAAAACACACACACCCTCACCCCCCCCCCCCCCCCCCCCCCCCCC
>SSNR01000018.1:984044-1000537 GCA_006937965.1 Callopanchax toddi
CTGGGCCCCCCCCCCCCCCAGAGACAGTCGGGGCGAGGCCGCCGCTGAACTCAATCACAAAGTGCTAAACACGGTGCACGGCGCAAATGCTAATTTACTGTAACCGACATGCTGACAGAACTCCAGTAATTGCAGCCAAATCTCAGCCATCTTCATTGCCGCTCTGATAAAACACACACACACATGCAGATACTCTGATTTTTATTTTTCTCTGGTCCATAAAGCGCTGCATCTTCAAATGTCGGCCAGGGTCCAAGGTTTAGTGGGCTGATAAAAATGGAGATTTTTGAGGATGACTGTCTGCACCCAAGGGAGAGGTGACAAGATTGAAGTGTGTATGGCGCCGTCCTATAGCTGTGATGAGGTATGGATGTCTGATGTCTGTATGAGGGATAAAACCACCTTAGAATGACTGATGTTGAGTTGATTAGGGGTCTCGTTAGCACCGCTGTCACTGAGACTCTTGTTTTGTCTGAACTTCGCAGTAAAAATTTGAGATGTGCGTCGACTCAACCTAAGACTCCAGCATCGCATCCGTCTTAAAACATAAAGTCTTTGTGGAGAGTTGCAAAAGTATTTTATCCCATGCGTTTCAACCATCCATCCTCCATCTTGTGCCAGCGTTAGATAGAAAACACTCAGACGAACTGTCATCCCAAAGACTGCCGTTCAGCCCGTGATTGAGTAGGAAATCAGCCATTTCCTTCGAGCAGGCAGCGCTCGTTGAGAACCTTCACCATGGCTTTGAATGGCACAGGGGAGGACTTTTCCTCAAGGCGTTTACGACCCATGGTGCAGTATATTACGTTTCTCGGTGTGGAATTGGATTGTGTTTTTTATCACAGTAAAATCAACATTCATCTTTGACTCAAAAGACAATCTACCTGTTTTCCCTCATTTTCATTTATTATGAATTATTGGTAAGAGTAAAAGCTGGAGCCTGAAACCTTTTGTTTAGCGTTTTTCTGTTAAAACGCGCAGATGCCATCACCCTGACGTATTTGTGTTTGCGATACCATAAGGGGAGTTCAGGAAGGAAATTTGGGAGCCTGAGCTCTCCTGAAATCAAGATTGTTTTTTTGCACTTTTCACCCACCTTGAAAATCAGATAATCCCCAGTTTGTTTGGTAGTGTCGTCCAGTGCTTCAGCCCATGAATTGATAATTTCATTCCAGTTCTCCCTTTAAGGCGCTCCTGCAATTCTGAATCCCCCTCCTCCTGTTTCCAATCCCTACATGCAGGCCCTGCAGTTGGTCAAATTGCCTAAAGCCTGAGTGATTGTAATTTCTGAAGAGGTTGCTGAGTGGTGCTTTGAGGAGGGAGGAGGGGAGGGCAGTAGTGGCAATGGCACTGAGCAATAAGCAGGAGCTGGAAGGTAGGTAAGAGTCGGGAAGGGTGTGGAGCGCGAATGTAAAGGGGGGGTGGGTGGCGTTAAGTGCTCTTACGGAGGAGTTGAGCTCTACCTCACGCTGGTTGCAGCCTTGCTCTCGCCGACCTGATCCCTTATGAAGCAATTAGCCTTTCACCTGGACAAGTTCATCAGAAAATAACTCCAGTAACGCCACCACCTTAATCTGGTCCAAAGAGACCACAGAGGGAACGGGACACAAAAGGTTATATTTATAAATGACGTCCAGTTCGGTGACTCAGGTTGCCCCCAACAGGATGCTCCACTCTCATTAATGAAAATGATTGCTTTGGTTTATTCAGTATTTTTGGGGGCAAGCATTTACACAGACTCACACAAGTCACTGAATTTTATTTCTAACATAATTTTTAAACTTTAAATGAGTTATTTAACTTAGTTTTCTTTTGTTCTGCCACATCATTTGCATTATTTTGAGATTAAACATGAGGCACATGATTAAGAAAAGCTACACTATGTGTTTACTGGTTTAACTGGTGATGACTTACATTTGTACTTATCCATAACATCTAACCTACCGGTACTCATTTACTTTGATTGTTCTACATTTACAGCTTCTAAAACATTTTCATTATGAAGCTAGTTAAAAAGAAAGTTTCAGATTCATTATCACATTTTACATTCATATGTAATTAACCCTTTAACTGCTACTCCAAGAAAAAGCAATGAACAGTTAACTTTTTACATTTCTTATTCATTTAGGGCAATGGGGTTTATAATATAGGGTAAATAAATAATAATGTAAAAGTGTCATTATTAGGTGATAATAACAGGCTGTAAAATGATTTATTCAAACATAATTTACACCTTTTTTTTTTAGTTCAGGAGTTTTTTTTTTAATACAAATAAGTGCATGTTTCAATCCATCTATAGGGGCTAAAATAGGCTCTACATGCACTGAAAGGGTTAATAACTAAAACCCAAATCTGTCCTCAGTAATGTGGCGTTTTACAGTTTCCTGCTTTAATTGGTTTATAAAGTTTTTAATGAACCCAAAGTAAAAAAAAACCCACACTATCCTTGTGAGAATCCAAACTTATGAAGCTTCTAATCATACCACTGATTAAAAACAAAAACAACCTCTGAATTTCTTTTCTGTCAGCTGTCACTCCAGACCCAGAGCCCACCTGCACAAACATCTTAACACATTCCCTTATTGATTTCAGGACAGATGACTACATTTGTCAGCTTCGACAAACGACTAAAACACTGAGGAGAGGAGTTATACGTGGCTAAAGAAGAGGGGATTTGACCATGTGTCGCTCAGCACCGTCTCCCTGTATTTAGATCTGGTAGTCCCGCCCCCAGACATTTTGTCCAATCAGGAGACTGAACATTCTCATAAGGTTTGTAGCAAACGATTTTGATTTGCTCTGCTTTCTCGTTGTAAAAATATTCCGAACACAAGAAAACTGATGATTTTGACCAGTCAACAAAGACACCTTTGACCTTAACCCCACTGGCTGACATAAACACGCCTCCATCATCAGCATCCTCCCTAGTCTGCTGTAATATCTCAGACATTCCTATTGGCTGTCCATCAAAATAGCTGCAACTATTTATCTTACTGTTATGTTTCTGTGTTTAGTTATAGTATTTGTCTAAAGGCACATTTGTTTATGTGGCCTGGGGCCTTTTTACCTAATAATTTATGCTGAGCTACTGACTTCCTACTGACCTGACCTGAGACACAACAAACAATTTCACTCCAATCCAGGTGGCGCTGCTAATAGAGCGTAAAGTGAGTGCAGTGATCACTACGTCATCAGCAGCAGCAGCGCCAAAACCAGAAGAATGGAAAATACTGGGATAGTATTTTACATTAGAGGACAGGATTTGACAGACTCAGACTTAAATATGTGTATCCTGAAGACGACTTTCTTAAATTCTGGATTTATTTGACCACAACGTGACTAAGATCAAACTAAAATAACTAAAAGGGTAAGACTTTGATCACAGATTGCACATGTAAACTTTGCATCACATGCTCCACCCTGAAAGTTCAGGGTAATCTCAATCGTACTGCCTCCCTACCAGAGATGTTTTTGAGGTTATGCAGGCTGGATCTACCAGGGTAAATGCAGTGGAAACAGAGCAGAGCAGCCCAGAGAAACCACAGCTCAGTCAAACATGTCCCTGCAATGGAAACGCGCCTTATGTTTCAAACCAAGTACACGTCTGACAATTCACGTCTCTGCATTAATTTCAGCAACCACTCAAGTAAAGAGGCTTTTTGGATAACACTTGTTCAGAATCATGGTCGGATGAAGATCACAATAGATTGGATTCAACAGTATATTGAGTTTTATATGGTATTTTTATGCCACTTTTTTCATCCATTAAGGAAAAACAACCTAAATAGCAAAGCAGTCCTGTCTTCTTCCTTCCTGTTTAGTGTCCTGTTAATGCACAGACATTTTTCATAAGGACTGGATATAGAGTATGCACGTGTGTGTGCGTGCATGTTTGCATTTTTTTGCAATGTGCACATGCTGACTACAATTTGGGCTCACACGTCGTCCTGTCAGGGGTCTGTGCAGCTAATCTTTATGCACTCTGTGACCTCCTCACTGCAAACCCTGCTAAATATATTATTCCCCTGGGCCTTTCATTGCTGCTTGGTGTCAGAAATCAATATGTATGAGGCGCGTAGATGGGAATTTCTAATAGATCTCTGCGGCCCTGCGCTGCTCTTCAATATCTGCCTTGGACTATTAGTGCCGGCTCAGTGGCGGTGAAATAACCGAGATAATCTTTTAAGGTACCTTTCTTAAGGTGGAACAGCAACTCCCGCTTTGCATCTTCCTCCCTCCTGAGTGCTAAAGATGGATTTATTGTTTGGGGGGGGGGGGGGGTTAGGAAAAGAGCCGTGCACGCTGACTGAGATTTGAACTGGCTGTTGTGTTTTTATTTAAAACACAGCTGATGATTTCACATAAAAAACAACACAAGCACGCTGCATTTTAACATGGATAGATGTGTGTGTTCTCTCTTCCACCTGAATGCTAATCATTTTGTAAGGATGTGTGTGTATGCATGTGTGTGTGTGTGTGTGTAGGCGAATGAGGGTATCTGGAGGGATGTACCACAGAGCTAATTGCCCATATTCCTAATGCGGGGATGATTTGCTGCAGCACTTAGCAGCAGCAACAGAGGAACCTGACTCTCCCCAGCCGCCACCGCCACCTTCACCCTCCCACCTCGCTCCCCACTACGCCGAGGAGGAGAAGAGGAGACATCCGGCATCGGCAGGCAGTTAGGGGATTGGAGGGGGAGGTGGAGGAGAGGGAAGATGGGGAGGGAGGTGGCGGTTGGCTCAGACAGCATGTGGTCTCCAGGGAGGTGGAGAGGCTGAAATTATTCTACGGTCACAGGCTTCCTTTTTTTTCTCTCCCCCTCCCTCCCTCCCTCCCTCCCTCCCTCTCCATCTCTCAGCGAGGACCTCGGTGTATAATCCTTGGCGCTCGCCTGGCTCGTATATCTGCCGTCCCTGAGACAAAGGTTATATCTCTTTCCTCCAGGACCACTAGCCGCTGACTCAAACCACATACCTGCTCCATTATCACCACATCATCAGCACCTGTAGAGAGAAAATTAATTACACCATTAAAGTATTTATCACATAATTATTCAGCCTAACAAAAGTGATGAACATATGAAGATGTGAAACATGATGCATGTGAATATATCTTTCTGTATTCATCAGTTGGTTTGTTTGCAAAGAGATGCATAAGATTCCCATCCTCACACATGGTTTTGTCCCTTCTTTCTCACAGGTGAAGTGTCAAGAGCCCTCAAAATGAAAACTATTCCCTCCCCCTTCTGTCGTTACCTAATCCTGGTGCAGCTCCTTGATATCAGCCATAAAGCTGGAATTAGTAGAGAGATAGATCTTTTGTAGTGGGGATTTGTGGAAAGGTTATGAACAATTAACATCTTACCTGCTCTAGATAGCGCATTGAGTGGCCTCAGTTAGGAGAAATAGATCAGTTCTAGCCAAATTGAGCAAGCTATGGGGAAAATCACACATGACCCCAAATGCATTGTAAGGATATCCACCTTACTGGTTGGGATTCAAACGAAGAAAATTACAACAAAAATTGTGAGAAGACTATTTGATAAATCAAGCGTGAAAAAGGAAATGTACAAGTCATTAAAAAAGAACTATTTATTTATTTATTTATTTATTTATTTATTTATTTATTTATTTAGAAGGTTTCATGTGTTTTTATCGTCACCTTGCACATTATCCTTAATGTGAAGAACGGAGTCGTTTGGAAATTTGAAGATTAAAAACAATTAAATGATTTACTACATTTCACATAAATAGACTGAATAAATATGAATAATGAATATGAATAAAATTCATTAACATTCTCAAAGACAATTTTCGAGACCACAAAGTGTTGTTTGAAGTCCGCTCAATACGTAATGCTCCAACATTACTGTGGTTTATAGTGTGTTTGCACCTCCAACGACACGACATTGCCATGGTTGTTATAGAAACTGCACAAGTCTCTGGATGAGTATCTTGATCAGAATGGACTTCACTGAGCAAAGCAGATCGCTGCCATCTTAAAAAACTCCAGTCTCTAAAATGTTAGTTTAGATGCTATTTTACAAACTACATAAGAGCTGATGTTATCCTGATAACGATGTTTTAAGATTCCTGATGGAAGCATCCCACAATGCATCATTCATCATTTGTTAGTTATCTAGAAGTTGAAGCTGGATGGAAAGATTGTCCCTCTAGTGGCTGGCTGCAGTATGCATTTAAACTCCCAGCCTTTCATGTCAATGAATTTAAAATGTGTTAATCCTTGTTCTCAATCAATAACTACAGAATCCTTTGTAAATCCCTGTAAATTGTCTCCACAGGTGCCTTTTAAAACTGAACACTTTAATGAATAACTTGTTTCAAAACATAAATGGTCAACATCATTCTCTCTTGCTGTTAAGCTAATATCGTGACAAAAAAGTAAATTCATTGACAAAGCTCCTCAGATGAGAAGTGAAACGTCTTCAAGGAACCAAAGAAGTCCTTTAATTGAACCCACTTGAATTGCCTGTTTTTCAAAATAAGATTTCTCTTTACTGTTTTTCTAAATAAGGGTTAACAGGCATTAGCACGTTTGTTTATTTCCAATAAAGCCAACAATCATTTTAACATTTGAAGCCACATTTCACATCATTTTAAGAAGGCAGTAATCCACCTTGGTTTTAGCTCTGCTCAGACTAGCCGTTAGCTCAGCCGTCTGATCAGAATCGAACGTTTTACCTGAGATTGTTTAAAAAGCGATCTATGCCTCATAATTTGCTAATTATTCATAACATTTCCACAGAATCTCATTAACAGCATTTAAATAATCGTTTTAAGTAATAAATAATTTGCATAACTCAGAGGTTTGTGTTTGACTAAGCTCTGTTGGTTAGTCTGCATTTATCAACGTAACACCGTGATGTAGACTGAGGTGTGGAAGCCTACTAAAGTAAAAGACTTAAGGAATCAAAGTTCAAACACCTGGAGACCTTTAAAGGGCAAAAAAAGCAGGACAATGAATGGAGGACCTTTAAAAAGGGGAATTTAAAAGTAAAGCTCCTCCAGCTTAGAGGATCCTCCAATGGGTCATGTCTAAGTTTGGGTATCCAGACATGCATCGTGGTCATGAATGATATCTTCCTTCCATATGCAGGCACACTCTAACACACCCCTCCCGCATGCTGCTTGCCTCGATAATTACCTCCCTCAGGTACTGCTACACAGGGATACGCCATACACACGCTGCCACCGGGGGCACTGCGCCAGGGAGAGCAGACGGCAGCCATTCAGGGGGCAGTGAGGGAAGAAAAGAGCTGGAGGAGCGATGCTGATGACGTGGGAGTGTGTATATGTGTGTGCGGAAAATATCAGGGGGAATTGGCTTCTATAAGACAGGCGTCACGGCAGGCGTGCGTTCTAATTACGCAAGGTCTCCCACAGCCATTAGGAGCTGTCAGTAACATGAGGGAACGCAACCAGCCGGTTCAGAACAAGAGTTCAACGCAAATCCACCGCAGAGTGTTTGCATGCAAGCTGTGCAGGGCCCTGCTGCACATGGCTTAAGCTCTGACTTAAACAACCTCTTTGTTCCCTTGTTTATTTCAAGAGAGTCCCGGCCAATCAAAAGATCTTTTCCATGAGCGGAGCTGCTGGGCGATGACATTATGTAATGGGTACATTTCCACAAATATTCAGACTTGTTAAAATGATAAAAACGCTTTGATGACTTTCGCCTCAGCTGAGGTTCAGCATTTTAGAAAAGACTTTGCTTGACTTTGCACTCAAAAACGCTGGGATCCTTCTTTATTTTCACAACATGCAGCAGAGATTTAAATCAGACACGAGTACCAGGTTTTCATTTCACACATTTAATTAAGGATTATTACTACACTGTGTAATGCCGTAAAATGTACTCGCAAGGCAATTTGAGCTTTCTCCATAAAACTAGCTTTAAACAAGGCCAGTCTCACCTGGTGTTGAGGTGAGCGTCTGTGTCATGTCTGTCGGTGTTTGGTCTCTCCGTGTCTGTAGCCTGAAGCTGACTTGTATGTGAGACCTGTCAGGCTCTTCTCCCACTGATGTCCTGTCACAGCTGGGATTGGGAGACATTTTTAAATGTGGCAACCTGCCAAGTGAGGGTTTTTTTTTAGGCCTGCTCCAACTGGACATGAGCTGGACATTGGCATCTGTGTCCCTGTTTTACCTAATTCACTCACAAAAAGAGCCCCTATTAAGAGAATGGGGTTTACATGCATGGTAATGAACAAAACACAGTGTGGTGAATCAATGTAATAAAACGCAGCTTTGAGTAGTAAACTGCATTTAATCATGAGCTGCTGCCTTTCTCAGTTTGCGTGCATGTCACTAGAACACTTTCTGAGAAGGTGCATGCTAAAAAGTAAAAAGTTGTGGCTAAACTTTCTTTGGCGTAGTCTCTGCTTTGGCCTGATGTAGAGTAGATTTGTCCTATTTCACCTTTTCAGATCATTTGACAGCTGAATGAAGGTAAAACCCCACTATGCTCGCCATGACACAAACAACCTATTAGAATAAGGGTGGTAAATTTTGGAAACATCCATCAATGCAAATGCACTCTTACAATCATGATGCTCCTACTCTTAGTTCTTACGAAAAAAGTGTCCTGACCACCAAAGTTCCCATAGCAGTCCAGCCACATTAGCCACGTCCTGGTCTCGTCCTAACCTGACTGTCTTGGACCACATCAGGATGCAGCTGTGCCTGAAAACTGCTCCATTATAGCACAAGCTGATGGTATAATGGGGTCTGCATCAAACTCTTGACATCCATATCACACTGGTACTTCCTTGCCTCTATGTTTCCTCACGCTCCACCTATAGGATCTGATAGGCTGCTACCATGACTATAAAACAAACGCATACTTTCTACGGATTGAAGGTGCATGCTCCAGACTATCATCAGCCTATCACACGATCATATTTAAGGAAGAACCCACTGAGTTCTAAGTACATGCCTTAAGACCTTGTCAAGACCCATGCATCCACATTCTGATTCTATTATACATCAGAAGGATCTTCATCCTGTCCGAAAGAGGTAAAATTCTAAATAAACCCATTTGTTCTTTCTAAATTATCCTCCATAAAAATGAAAAAATGTGTTTATTATCATTGAAAGCAAATAAAGCAGATACAAACTGATAGAATATTGCATCATTGTTTCCAGGTTGTTGACTCTTTATTTGCTCCTGCAGCGGTGTTAGTGCTGCTGCTGTTCTATGTTAATAATAAAGAACATTCAGTTTTCCTCACATTGGTGGGTGGATTTTTGTTGTTTGGGAGTTAATATTTGAAACGACAATCTGTTAGCCCACAGCACTAAGTGGAATACTAGTATTATTAAGTACATTTTCTTCAAGTTTTCACAGAAGATTTAAGGGCGCCGACGATATAATTCCACACATTTATCTATCCAGATTGATTCTGCTGACTTTGTGCAACCATCAGGTCATTGTTCATTTTTATTTGACTACAAACCATTGTCTCTCCATAGACAGTATTACATACATTTGTGTGGACCTGCTTTGGTCTTTAACAAAAAACAAACAAACAAAAAAAACAATAAAAACTTTTAAAATGTATATTTAAATAAGTTAAATTTTTTCCAAAGACAATTAAAACATTTGCAAAAGCTGAAGGTGCTGCTCCCTGATTGGTTACCTCCACTGCTCTGCATGTATTACTGTTCATTTGATTATGTTTCCTACTCTCTCAAGTCACGCAGAAGTTATGTGCGACTGTGTCCTTGATGTAAAGTAAGTAAATAAATTGTTTTTTGCATCCTATTATATGAATATATAAATATGTGGCCTCAGCTTCTCAACGTGCTAACAGCAGAGCTGAAGCAACTGAACGACTTTCTGCCATAATGGCGCAGCAGGTATCAGACATTTGCCCTACGTCACGCCGCCTTGTCTAGCAGCCCATCACAGCTGCTGCGGTGAGAGCCCACCATGGCTGTACGCTCGTACACACACACACACACACACACACACACATCTTTCTTTTTGCCTGTCCCTCGTGCCTTCCCCTTTAAAGAGACACGCGGGTGGCTGCGCTCCACTTGACATGTGGGTCTGTATTCTCACCTTAGAGACGGAGGATGGGCATGGTTACAGGCTTTGATGGCTTAATTATTGCTGTGGAAACAGGAGTGGTTAGAGGGAGAGGGAGCCAGGGTTGTGTGTGAGTGCTAGCAGCTCTGATAAGCTTCTGAGGATCTTCAGTGTGAGGCTGGAATGGCTCTAAAGTCCCATAAGGCATTTTAAATTCATGCCTTAGTCAAAGGTATTTTTACTGCTTATTTTTCATCAACGAATAATCACAGCTGAGTGTTTTAATAGAGTTTTGTTAACCCTTACCAATAGCTGGTTTTATGCCATCTGTTAAACAAAGAACCTCATCGGTTTTTGAGCTACAACACAGAGTTCTGTCAATGTGCAACAGATTTTCTTCTTGGAAATTTGGTTTTGGTTTTTGCCACAGCAGACTTGATCAAATTGGTGTTTCAAAGGATGGAAACAACGAACACTAACTGTTTATATATAGGACTGTTTTATCCTAAAAGTCTGAATAATAACTGAAGGACACGGCTGACTTTAACCAATCAGACTCAAGTTTTTAGAGGAAACTGCAACCTCTAATAAGAGTTAAATTCAATATGCAATTTTCATAAAACGATCTCCTTTATTAAAAAACTATTCAAACCAACCTCGTTCCATGAGGTAATTGTAATCCTTGATAAATCATGAATTAATTGCGATTAACCACAATATGTGGAAAGCTGAGTTTATTTTCACTAGCCACACCTAGATCTGTACCTGTAGATTGAAGAAATCATTTCAATAGATCCCCTCTGACAACATGAAGTAGGCTAAAAGATCTCAAAAAGCAACACAGCATGTTCTAAAGAAATTCAAGAATAAAGAACCCAGAACAACATCTAAAGCACTGCAGGCCTCACTTAAAGTCAGACTTTACGATTCAACAATAAGAAAGAGACAGGGGAGCCAAAACGGCATTATGGGAATTACCAAAACATCTTGAAGGAGAATGCCTGACCTTTGACCTTAAACAGATTGATCACGTGGGAAAAAACTCCAGTAACAGCAATCCTGTAAAGAATAGTGGGACAAAATAGTGGTTTATAATATTTATAAACACTTGATTGTAGTTGTCACTTTTAAAGCCTGGGACACACAGAAGACGGATGCATTGCGCCACAGAATCGCCGCAGTCTAGGGGGTACACAGGACGCGCTATGCAGCCTATTCAAGGCTGAACGCTTCTTGGAAAATCGCCGTATTAAAGTCGCAAATGCCGCGCCGCAGCGCTTGAGATAGAACCAGAACCTATCTTAGCGCCTCCGCGCGGACCGGCGTTTGCGTTGCGTTCTCCGTGTAGCCACTCTCAGTAACTATAATGTTTTTGTTTTTTTAAAACAGCGCGGGCGCGACGCATCCGTCTTCTGTGTGTCCCAGGCTTAAGACTGTAACCATTAAGTTTAGGGGTCAATTACTTTTTCACATGCAGCCAGCTTGGTTTAAATAGCGTATTTCCTTTGATACGTTAAATAATTTGAGAACTGCATTTTGTATTTTGTCAGGTTATTTTGGCCAGATACCGCTCTAAACAGTTTTGAGGAGCGGGTAGGTCTCCTAGATGATGTCACTACCTGCTTTACAGCCATAGTTACCAGGTGTACCAAATGGTCTACCAATGGTAGGGGAGGAGTGATGGTTTCCACAAGGACGGTTTAACCAGTCTGACTATTAACCATGTGGTGAAATATTGTAGAAAAGTATGTCCTGAAATATAAGACTTCCCCAGCACCACCTCACAGGTAAATAAATAAATCCTCCGGAACCGATGACGCGCGACCCACATGAAAACATCTCCTACACAGGAGTACACCTCCATGGGACTCTTCCACGCTAGTAAGATCTGAACCGAAGCCCGACGGGTCCAGTCGGGTTTGGGATGATTAATTATTTGGACATACCGAGTCATGCTCAGACAGCAGAGAGAGAGAGAGAGAGAGACTGTTTCTGAAATTAAAATCATACATTCAAAAACATGTAAAATACAACACCTTGTATGGTGACATCACTAGCTGGAAAGCGGTGGGAGCAATGACAGGCTGCGGGGGGAGAGAGACTTCTCCCTGCACCTGCGGGGAGGATTTACGACAGTTGAAATTCCACTTTTAACCAGTAGGGGGCTGCGCAGGAAAGTTACTTAGTGTTGCTTTAACCCAGTTCAACTGCTGTCCTAAATTTAAAAGGTTATTCTTAAAAAACAAAACAAAACTATGAAAAAAACAAAAAACAAAAAGAATTGCTTGAGCTATGCTAAAAACAGTCCAAACAAAACAACTCTTTATTTGTATTTTGATTTTCTCCTTAGTGGACGTTGCTACCTACCAGCCTGGTTTGGTATTTAGTTTTCATCTGGATGGAGAGAACATCTTTTAGTGTGAAACAAAGTCCTTGTACCTAACATGATGCATCACTGATATTACACTATTAACACTTTTTAATGTCTGTGCTATAGTGATTCTGCACATTTTTTGCTAATTTTAAGCTAAATGAAAATAAAAAAGATCTAATAAAATCTATATTTCCTTTCCACATTGCCTCATATGATTTGTGGACAAGATAAAAATTCATTCTTTCCCCTCAACTCTTCGGGTCATAGATGTGCTACAAGTACACTGTGATTCACCTTTTTACAAGAAATAAATCTTGAACAAGTTTAAAATGTGATTAATTGCTTTTTGATGATATATTTCACATGTATAATCAGTGCTCCAGCATGAATCTGCTCCTGAATAATGCCGACATTAAGTCACACACCAACACACCAAAAATTGGCATCTGATATGTTAAATCTCATTTGGGCTTTTAAATCATTGCATGCATTTTTAATACCTTTTTAATTAGCATCACGTGGTTTGTTGTGAATCAGGGTCAAGCCCCAGGACACCGTCCCTGATGTGACTTTTTAATACAACCGCCATTTAATATAAAGAAGGCTTAAAGAGTAAGCACTGCAATGATGATCACCTTATTAAATATTGATCCTGAGCAGTTTGGTAAAGACTTTCTAATGCTCGTCATGCGTCTGGCTTCAAATTAAAGGCAAAAACCTCAGTTTAGGAGGTGATAGGTTTCATGATAAATACACATTTTGACATTAAGGTAGATCACGGAAATCACAACAAGATGTTGGTTTTTGTTTGGCTTTGCCACCTTAAATGTGAGTGAACATTTTAATAATATTTAGCTGTATTTTCTTTATACATAACTCAATTTTTGGGGTGTTTTATTTCATAGAAGCTACATGTTATCATCATGGAAAACAACCAAATTTTGCTTAAAAATCTTATAGAAATGAAGCCATATTTCTTGATTTATGTATTTAATGAGTATGCATGGTAAAGTTGTTATCGTATTAGAGCAATTTATTATAACAAAATCATTTTTGGCTTTCTGTTTTAAAAAAGAGAAACTTTATCAACATAAAAAAAGACACATTTTTCTAAGAAATCTTCAAAAACTGAAGCCATCTTTTAGGATTTATGCCTCTACTCATGCATGGTGAACTTCAAGATCAAAATAGAACAATATATTCACTGACAAATTCTGAATATTTTTGAAATTGTTCAGGGTAAGTATTTTCTACATATGCACAGTAAATTTGTAGCCAAGTGTTAATTAACAACAATTAAACAAGTTGCTTCTTCACTGTTTTTGCATCTTTTTTCAGATGTTTCTCTACTTAATTAATGTTATTCATAGTTTTAAAGACTTGTATTGATAATTACATGAAGTTTATGCAACAAATCAATATTTGCCATCTTTTTTGTCAACACCTCTTTAGTTGACCTTCTTATGCTGTTAATCAAATTCTGGTCCAGTCCTGACTTTGTGCAGACTATTCATGTTTGTCTAGTGATGTGCTGAAGACCAACCACAAGTTCTCAATGGGGTTAAGGTCTGCAGAGTTTAGTTACAGACCCAAAACGATGTTTTGTTCTGAGATCAGCCATGACTTTAGCTGTATGTTCCACATCCTGATGGAGAAGATATTGCTCATCATCAAACTGTTATTGGATGGAGGAGTTCCTCTTGGATGATGCTTTGGTACCATTCTTCATTCATGGCTCTGCTCTGAAGCTAACCTGTCACTTCCTTTGCTGAGAAGCAACTCCACACATGAATAATCCCAATATTCTTTACTGTTGGCAGGAGTTCTTCCAGAAGCAATCATAAGAAGGATTTATTATAAAATGACTTTGCTCTTCTTGACACCAGGCAGTCCTCCAAAAGTCTTCACCTCACATCATGCACTCACATCCAACTGCTGCTATTCCTGAGCAAGCTCTGCATCCTAAAGCATGATACACTTCAGGAGACAGTCCTGGTGTTTGGTGGACTTTCTTGGGCACCTTCTTCAGAAATCAGATGGAAATGCGTTTTGTGGGATTAATGTCAAGTTTTCATGGCAAAGAGGGATTGTACTGTATTGTAATTCATCTGATCACTCTTCATCACATTCTGCAAAATGCCATCATAAAAAGTAAGACAACAAACTTTGTAATATAAATTGTTGTCATTGTTAAAATATTTGGCCATGAGCCTCTATGCACAATTAAAATATATGAAAGAAAAAAAAAAACAGAAACAAAGACAAAATTTTAAACCCAGATAAGTTAGATTACCACAGAGTGCAGGTAAAATACAGTAAAATCAACACATCATATAATATCAACATCAAGATGACAAAAAGTTGCACAGACTGCATCAACCATCGTCAAGATGTTCACCAATAACACCAGGATGTCATGGGTTTTCCTAGATTGTCCATCCTTCTTTTGCAGATTTTTCATTTGTGTTCATTTGTTTCATTCTTTTAATTTTCATTCTTTTATATTTGAAAAAATACCACTAAAGTTAATTTTTTTATGAAGCTTTTATGAAGCTGCATACAAGGGGACACAAAGAAGCAAACTGTGCAAACAAATTGTTATAAATTAGTGCCATCTTTTAACAAAGTGAGGAGGAAGATTAAAAGTTATTAATGTGGAGACAATGAAGTCCAGTGGTAAACAATGATCGTGATAAAATCTGCCGTCATAAAGCACGGCAGCACTCCGGTTGCGTGGCGGGGGAATGGACCATTTATCATGGGAAAGAGGAGCCATGTGCTTCTCGCCCATCTGTCTCGGGTTGGGGGGTGGTGGGGTCGAGCTTAGTTTAATTGAAGATTATCTGCTTAATTACTCAAGCACAGCCAGCGTTAAACAGCCATGGATTAAGGAAACGTCACAGAGGCAGACCTTGGGGTCCAGTGCTGCGCTCAATTAGCAGAGAGGGCCCAGATACGGCTCTCCCCCTCCTTACCCATCACCGCCACTGGAACGGAGGCTGCATACTAAGAGACAGGCCGTAAAGATAATAAACACACAACTGAACGACTGTACGAGCGCAGAAAGTCAAAGAGTGAATGTCCTCTCTGGACCTTCTGATCGCTCCTCTGTAACTCTGGTGCTACTTTTCATGGTCAAAGAGCTGCAACATAAACTCAGATATATGTGAAAGAACCACAACCACTGAGATTATGTTAGGATGTCACAGTCTGTTTAGGTCAAAAGTCTATCAGCTGCTATGATGGACACACAAGTTGTGGTGAAAAAAAAACATATTGGATAATAAATGGTCTGATGAGTGTTTTGTATTATTAAAGTTTTGTTAAATTCGGAAAATACGTTTTTTTTTTAAAATTACTCTGACATTGTTATAAGGTAGGACTCATCACCATGGTAACAAATGAAGGAGGAGCTGGTTTCCATGTGATTCAAAGTTATGGTGACACTTTTTCTTTTGTCATATTTCCGTGGAACCAGTCCGAGCGTCACAGCCGTAGGAAGTGTGTTCATGTGAGTCAAATTCTCAGTGCAGGAATAGAAAGTGGCTCATCACTCGTCGGGTTTGTGCTGCTGTTTTCATGTTTAGATGTGAATAATAAAAGGTGAATGTAAATGTAAAGCAAAGTCAGCAAAGAGCAAAATGTAATAAAATAAAAGTCACCTTAACCCTTTACAGGATGAATTAGAAATGTTTGCATCTCTTCTGCTCCGTCATTGCACATGGTCCTCCTATCTGTTCCTGACCCACATAGTTTTATCTTGTCTTTATTTGCTAAGCAACGTTTTAAGAACATTATGCATATAGTCTTATCCTTAGCTGCTAATAGTGTTTTTTTTTTAAACTATAATGTTTATAAATTATTAAGTTATTTAAAATCCCCACTATGAACCCATTTACTGCCAGGTCAACCACTTGAATTCTAGTCCATGTATCTTATTAAAGCACACATCAAACACATCTCCTGCACTATTAGGCCCTGTTGTTTTTACCATCTAAATACAATGTTACACTACTAGCTGGTTTATTATAGGTGTAGGGTTGATATCACTGTTTAAGCAGTT
>SSNR01000018.1:1000575-1072021 GCA_006937965.1 Callopanchax toddi
ACACGCCTTAGAAATAAAAATGTTGTTTTTGATCTTAACCAATGTTAAAATCTTATGCGGTGTTTCCAGTCAGAGTCAGCTGATGATGAGAAACATGATTCCTGAAGACGATTTTACTCCGTTTTCATATTTTTTGTGACTTTTCACCAACGTGTTTATTGTTTTCTTTCTCCTCCAGATTTGTTTTCAGTCAGGAGAAAACCTTCTTCTACTGAATCACTACAAACAGGGTTGACTTTGATGATGGTTGCTTGACTTAGATTCAGGAAATCCATTTTTCTCTCATGGAAAAATGGATTAAACCTGCACTCGGTATTTGATAAACAAGCTATCGCTAGCTATTTTACATAAACACGTCTCAGAGCTCTCACCCCTCTCGTCAGGTATAATCCTTAAGCCGTGCCTCCTCCGGACATGGGACTGCGCATTGCCATGGTAACAATAAAGAGCCAAACTCCAGCTGTTGAACTGTTCCCCCTGGGTTTTCCTATTTCTACATCCAAACGTTTTTTGTTTTCTGCTAGCTGAAAATGTGTTTTTCTTTTGGGAACTCTGGTATTTTTCCCCAAAATTGAAGCGCTAACAACCGGCCAATTCTGTCCTTCTCTCACTTCCGGGGTGTTCTGCTGAAAAATGCTTCAGCACGCATTAATGGAGGATCCAAGCAGTGAGGAAGTGCGGCGCTTCGGCGAGACAGACAGCCGGATTGTCCAAAAGTTGCTTTTGGTCCAAAATGTATGATTGGCTGAGGTTTGCGGGACAACCACTTTATTCATTTCTTTCGGGGGATTTTTAATCGCCACAATTTATTTATAGCTATATTATGTGAGAACGTTATTGTTAAGAGGCATGAAAAAAACAACGTTTTAAGCTACATAGTTTACCAAAATACATAGTGCAGCTTTAATGTAAGCTATTATAATTTAAGGTGTAGATTCAATCTTTAAAACACTGCAGGATTCTTTTGTTTGACATTGTTTTTGACATTTGTGTTAAACAGCATCATAATAATTTACTCCACAAGTTCACCAAGCAAGTAGTTCAAATACATATTTCTACAAGGCTCTAATGTATTTGATAGTTAGAAATTGGTAAAATTATTGTTGTTTTTTAAACCCGACTTGCATCTACAATTCACAAACATTATTAAACACTATGAGTTTTAACTCAATATTCACCAAAATACTGTATGAACAACTCCATGAAACTACCACAGCTCTCAACTGTTTGTTATATTTAGTTTAGCTTCTACATGTTTTTTTAATAACTATTACTGGAGTATATTTAACCTTTCTATTCTTATACTGCAAAACTTTATGAGTTTTAAAAAAATCCACATTGTTTAAACTAATCATGAGCGAGAGCATGAGTCTGGGTGTCGGTGTGAGGATCGTGGTGAGAGTCTGGGTGTCGGTGTGAGGATCGTGGTGAGAGTCTGGGTGTCGGTGTGAGGATCGTGGTGACTGGAGCAACTCCTACCTCAGTCACCATGTTGACTTCCTCACTGGGCTAACAGCTGTTTGCAGCTGGCGGTCAGACGGAGTGTGCTGCTGCTGCCTCCACCTCCACCATGCCAGGAGGAGCCACTGCAGGTCATGTTGGGTTGCCTCTGCCTTGTAGCGTTCTAATGATGATAACCAGTGAAAAGCTTTTTTTTCTGATCTTTGAACTTCTAGTAGTAAATGTGAAGGTTCTGGTTTCACCACAGCTATAAATTCTGCTTTATACTATGTTCTGTTGACATTTCTGACTTCTTCACACCTTCTGGTCACACCGGAGTGTGATACTGATGAAGGTAGACGTCCTCCTCTGAGATATTCCTCTTTAGCAATGTGTGTGAAGGACCCTCTGATTTTTTGAAGGCTGAGAAAAAATATTTCCCCTCATCAGTACCCTCTGCCTCTCAGATTTATCAAGCGACAGCGTTGTGTTGTTAAAGATTAAAAACACATTTTTGCCTGTGACCACCTGACTTCTGCTCTCCTTCCCATCATGCCTCACTCCTCATCTCCACCATGCTTTCTCACCTCTCTTAATCTCCTCATCCTCCCTGTTCTTCACTTCGCGCCGATCTCATTTCAGAGATGTTTGAGAGATATTCAGGAACTGCTCAGGGGAGAAATGCACTCAGAGTCGGTCCATCTCCAGTCAGCAAAGCAAATAAAGATTTTTATTTTGGCCTGATGAGACTAACAAGGGCAGCCAAACCTTTGACAATGTATTTAATCAAAACTGTGCATGTTTTAATAAATCTCTTCAACTTTCATTAGGACTAACTCAACAGATAAATAACTAGCTGACTTCCTGCTCTTGGGGTCCGTCCGGGCGCTTTTCACGCTGACGAGAACAAAGGCAGAACTAAAGGAGTGACATTTAGAGGTGGACTGTGTGAGTCACCCACTCCAGCGTGATTAACACCCTCACTTAGACAAAAAAACCTCTCTTACCGTCAGCACCAAATAATGAAAAAGGGTATTTTATTATTAAAGTGTTTAATTCAGTAACGGCTGCATAACTGCAGGTAATATCAGGCGTTTTACTTCATTCACAGTCGAGGAAAGCAGCGAGTCTGGTCGATAAACACGGCGTTGGTTGTAAGTATATTATTGTGCCTAAACTACTTATTATTATTTGTAAAACTGCATTTGAGTTATTAGTGGATCCTCTCTTTTCAGTTTGTGGCTGCATATTCACAATATGAATAAACGACTATCTCTCAGAAAACCCAAAGAAAATAAAGTTATTTATCTACAAATGACATCAGAACATTCAGCACAAGCAGTTAAAGACCTCCTTCACAATCACAGGCGCTTTTATTTTGCTGCCTACAAGATCATGCCTTGTTTAGTTTCACTATTCAAATAAATTGTGTCAAAACTGCATTTCCTCCAAATTGTCTGAATATGACAATAAAGGTAGAAACTGCTGTAATAAAGACAGCCGAGTGTTTGCTTTTATATTTCAAGAGACGCAGCACAAGGTTTCCTGTTTGTTTGTTTTTGTTGTTGTTTTTAAAATCAGACAGGGTTTAGCAGCCTCACAGCAGTTAGTGGGGAAATGAGAGCAGCAGAAGGTAAAGTGGAAAATTTTTCATGGGGATTGGATTTAATAAATCTCACTAAATCCATATTTTCTGCATAAGGAGCAATAAGGGTGTGGTAGCTTAATCCATCCTGCAGGCTGGAGTGTCACAGCCTTAGAAATAATTTAATGAATTAACTAAATAAATATTAAAAGTATAAATCATCACTTAAGGGAGCACGATGAAGATTTGCTGTAATTTGTTTCTGATATAAGTTGTAAAAGAATCTATTTTGATTAATAATTAAATTGTAAACCATTTCATTTAGGTGAATTAAAGTAAAAAGAAGGACAAACAGTTTATTTGGTGAGGTTAACGAGGTAATCCTTGTGTTTTATCCCATCAAATCAGGGTGTGTGTGTCTCACCTCTCTCTGAATTTGTTTTTTTTTTAAATCCAGCACTCGAGTCCAGGTTCACCTCCATCCTATAGTCTGACGCTGAGTGAGTGTTTGTGTGATGAATGGAAATATTTTGCAGAACTTTAAAACCTGGAAGGATTTTTATTTCAGGTCAACTCTGTAGCCAGAAGGTCATTTACTGTTCATATTTCTCTTTTTACTTCCAGATAATTTCACATCATTGTCCTCATTTTACACCACTTAGTTTTTACTGTAATATTATTAACAAGAACCCTGTTAAAAAACAAAGGAAGTTTAAACCATCTCATCCTCCAATCATAACTGAGATCTCTCATGAATAAGACGGCGAGTCTTGAAGCACTGGTGAGGAGCTCCGTTTCACTCAGACGTGGTTGCAGGATCACATCCCCGACTCCAGCGTCTTTCTGCTCGGCTTTCTGACGATACAAGCAGACCAAGAGTTGAAGAGGAGTGGAAAAAGCAAAGGAGGGGAATTAACAGTTGTTGAACATTTCAAGACATGTACTGCAAAATATGCAGCCCAGATGTTGAACTGCTATTTTAAGTGTTTGGTGCTGTGATTTAAAATCACTCTTTTTCTGTACCTTGTTGCTTTTCCCTCTGCTATTCAGGTTCATTCGCTCTGTGATCAGCTTTCTCGAGACCTAGCCGTCAGCAGAATCAGTTGAACGCTGTGAATGAGAAGTTAGTGCTTGAACACGGAGCGAACATGCAATTTTTTTTTTATTTGTTTGCGTTCTTTCCAGCCACGGGCAGAAGAGGCCCTAAACTTCTTGACACATTAAGGCTCCCGGTAGAGGAGAGGAGGATTACTCTGTTATCCATGGAAGCTGCTGCAGAGCATGAAAGATACGGAGAGACACAGAGTGGAAGGAAACGCTAGTTCTGGTGGAAGTGGATTGGGAGGAAAACAGGTGAAGATCTGGTTCAGGCTGAGTGCTTCGATCATGCGGCGGAAATGCTGAAGAGGTCAATCACCTCCCCCCCCACGCCGCCAATTCCTCCTCCCCCATTTTCATTCCCTTCATCTCCCTCTGTCACTCAAACCGCCTCACCGTCCTCCTTCCTCCTCTCCTCTCCTCTTATCTCCTCCAGTATTTCCTTTCCTCTCCAGCCGTGCGCCGCTTTGACAAACAGATTTATCGGTTACGTCATATTTCTTCCCTGTTTTAATCAAACGCCGTGGCGACGGGGGCTGACTTGTGCTCAGATTAATATCGCCATTGATCAGATTGGATGGAGGTGTCCTCGCGCCCGCTCCACACACCCTCCCTCACTATTTCATTGCTAAGGAAAAAAACGGGCTTTGCTGACTTACAGTAATGTGTCTCTCGGCGCACAGGCGCTCGTATTAGTTTGGTTCTTTCACCTGAACGTTTCACGTCTCTGCTCGTCTCATTAACACTTTGATTCAGCTTTGATTTTAGAAGCGTCTTCCTATGTTCCTCTGCTCCGGCGGCATCCAAAGCTGATTGTGATTTGCGAAGGAAAGCGCGGTGATGTTGTGTTTCAGACGTGCACACGAGCAGGGGGGGGGGGGGGGGGGGGGGGGGGGGGGAGCAGGTGCGGCGCCAAGGCGGTGACAATGCTGCATGAGGAAGTCATTTTAACAAACACACCGTGGCGGCCAGGGCCAGTGGCAGCCATCAGCTCTGCTCCTTCCCCTGCCAGCCACCCCCACGCCACACACACACACCTAGACACACACACACACACCTAGACACACACCATCAAATCACCTCCAATGCTTTCACCCACCCCTCCCTCTACCCCACCACAGTTATCTCCCGGCCTGCCAGTCACGCAGCTGTAGCCCTCCACTCTACCTCGCGTCGATCATGCGTGACATGGAGGTCAGCAGCAAGCAGTGGCGAGGCGAAGAGCCTCGGCGGACCCCCTCCTTCCATCGCCCCCTGGGGTGTGACTGGCCAGCAGTCTGCCACACGCGCTGGGAAATTACCACCCATCTTTTGTTGCTAAGTGCATGGGTGAGTGATGAACAGAAGAGGTCTTTGGCAGATGCTAACTGCAGGGTTGAAGGAGGGGATGTGAAGGGGTGGAAGAGGGGGGGAATGTACAGAGAGAGAAAGAGAGCGCTGTGAGGGTGGCTGCTGGTGGAAGGATAGAAGTGTAGAAGGGGGGTGGATTGTGGAAGTGGTGGTGGTGGGGGGCGTCGGGAGCCGCAGCCTTCTGATTAAGGACGAAATACTGGCGGCTGAGGTGATGGGGTGGAGGAGGAGGAGGGATACAGAAAACAGAGTGAGGGAGAGACGGGGAGAGGAGATAGAGAGAGGAGGAGGTGGGGGAGGGGCAGGAGGGACAATTTAACGAAGCTCAAAGGCTCCGCCGTCTCTGAAAAGCAAGAAAGGAGGGAGACATGCAGGAGATTGGGACGAGCTCAGGCCGGTGTTAACAGCTTGTTAGTTCTGCCCCTTGCTTTCCTCCGTCTCCTTCTTTGTTTGGGATTTGGTGTTTGGGGAAAAAAAAACGTGAGCTGGGATTAGGCCAGGTTTTTGAACAACAACAACAACAAACTTTCAGAAACGCTGTAGCGTTTCTCTAAAACTAGCATCACAAAGGAGAGTGTCTCTAAACTTGTTTTTAATTCTTATTATTTCATGGTAATTTATTTTACTCTTGGGACCTAAAAGTCAAATTTTACTTCCTATTTTGTATTCTGGCTTATTGGAAAACCAAGGAAAGCTCATTTCAGCTTCATTTCAATGATTTCCTTTATATATATTTTTTTCTACTTTTCAAATTAGACATAAATAGAACTTTATTAGAAGATTTTTCAAACATTTCAAAAGCCTTATTATTAACATTAAAACATGTTTTAAGTCAGTGCTAATATATGTTTCTTCTTGAATACATAGAGCGCCATATAAAAGAGAGACCAAAACATTCAGGATGAGTTGTGTTTTTCTCATAGTGTTAAATGAAAGTAGGAAAAAACCCTCAGACTAGATCAGGATGTTCTGAATAATCCTGCTCCAACCCTTTATTTCCAACAAATCCATGCTGAACTAAGAACAAGAACCATTTATCATTATTGAAGGAAGGATGCAAAACCCACGAACGCTGGGTGAGGAGGAGAAGTGGAGGAAGAGCACCTGTGTCATTGTTATGCCTGTTGCCTGGTAACAACATTCTTCACGGTGCAGCGAACGGAAGCCACACATGAAGAAAGCCATTAAAAAAAAGAAGTTAAAAATGAAATTAATTTTCCGTGAAGGTTTATGTGGATGGTATGTTTTGTTTACCATCCCTGTGTGTTCATTTCAGGTGTTTGTACTGAATCAAAGGAAGTATCCTTGCAGAGGGAGTTTATACGACTGGTTTAGTCAGTTTGTGAACACACGCTCAAAACACTTAGTTTTTCTTTAATATTCCAACTTGCACAAAGTCACGTGGTCCCTCCCCCCATCAAATGTGTTGATGTTTTCAAGAAAATCTCAAGGAAAATGGCAAATTTCCTGACATCAAAAACAGAAACTGTTTTCTACTCTGGTTAGTTGGTTGCCTGATTAGATTCCAGTTATTAAAACCTCCACATGAACTCTAATTATTGAAACGTTCAGGCTCGGCTGCTGCTGATGCGAGGATGCTTTTAATGACATATCGACTTCTGTTTGTGCTGAAATGTCCCAAAGGTCTTTAAAGTGCACAAATTCCATGTGAGTTTAATGATAAAGGAGTTTAATCTATATCCATATGGGTTGAAATAAAGCATTTACAGTTTATACTTGCACATTTTTAAGCAGCTTGCATAGTTAGCATTTGCACAATTTTAACAAGTCTTGCACAAATTTTACTTGCATCGTTATGCATTTTGTGACTTCTAATGACAGTTTTTACATTATTTTAAAAGAAAAAGCCACAATTTCTTGTCTTCTCATAACAATATTATTGTTTCTTACTGCTCTTATTGTTTGAAGAGTTTTCATATTTGTTTTGTGTTTGAGAAAAGTCAAAATGAATATAATGAAATGAATTGTCTATTGACAGTAAATATGTTCCATTCCATTTGAATCATCTGAATCCTGGAATTCACATCAGCAGCTCAACTTGTGTTTTGTTTGCACTGATAAGCTGTTGCATTGTGGCTGTGTGTGTGTGTGTGTGTGTGTGTGTGTGTGTGTGTGTGTGTGTGTGTGTGTGTGTGTGTGTGTGTGTGTGTGTGTGTGTGTGTGTGTTTACTCCTGCTGACCTTTTACACCAGCAGCCACTTCCTGCTCTGTATTTCTGCACAGCTTCTAATGTCCAAACAAAGAGAATTTGTTCAAAGTAATCAACGGCTGATTTAAAAATTAAACGTCAAAAGAAGATCATCAGATCACTAAATGACTCGTTTTCTGTGTGATATATCACCAGCACACTAAACTTTATGAAGAGTTGTGAAGCCTATAATGACCAACACATGCTTTGGTTGTGGGTTTTGATGAAAACCACTTAACCTGATGCTGATCTCATGTTTGAGAAATAAGCTGCAAACTGCTTGCTGTGGTTCTGGTGAGATGTTCCTGATGCACAGCTGGTGTGGAGTTTTATTATGTAAAAACAAGCCAAAATAAAAGGTTCTATACATGCAACACACACTCCACACTACTGTCGTGAGGTTTGCTTTAAATGTGAAATGTGTGACTTCATTTTGTTCATTTAAAATGAAGCAAACCATTAAGTCAAGGCTTAGAGGGCAAGATGACCTCGCGACTGATTGTGACCAAAAGAATTGGATAAACAATGAGCTTCTTCCAGAGGATGGCTCAGCCTTAGAGATAAAGTCATCTGGGGCAGTTTGGAGAGCTGCTGCTCCTCCTCATCAAATGAACTTAGCTGAGGTGGTTCGGCATCTCCTGGTCATTATGGGTTGAGGGTTTATTTGTGTGCATTTCCCACATGGAGGAGACCAGAGGCAGACCCAGAACTTGCTTGAGGGATTATATAAATCCTCTCCAGTCTAGGAACACCTTGTGATCCCCAGGAGGAGCTGGAGGTTGTTGCTGGGAAGAGGAACCTGTTACTCCCACAGCTCGATCCTGGATAATTGGTGGAGAATAGATGGATATGCACATGTCCACTCAGCTCAAACTGACATCAAGACCTATCATACACACTGTACATCCACACAGCCTCCCTGAATGGTCCGCTCTCTGAAACTTAAAGCGACTAGATGAAACCTGCAGCTCTGAGTAACTGGAAGCTTAATTCTGCGACTGTAAATCTTTTTTTTAAAGATGAAACAGTTCAACAGCTGATGCCCTGTACATCTGTTGGAGCCAATGCATTTTGTTCTGGTTGTTTATCTGCTGTGGTGTCATAAAAACTAGAGCACATAAACGTCTGGCTGCGCGTCGATCGCCGAGCAGAGGAGAGTCATCAAAGTGCTCGAGGTACGTTTCTGCTTTTTCAGCTCAACAACCTGCATCCTTTCCTCGTTGGATTCTGTGGCCTCATAAAGTATTTTGATTTATTATGTCATTTTGTGTTTTTGCTTGAGAATTTAGAGATTTATGCCTCTGTTTTTGGAATGAGTGGAATATGACTCAGTACGTGAATTAAAACGTAGGAGAGAATACAAAACGTTTAGATGTGAAGCTCTAGAACAAAAGTATTTATACTTATGTGAATGTGAAAATGTGATTAAAATCCTCCTTTTTATATTAGAGTAAATATATAAGATCAAAGTTTTACATGTCAGTGTCTGATGTTGGGAGTAGATACTGAACCAAAACAACGAAAAAAAAACTTTTTGTTTTTCTCTGCCTAATACTCAGATTTATTGAAAGCCTTTTCTTTCTGATCCCCACTAACTCATCACAAATGTGCTTAATTCAGAAGAAACACTGGACAAAAAGAGAAAATCAAACTTAGTGGACAAAAGGTCCATTTGAAGAATCAGAAAACAAAAAGAAAGTTTTTGTATTTTGTCACTGCAGTAACCAAGTTAGGACAGAAAACATCTCATTGTTTTTTAAGATATTTCTGCAAAGTCCAATGATCTGCAGAAGGTTTTATTTTTTTTCATCAATTAACAGAAACTATTTGGAACAGAGGCTTTAATTTGATTGTAATCTGCAGCTTCACCAGGATATAATAAAATCTAAATACAGGTTCTTTAGAAAGTCTAAAATATTGTTTTCACACATTTTACTTACAAATTTAAAGGTAACTTTTGTCATCTCCATCTGATTTTTCTTTCACCAGTTTTCTACACCCCTTGCTATAAATGTGCACTTTCACTTTACAATGAGTATTTATGTCTTTAAAATCTGTGATAGACTGGCGACCTGTCCAGGGTGTCCCCCGCCTCTCACCCCTTGACCGCTGGAGTTAGGCGCTGGCGCCCCACGCCTCTCTGTGGAGGATGAAGCGGTACGGAGGATGGATGGATGTCTTGTAAGATTTGCTTCTAAATATAGAAAATCTGAAACACCAGAATCTCTGAAGGGTCTTTGCAACAGAAATGTCTTTTTTTTGCACCATCAACTCCCAACAAGTTCTTGTTTTAGGTGAATTTAAAATTATTGGACAGATGGCTAGATGAATGGGTGGATGGACTTATTGTTCCTTTTCAATAACAAAGACATAAAAGCATAAACGTGGCTGAGATTTGATGTGGTTTACACAGAGGAATAAAGACAGGATTTACTGTTTCTTCTCTTCGCTAAAAACCTGAAATACACATTAGGAGCTGATGTGTGACACACGCAACCCTCAGTGAGGGTGTCTGAGAGCTGTCTGCAGGGTCACTTTACCCTCTCTGGGGTCACGTTTCAGGTGCTCTCCACCAGCAGCTTAGACATCTAATGGTGCATGTTGAGAACCCACAGGTGACACGGTGAAGGAATCTCAGCCTGATGAAGAAATTCTGGAATTGCTGGCATTTCATAGGAAATTATAAGGGAGAAATAGACTGTATCATTATGCAATGATCCTTTCATTAGCATTCTGCTCCAACACCGCTGGTCGTCTGATAGAAGTTCTGTTGACTGTTTCTATTGGCTGGTAAACGGCGGCTTAATAAAGCAATAACACTGGAAACAAAATGATTTTCAACTAATCTTGTGGCCAATGATGAGCGAAAGTAACGGGTTGGAGGCTGGCAAATGAGCCACTGCCTTGAAAGCTCACAGGCTAATGATATGATTATTTGCTCATCAGGGTGATGTGTGTGGGTTTGTGCGTGCGTGTGAGCCTTACATGTGCGTATGTGGTCGGCGGCGTCGGCGGCGACCGGTCACATCTTAGCGTGATAATAAAAACCCGAGCTGTCGCCACTAACCTCGACTGCTTTGCTCTGCTTCTAAGTGCGGCGTCTCGTCTGAGAGAGCTGCAGACACGTTACAGAGCAGGAGGAGAGAAAAGAGGGGAAGAAAAAGAATGAGGGAGAGAGAAGAAGGGGAGTTTGGAGGCCTGTGGCTGAAGGATTGATTTTAAATGTTCTGCAAAGACAGTGTTTACCATCCTCTCTGGCTAGCCCCCTGACAGCGCTGGTATCAAAACAAGAATTATATCCCCTCCCCCCACCCAACAGAAAGAGAGGGAGGGAGCAGGAAGGGCAGTGATTGTTTCCTCTACTGGAGTTAAAAACATCTTAGTTCTATCATTATTCTTAAACACCAATTCTCATTTCAAATAAAGAGACGAAAATAAATCAAGGCGTTCGTTTGGATTATTAGAAGGGAGGTTTTGTGGAAAGATTATGAATAATAAGTTAGCTCTTTGAACAACCTCTACTTGGAGAAACAGAGATCGGCTCTTACGAAACAGATGAGCTAACAGCTAGCCTCAACGAAGCCACTCACGATGCGTCTTAAACAATTTAAATTTCAAAGAATTTATATCAGTTTATGCAAACTTTGTTCTGTAACTTTACCATAAATTCTACATTTCATGGTTATTTGGTGGAATTATTAAGAAATTCCAGCCAGAAGTGTTTTAGTGTCACAGTAGCTCATTTCTGCTGCAAATAACAACAGAATCAATTAATCAGTCGAAATGACTCTAATCTCTATTTCTACAAACTGAGGTTGTTCAGAGCTAGTTGCATATAGTATATATTACTGTGTCATAACATTTTCACAGAAACAACTTTTTAAGGCTGCACGAATGTCCAACCTGAAGACCAGTCCATTAGAAAAAGGTTTGGTCTAATAAAACCATATTTTAAGTTTTAGTCTTCTTTTGCATTATAACTGAAAACCAGAATTAACACCAACTTAAATATTTTATTTATTCTCAGCAAAAGTTGCTCTCTGAAGGAATCGATTTGATCATTTTTGGTTTTACATGAATATTTATCAGGTTTTCACACTTTGTGTTGAGACCTCTGGGTTCCGGCTGCACGGTGGCGCAGTTGGTTAGCGCTGTTGCCTCGCAGCAAGGTGGTTGTGTGTTCACTTCCCGGCTCTGCGGCCTTTCTCCGTGGAGTTTTCATGTTCTCCCCATGCATGGGTGGGTTCTCAGCTATGGCAAGCCGTTTGAGCATTTATTACATATCCTTGATATCAAGTGACATAACGGTTAACTAGTTCGCGACTACACTTGACTAGTTCAAAATTTGCCACAACTAGTTCAGAAAAACAATGTACTAGTTGAGTAAAAATTCTTACTAGTAAGAATTTTTTGCCAACTAGTCACACTTTTGGTCAACTAGTTGAAGCTAAAACTACACTAGTCAGCCAAAAAACTGCACTAGTAGGCCAAAATCCCCTACTAGTAGGCTTTTTTATGCACTAGTTGACTCCTAGACTGAACTAGTTGATGACTTTGCCATACATGTTAACAAGTAAGCACTAAAAAACATTGCATGTTAACTAGTTCATGCAAATTCCACCTACTAGTGAGCTAGTGACTGTTCAAAATGCGCACTAGTCGACTAGTGCACCTAAAAAGTGTCAACTAGTTAACTAGTACGGCCTAAAATATCAACTAGTCAACTAGTAGACACTATTTTGTCCTTACTAGTTAACTAGTGCGCATACAAATGGTCAACTAGTCAACTAGTGCGCATAAAATGTCTACATGTTAACTAGTAAGCATTAAAATGGCCACTAGTCGACTAGTGCGTCTCTTTGTTTCCACACATGTTAACTAGTAAAAGCCAAAATGTCCACTAGTCAACTAGTGCACTTAAAAAGTGTCAACTAGTTAACTAGTTCGGCCTAAAATATCAACTAGTCAACTAGTAGACACTATTTTGGCCTTACTAGTTCACTAGTGCAACCAAAAAACTGTCAACTAGTTCACTAGTGCGCCAATAAATTGTCAACTAGTAAACTAGTAAGCCTTAAAATGTCAACTAGTCAACTAGTGCACTTAAAAAGTGTCAACTAGTTAACTAGTTCGGCCTAAAATATCAACTAGTCAACTAGTAGACACTATTTTGTCCTTACTAGTTAACTAGTGCGCATACAAATGGTCAACTAGTCAACTAGTGCGCATAAAATGTCAACATGTTAACTAGTTGACGCTATTTTGGCCTTACTAGTTCACTAGTGCAACCAAAAAACTGTCAACTAGTTCACTAGTGCGCCAATAAATTGTCAACTAGTAAACTAGTAAGCCTTAAAATGTCAACTAGTCAACTAGTGCACTTAAAAAGTGTCAACTAGTTAACTAGTTCGGCCTAAAATATCAACTAGTCAACTAGTAGACACTATTTTGTCCTTACTAGTTAACTAGTGCGCATACAAATGGTCAACTAGTCAACTAGTGCGCATAAAATGTCTACATGTTAACTAGTAAGCATTAAAATGGCCACTAGTCGACTAGTGCGTCTCTTTGTTTCCACACATGTTAACTAGTAAAAGCCAAAATGTCCACTAGTTAACTAGTTGACACTCTTTTACTCTTACTAGACAACTAGTGTGTGTATTAATTGCCAACATGTCAACTAGTGCGCCTCAACAATGTCCACATGCTGACTAGTTGAATTTAATGTAAATGAGGAGGAGGAGTCAGGCTGAACACAGAGCATTCCTATTGGCTCTCCTGCTGGATCTTGTTCCAGAGCTAAAAGGAATAATGGCTGCCGTTCCCTGCGGTAGATGAGACTTTCTGTCGGTGCTGCTGGCTGACAGAAGCCCTGGAATTCAGATTTATGGACGAAGAGGAGTCTAGCAGGGTGGAGATGGTTTAGTTTTAGAATATAAGGCATTTTGGAGAGTTCGTCTCCAGAGCAGCTGCATCGCTGCAGCGTAGCTCTCATCAGTCTGACCGGACCGGAGCGGCGGAGCCTGGCGGAGTTTAGAGGAGTCACTGAAACTTTTACTAATTAAAAACTCCATCAGGCTGCGGAGAGACTGATAAAATCCCCCACAACTGACCAAAACTGTCATTTAAAGTTGTGTTTGTGTGTGTGTGATTAGACATTCCAGCCGTTCCGTAAAATACGGAATCATCCTTTATTTGGAGTCAAACGCTGCGCGTCCTGCATTGGTTCTGGACGCAATTTGTTCTGTAGTTCCATAAATGTCCAATAAACACGTCTGTCACACACACCAGCACTAAATGTAGCAATGAACAAAATAAAACAGGACATATAAGGTCCATCTCTGTGGATCAGTGTGTGCGTGTGCGTCGGATCATCTCTAAACAGTGTGAAAAACAGGTGATGCTGCGAGTTTTGAAGAGGAGAAAACTGTAGTTCCGTGTTTTTCAACNAGTCTGGTTCTGATTGGAGTCAGACGTGCAGCAGATCCAGGACCTGGGTCCGGTCTAGCGGCAGCACCGTGACCCCGCAGCGACCCGGTGCCAGGTGGAGACGGCACCTCTGCACCTGATCAGATCCTGCAGTCCGCGACACGGCACCTGACAGGTCTCCTCCCCCCGAACTGGACCAAGTCTGTGGTTCGGAGGGCCCGCCGCAAAGTGAGTCGCGGATCCACGTCAAAAACTTGGCAGAGTTCAGGCAGAATTAACACTGCTGTAGATAAACGCTCCGTTTTTAGGAAGAAACCTGGACATTTGCTCCGTCCTCCTGTGAGGATCAGCGCTCTGTTTGATCAGATCTCTCTGTGCCGAAATCAGTGTCAAACATCCCAGTTTCATCCTCAAGCTCTTAAAATGCTGCCATGTAAAACACTGATATTTAATCAATGATTTCCCACTTTATAAATCATAATAAATGACCATATAGAGAAAGACAAACCCACTGACAACTGATTTACTGCACCCTTTAAAGCCAGACATGTGAAATAATAATCAGAAAACTCAGATTTTATTTAAAAATTGAAACATTTGTTGGCTATTGTTATTTTAGCAACAATTTGCTTGTATTATAGATTTATTTTGCAATTATAAAATAAGTTAACAATGATAACATATAGATTTTGCCATTGCCAACTTCAATACTTAAATTTGTCCACCAGGGGGCAGATAACCTGCATACAATACAATACAAAAGCTCTTTCAGGAAGATACAAATCTACTTTAAAAGCTATAGCTCTTAGCAAAAACTGATAGGAAACAAATGGTGTTAAAGTTTTAAATCATTTAGAGGTGAATCTAGTCTTTTCCGATGTGATGCATAACAGATCATTACATAACATATATTTAATAAAAAGTGGCGAAAAATCTATTAATAATACATTCATTTATTTATTTAAATCAAATGTGCAGGTCATGGATTTCAGGGACTGAATATGATGAAATGCAACATAAAATAATCTCTAATCAAATTTCTGATTAAACTGCAGGCCTGCAAAGAAAAAGATTCTCCTATTTACTGATTCCAGTCTGAGCTCAGTAATTCAGCCCTGGCCCTTTAAGAGGCATGGTTTTAATCCCTGACCAATTACAATCATTGTCCCTCCTCCTTCATTTACATTAAATTCAACTAGTTAACATGTAGACCTTAGGAATGTGCACTAGTTAACATGTAGACGCTCGGTGTGGTCAACATGTTAACTAGTAAGCACCAAATTGTCACTAGTTAGCTAGTTAAAATGTTTTAAAGCCTTACTAGTTAACTTGTAGGACCTAAAATCTTACATGTTGACTAGTAGACAATGAAGTGCCAACTAGTTAACTAGTTGACACAAATTATATCTTACTAGTTAACTAGCTGACATACCAAAATTTGACAAGGTCACTAGTGAGGTAAAAAATGGCACTAGATGAGTAGTTGATGTGTTTTTTGCCTTACTAGTAAACTAGTTGACATAAAAAATGTCAACTAGTTCACTAGTAAGCGCAAAAAAATCCACTAGTTAACTGGCTGGCCTTATTTTAGCCTACTAGATAACTAGTCGATGTATTAAATGTTGACGAGATGACTTGTGAGGCCCAAAAATTGCACTAGTAAACTAGCTCATCTGTTTTTTGGTGTACTAGTTAACTAGACAATATAAAAAATATTGACTAGCTAACTAGTAAGCGCCAAAAATTCTACTAGTTAACTAGCTGCCCTTTTTTCGGCCTACTAGTTAACTAGTAGGGGCCTGTACGGCTTACTAGTTTGCCACTTTCATAAGCATGTTGGCAACTAAGCCTTACATGTTGGACTTTTACCATACATGTAGGGTTTTTCCCTCTACTAGTTGAGCTTTAGGCCACACTAGTGTGCATCTGGACTCAACTAGTGAGGCATTTTCTGAACATGTCGGCTTTTTTGAGGAACTAGTTGTCCAAAAATGCACACTAGTTGACATCTGCATCTTACTAGTTAGACATTTTTTTGCACTAGTCGACTACTGGGCTCTACTAGTTAACTAGTTGACACCTTGTTGTTCCACTAGTTGACATGTTGACATTTTTATCTCTTTACTAGTTGACTAGTGAAGCCCAGTAGTCGACTAGTGCTGGATTTTTTCCAACTAGTAAGATGCAGATGTCAACTAGTGTGCATTTTTGGTCAACTAGTTCCTCAAAATATCCAACATGTTCAGAAAATGCCTCACTAGTTGAGTCCAGTTGCACACTAGTGTGTCCTAAAGCTATACTAGTAAAAGAAAAAATCCTACATGTATGGAAAAAGTCCAACATGTAAGGCTCAGTTGCCAACATGCTTACCAAAGTGGCAAACTAGTAAGCCGTACAGGCCCCTACTAGTTAACTAGTAGGCCGAAAAAAGGGCAGCTAGTTAACTAGTAGAATTTTTTGTGCTTACTAGTTAGCTAGTCAATATTTTTTATATTGTCTAGTTAACTAGTACACCAAAAACAGATGAGCTAGTTTACTAATGCAATTTTTGGGCCTCACAAGTCATCTCGTCAACATTTAATACATCGACTAGTTATCTAGTAGGCTAAAATAAGGCCAGCCAGTTAACTAGTGGATTTTTTTGCGCTTACTAGTGAACTAGTTGACATTTTTTATGTCAACTAGTTTACTAGTAAGGCAAAAAACACATCAACTACTCATCTAGTGCCATTTTTTACCTCACTAGTGACCTTGTCAAATTTTGGTATGTCAGCTAGTTAACTAGTAAGATATAATTTGTGTCAACTAGTTAACTAGTTGGCACTTCATTGTCTACTAGTCAACATGTAAGATTTTAGGTCCTACAAGTTAACTAGTAAGGCTTTAAAACATTTTAACTAGCTAACTAGTGACAATTTGGTGCTTACTAGTTAACATGTTGACCACACCGAGCGTCTACATGTTAACTAGTGCACATTCCTAAGGTCTACATGTTAACTAGTTGAATTTAATGTAAATGAAGGAGGAGGGACAATGATTGTAATTGGTCAGGGATTAAAACCATGCCTCTTAAAGGGCCAGGGCTGAATTACTGAGTTCAGATTGGAATCAGTAAATAGGAGAATCTTTTTCTTTGCAGGCCTGCAGTTTAATCAGAAATTTGATTAGAGATTATTTTATGTTGCATTTCATCATATTCAGTCCCTGAAATCCATGACCTGCACATTTGATTTAAATAAATAAATGAGTGTATTATTAATAGATTTTTCGCCACTTTTTATTAAATATCTGTTATGTAATGATCTGTTATGCATCACATCAAAAGAGACTAGATTCACATCTAAATGATTTAAAACTTTAACACCATTTGTTTCCTATTAGATGTTGCTAAGAGCTCTAGCTTTTAAAGTAGATTTGTATCTTCCTGAAAGAGCCATTGTATTGAATTGTATGCAGGTTATCTGCCCCCTGGTGGACAAATTCAAGTATTGAAGTTGGCAATGGCAAAATCTATATGTTATTATTGTTACCTTATTTTATAATTGCAAAATAAATCTATAATACAAGCAAATTGTTGCTAAAATAACAATAGCCAACAAATGTTTCAATTTTTAAATAAAATCTGAGTTTTCTGATTATTATTTCACATGTCTAGCTTTAAAGGGTGCAGTAAACACATTCTGATCCATTTCAGTTGTCAGTGGGTTTGTCTTTCTCTATATGGTCATTTATTATGATTCATAAACTGGGAACTCATTGATTAAATGTCAGTGTTTTACATGGCAGCATTTTAAGAGCTTGAGGATGAAACTGGGATGTTTGACACTGATTTCGGCACAGAGAGATCTGATCAAACAGAGCGCTGATCCTCACAGGAGGACGGAGCAAATGTCCAGGTTTCTTCCTAAAAACGGAGCGTTTATCTACAGCAGTGTTAATTCTGCCTGAACTCTGCCAAGTTTTTGACGTGGATCCGCGACTCACTTTGCGGCGGGCCCTCCGAACCACAGACTTGGTCCAGTTCGGGGGGAGGAGACCTGTCAGGTGCCGTGTCGCGGACTGCAGGATCTGATCAGGTGCAGAGGTGCCGTCTCCACCTGGCACCGGGTCGCTGCGGGGTCACGGTGCTGCCGCTAGACCGGACCCAGGTCCTGGATCTGCTGCACGTCTGACTCCAATCAGAACCAGACTTTGCCATGTTGATGCCTGGCTGGCACCGACGCGCAGCGCGACAATGGCATTATTTGCAGAATTAATTCGTTTTCAGAAAGTGGTTTTTTTTTAGGCGAAATTAAATAATGTCCCGCGGCACACCTGACGATCACAGCACATTAAGTTGAAAAACACGGAACTACAGTTTTCTCCTCTTCAAAACTCGCAGCATCACCTGTTTTTCACACTGTTTAGAGATGATCCGACGCACACGCACACACTGATCCACAGAGATGGAGCTTATATGTCCTGTTTTATTTTGTTCATTGCTACATTTCGTGCTGGTGTGTGTGACAGACGTGTTTATTGGACATTTATGGAACTACAGAACAAATTGCGTCCAGAACCAATGCAGGACGCGCAGCGTTTGACTCCAAATAAAGGATGATTCCGTATTTTACGGAACGGCTGGAATGTCTAATCACACACACACAAACACAACTTTAAATGACAGTTTTGGTCAGTTGTGGGGGATTTTATCAGTCTCTCCGCAGCCTGATGGAGTTTTTAATTAGTAAAAGTTTCAGTGACTCCTCTAAACTCCGCCAGGCTCCGCCGCTCCGGTCCGGTCAGACTGATGAGAGCTACGCTGCAGCGATGCAGCTGCTCTGGAGACGAACTCTCCAAAATGCCTTATATTCTAAAACTAAACCATCTCCACCCTGCTAGACTCCTCTTCGTCCATAAATCTGAATTCCAGGGCTTCTGTCAGCCAGCAGCACCGACAGAAAGTCTCATCTACCGCAGGGAACGGCAGCCATTATTCCTTTTAGCTCTGGAACAAGATCCAGCAGGAGAGCCAATAGGAATGCTCTGTGTTCAGCCTGACTCCTCCTCCTCATTTACATTAAATTCAACTAGTCAGCATGTGGACAGTGTTGAGGCGCACTAGTTGACATGTTGGCAATTAATACACACACTAGTTGTCTAGTAAGAGTAAAAGAGTGTCAACTAGTTAACTAGTGGACATTTTGGCTTTTACTAGTTAACATGTGTGGAAACAAAGAGACGCACTAGTCGACTAGTGGCCATTTTAATGCTTACTAGTTAACATGTAGACATTTTATGCGCACTAGTTGACTAGTTGACCATTTGTATGCGCACTAGTTAACTAGTAAGGACAAAATAGTGTCTACTAGTTGACTAGTTGATATTTTAGGCCGAACTAGTTAACTAGTTGACACTTTTTAAGTGCACTAGTTGACTAGTTGACATTTTAAGGCTTACTAGTTTACTAGTTGACAATTTATTGGCGCACTAGTGAACTAGTTGACAGTTTTTTGGTTGCACTAGTGAACTAGTAAGGCCAAAATAGCGTCAACTAGTTAACATGTTGACTTTTTAGGCTGTACTAGTTAACTAGTTGACACTTTTTAGGTGCACTAGTCGACTAGTGCGCATTTTGAACAGTCACTAGCTCACTAGTAGGTGGAATTTGCATGAACTAGTTAACATGCAATGTTTTTTAGTGCTTACTTGTTAACATGTATGGCAAAGTCATCAACTAGTTCAGTCTAGGAGTCAACTAGTGCATAAAAAAGCCTACTAGTAGGGGATTTTGGCCTACTAGTGCAGTTTTTTGGCTGACTAGTGTAGTTTTAGCTTCAACTAGTTGACCAAAAGTGTGACTAGTTGGCAAAAAATTCTTACTAGTAAGAATTTTTACTCAACTAGTACATTGTTTTTCTGAACTAGTTGTGGCAAATTTTGAACTAGTCAAGTGTAGTCGCGAACTAGTTAACCGTTATGTCACTTGATATCAAGGATATGTAATAAATGCTCAAACGGCTTGCCATATAGGCACCAGCTCCCCTGCGACCCTCTGTGGAGGATTATAGAAGATGGATGGATGGACTTCTGGGTTCCTAACGCTGTACGAGGCACACTCGTCACTTCTAGGCTCTTCTAACACGACATTGCAGTTAATAAGTAGGCTTTCTGTATGTCTGTGACATAAAAATGCTTCAGCTCACTCCAAGGCTGTGCAGCTTTTTGTCAGAGTTTGAAATTCAGAAGAAGCAGGTACACTTTCTAGTCAGCTTGCAAAGAAAAACAATGTTCAGTTTGTTCTTAGCAGGTAACAGAAAATACAGAACGTGGATGCTAGAAACTTAAAAGGTAAAAAACATATAATTCCTTTTATGATTGGGATCCACAAAGTGATTCCACTGAATACAAAATATTAGTAAAACTTAATAATAATAAATCTCAATAAGATACCAATGAATCCTCAATGGACTTTATCTTTAATATGTAACAGTTTTCTAAAAAAAGTTCAATAAATGTACATATCACACAAAGATGGACCCAGATTTATCAAACAAAAGAATGCTGCATAAAGCCAGTAAAATGACAAACATTTTTTATTGTAAACATTTTTCTCATAAACATCACCTGCCAAGCAAACTTCACAAATGAACCAAAATATTAAAACACACTGGACATATCTATAGACATGTCTATGTAGCTGAATCTGTGAGGGTTTCTGTTTCTTTTGTCAGAACCAAATACCTTAAAGATGTGATTCCTCACACACTCACAATTTGGCAGCAGATAATGTTTGAGTTTGGTTGATGTTCAGTAGAAACGTTAGCCTTGCTCACCTTATGAAATCAAGCACAGAGAGAGAAACATTCACAATAAAAAACAGAGATTGAAGAAGAACTGTTCCAGCTAACACGCATATCTTAAACAGCTGTTATGAGGCACAAAGAAGTGATCATTGCATACTGTAGGATTGTATGTATTTCATATTTTAATGTATTTAGGATAAAAAGCAAACAAAACAAAAGCCAAAAGCCAGGCCTGGATGTTGCGATCACCAGATGACTGGATTTAAAGGAGAAAATTCTCTTTCATGCCACGTGGCCACACTCATAATTATCTGATTGTTGCAGACCATTAGGATTTTGATTTATTGTTCTTTGGCAGTCAGGAAGGAGGCTTCTCACCCCCGCCTCGAACGTGTGTGAAATGCACAAGTCTGCAGGGCTGAGGAGAATACGGGGAAGCAAGAGCCATATGTCTGCGCTGTCAGAAAGCCACTTGTTAGAGGAAGTTTAGCCTCCCTGTGCCTCCAGCCACAGCCTTAATTATTAACAACATGTCTCCCCTCTGAAGAGCCGTGTGAGGGCGGCTCGCTGGGAAAAACAGCTTCTTTGGACTGGATGCTGTGCATCATCTGGATGCTGTGATATTCACTTAGAATTGTGAGAGTTTTTAGACAAAAAAAAGAATAATTTTCCCACTGATTTATTTGATATGGAAGAAGTACGTCAAAAACACAGAATTTATTTCAGATTTGAAGTCTGTCTGTGAGCTAAAAATGGACAAGTTTTAGATGTTTATGTCTACAGAATAACATAAATACCTTCATGGATTCATCAGTAACAGATGTGATGTAAAAACAGCAGCAAACTGAATTTTTAAAAGTGAATAATTTCACATTGAGGGGATTCATCTGATCTCTTTAATCGCAACTAAAACAAACTAAACTTTATCAGCTCCAGTCAGTTACAAAACAAAAGATTAAATATTTTTATCCAGTGATAAAATTTTTTTACTTAACTTTAAATAAATAAAGCTAAAGACCCTGAGATGGTGCATGTGTGTGCTTTATTGCTGATAGAAAGGGTAAGACAGAGAAATGAGTCACAAACATCACTCCAACTCATCACAAAGCAATGATCTGCTATGACGGCTTTTATTTTGACAGTACAGAAACAGGAAGTTGGGCTTTTAAATCCATATTGTTCTAGATTTCATTGATTATTACAGACTTGCTAATAAATTGTGGATTTATAATATGTATTGGATCTCCAAACAGAGTTTAAATAACATGTAATCAATACATGTCAATTCCCATTTCAACCTTATAGTCATTATTGAACAATCAGTCAGCTGTAATTATCAATAACTCTAGACTTATTACAAGTAATTCAGATAAAAGCTGGATCTCAACATTAAAACCATAATGAGGTTTCTGTCATCAGCTCTGTTTGAATCTCTGAACATCCTGATAGTTACACTGAATATTTTACAATTTTAGAATCAACAACTCAGTCCCCCCCCCCCCCCAAAGTAAAACAACACACCTTCTCACCTTTTGAACATGTCAGCCTGCTGTGAACATGAATGTTCACAAAACTTCATCCCCAAAAAAATCATGAAAACATTTTTTATACCAAATAGTCATTTTGATCAGGAACAGGGAATAGTAATCATATTTTCTTTGAATATTTAGAATAATAGAATTTTCATACAATACATTTCACCTAATGTGAACATAAGTTCTCTTTATTTAGGTCCTTCTAACAGCTGATCATCCAGCCGATGCAACACATTCACCTGTTCAGCTTTCTGTCAGACGCTGCTGGAGAAACAAATTAAGACGGAAACACCGTCGTTGTTATTTACCGTACTAACTTTCATCTAATCACATTAACTCTTTTTAGTAATTGAATTTTACGGACTGAGTTAATGCATCTGCTCAGTGTAGACGTTCTGCTCTCATTTCCCAGTGCCACATTGTGGTGGTGTAAAGTAACGAATGGCGTTTACTAAGTAGTACAGTATTTTAGTGTACTTATACTTTTAAAGAAGTTTTAAGATCTGTACTTTTACTTGTTTCTCTTAAAGTGTCGTGTTTTATTACATTTAAAATCACATCCGTCACTGAGTGCATAAATATGTAAAGGTGAAAATGTAAATAAAGCTGAAATCCAACATGGAGGCTTTCATCTGACACACAGATGAAACACCTTCTCACCCTGAATCCTGATGTGATTAAATCAGGGGTTAAAGTTCTTCGTTGTGGCAAGGGATTTCTGTAAATTGGAAAAAAGAGAAAAAAGTTTTGTCAAATCTCTTTCTTGCTCTTTCTTCTCATGCTCTCTCTTGGGCTCAGTCTCTCTCTCTTTGTGTGTGTGTGTAGCGCAAATGAAGATCCATGAGAATAGTGAAGGTCATGGGCATAGATTTAGCATGGACGGTGGTGACATGTCCCTAACTATAACTCAATAGAAGGGTGTAGAAATAGCGATGATTCCCACCAGTAATCCGTGCAGCGCCAGTCCAGTGGACTGAGGTGTTGTGCAGCTGTGTGAGGACCTGTGTCCAAGGGAAGGAGGCGTGTCTGGATCTACCGCTGCAAGCCCTCCACCTGGACAGAAGTCTGTGCCGAGCTGCTCATGGCGACGGGGTGCTGGGTCTGGAAGTGGACCAGGCTGGACTTGGGAATTTGGCATATTAAACCCCAGTGGGCCTAAATAGTTACCTTGGATCGGTTCAGACCGGGACCAGTCACAATCTGAGCTTCGCTTCCTGTTTCTTCCACCCCTGGATTAAATATAAGGCAAAGTTAACTTCTGGTCATCATGAGGGACCAGCATGGCTCTAAATTAAATTTATAGCACAGCAGCTTTATGATGCAGTTAGCCTGTTAGCAGGTGGAGGTGACCTTAATAAATACCTGTACTGTTGGGTTGTACTTTAAGATGAAGTTTTCATAGTTTAGTAAGAGGTTGTGTTAAAAACTGCCACACTGCTAGTGTTGGTTAGTGCAAGTGTTTAGCTGCTAACTTACAGTAATTATGCTAATACACATAGACCACTATGTAATTCACACTGGCTGGCAAATGTTTTAAGCCAATAGAAATTGAGTTCCCGCAATGTTGGCTGTCAATCAACGTGCATGCGCGTCGCTCAAATCTGTTAATGTGGGGCCACGCACACCTGACACGTGTCTTCGTGTTCCCATATGGAAAGAGCACAGTCCTGGAGGAGTCTGAGCAAAATTCTGCTAAAAATTTTGCCATTCCCCAGCTAACGAGGGCTACAACAACTTCAGAAGAAATAACAAAGAAAGGTTTGGCAACTAAACTTGGTGGAAAACACATTATAGACTGGAGTGATGCACAGGCACAATTGTAGAGGTGAGGTTAAAGGGGGCAGTAAGGGGGAGATGGAGTGTTTTGGGAGAGGCCTTGGGACATTGGATTCAAAAGTTTCTCTCTTGCTCAAAGGCTCTGGACTACATCTTTAAATCTTGTTTTTCACAGTTTCATTTTATTTATAATTATCTTGTCTTGCTGTAACATGTAAATGTCCCCTGCTCTGGTACAATAAAGTCAGATCCATCCATTCAGAGTATTTTGTTTTTAATCGTCTTAATTCAAGACAGAGAACATGGGTCTCTCTTATCCTTTGTGCACTGGAGTGACCTGTCTGCTTCTGTCAAAAAAGTAATTAAATCACTGACTTAGAGTATATTTTAATAGGTTACTTTTTACTTTTAGTTGAGTAGATTTTTGGTCTGGTATCTCATATCCCTGCATGCACTTGCAGTATGCACATGTGCATGTAAAGACCCCAGTAGGGAGGGGTGGGTATAAGTCAACATGGGGTAAATGGATTTTCAAACCCCCAAACCCTGGTTATAAAGTGACTGAAGCAGCAAAGTTTGGACAAAATGACCTCAAGAAAAAGCACCACATTATGCTCTCTGGTCACTTAGGTCCACCTTTTTAAACCTCGCTTTAATTCTTCGTGTCATAGATTCCACAAAGTGTTGAGCATCCATCAGAGGTTCTGGTCCACATTGACATGATAGCATCACACATGTGCATCTCCTGTTCCATCACATCCCAAAGTTTCTGGACTGGATTGAGATCTGGTGACTGTGGAGGTCGCTGGAGTCCAGAGAACTCATTGTCATGTCTAAGGAACTAGTTGGAGATGATCTGATCTTTGTGACATGATGGAGCATTATCCTGTTGGAAGTAACCATCAGAAGATGGTCCACTGGTCATAAAGGGATGGACATGATCAGCAACAATACTCAGGTAGGCTGTGGAGTTTAAACAAGACTCAGTTGGTACCAAAGAAGGCCAAGAAATTCTCCTCCACGTCATCACACCACCAGCAGCCTGGACCATTGATACAAGGATGGATCCATGCTTTCACATTGACACCAAATTCATCTGAATGTTGCAGCTGAAATCAGGACTCAACATTTTTTTAATCTGTTCTGGTCCAGTTCTGGTGATCCTGAGTAAATTGTAGAGTATCCTGTTTTTAGCTGACACCAGAGATACTGGGTGTGAACTTCTGCTGCTGTAGTCCATCTGCTTCAAGGTTCCATATGTTGTGCTTCACAGAGAGTTCTGCAGACCTTGGTTGGATCAAGTGGTTATTTAAGCTATTGCTGCCTTTCTATCATCTTGAACATGCTCTTTGACCCCTACAATACATTTGGTTGCGACCTCAGGCCTGCACCCTGATGCTATATGTGTGGATCTGTGTTTTTGATTGTCTGCAGGTCCCAGGAGTTGCTGATTTCGGGTTTGGCACCTGGTCAGAATATAAAGATCCCCCTCTGCCCAAGGGAGAAGAGACAGAGGAGCCTGACAGTGAGGAACTAGAGGGAAACCTTTTAATTATGTAAAAATAAAGAATATTCTTTACCTATTTACCCTCATGTCTTCCTTTTTCGTCATTGCTTTTAAGCCAGGCCATAACAAATTGGGGGCTCGTCCGGGACTTTCCCTAGAGTACACCTGCAAGCATTTGTCATCATCCACACAACTGCTGCCATATTTTTTTCAGACCATCCTAGAGATGGTTGAGGGTGAAAATCCCAGTACATCAGCAGTTTCTAAAACATTCAGACCAACAAACATGCCGTGTTAAAAATCATTTAATCTCCTTTCTTCTCCATTCTGATGCACAATTTGAACTTCAGCAAGTCGTCACTAGTTTCAGTTTCAAGTTGTCTAGATACCAAAGTGCACTGAGTTGCTGCTGTGTGATTGGCTGATTATTAGCACTAACAAGTAACTGAACACGTATTTAATAACAACACTTTCGCTGTTTGTAAAGTGCTTTACAAATAAACTGATATCGATAATCAACATTGACATAAACAAGTGTCCAATGAGTGTGTTTATGAAAAGGTCTTGTTCGATTTGAATTTTTAAAAAGTCTGATTATATCCTTCATCTACAAGTCAGAGTGACGTAAAGCCATCATGTACAGGAGACACTTTAATTCAGTGAAAGATATACTGAAGGAACATTAATAATTTATGCAGTATTTCCAGTGGAGCTTTGAAAAGCCTAATTAATCCAATTTACCCCCCATTTATTTAAACGGCAATCACTGAGAAATATCGGCTTGGGGAGTAAAATGAGAATTTAATAAACTATTTTGCCAAATGTGATTTTGTCTTTTTAGTCCATAATTTGTGAGAGTAAATTACACCCTCCCCTGTGTCTCGTTCATCAGGAAAACATCTCCTTTTTTCTTTAAATGTGTGGATGTAACAGAGGAACTGTCTTTTCTCGTCTGTTCCACTCATCATAAAAAAATAAAAACCTCCCACACACAGACACAAGATTGACTGCATGTGCAAAAAGCACGTGCACACTCACGCACCCCGAGCCCAACGCTGTGGAACAGCCATCAGTCAAAGTGTGATGCCGCTGCAGGTCCGGGGGCATTTACATAGATAGATGATAAAGAGATTATGGGGCGCTGAGGTTATTAATCACACTGCTGAGAGGGAGAAGAGGGACTGCTTGGTGTCACTCTTCTCTCCAGGGATGGCTCTTTACCCTGAATATATCTTTTTTTGGTGCCGTTTCCTGTGTTCTATTTACAGCTAAAGCGAAACCACAGAAGTACTAGGAGTGGCTTTCTGTATTGCTGCAGGGTAAAGGTGCAGCTAACCTAAGTTCACCTCCAGGCACAAGCTGCAGGGCTACAGTCCTGAAGCGTCTGCTGGGAAACAGAAGAATCATAAATTCTAATAGCAGGTCATTGGGATGATTACCCATAAAATGCAATATTTAATAAAATACCAAAAACTCTAGTGAGCAGCATAGCAGAAAATCAAGCAAACTGTTAAAAACAGTTTTGAGTACTTTCAATGAGCTCTTCAAGGCAGATAATAAAATCCTATTCATGTTTCTTTCTTTGCTTTTGCGTTTTCATAAGCTTGCAGACTGATTAAAGCATCATGCTGGTTAGAACAGTCTTTTCACAGCAAGAAGGTCTCTGGTTGAAATGTGTTCATGTGCAGACTTTACATTTTCTTCAGCAACGGTTTAATCCAGTGATCTTAGACTAGCCACACTCCTCTGTCTCTATGTTGATTCTGTAATGGATGGATGATTTGTCTCAGGTGTGACTTCAACAAACAAAAGAATTCATAAAGATCAGATATATTTATGACTTGTTAGGAAAAATCATATCCAAGAATAGCATTTTAAGAGTTCTAGAGCAGCATATTAAACATGATGCTTAAATCGTGAAAATACACGTTTACTCACCAGTTGTTCGACATACAGACTGGTCTGTGGTGTGGATCATTTGGGCCACACAGAAAGAATAAAAACTTCTTTATATTCAGTATTTTCTTTGATATGCATAGTTTTTTATTTATTAAAAAGAGACTGTTTTTTACAGTGTGACTATAATAACAATAAGATGTGTGTTCTTACGTTCATATGCGAAATAATAAATAAAAGTTTATGTTATGCACTTTGCTGTTGTGTAATGAGCACTTTTTGACTGCATGGGGGAGCAGTTGGTAGCACTGCCTCGCAGCAAGAAGGTTGCAGGTTCAAATCCCAGCTGCAGCCTTTCTGCGTGGAGTTAGCATGTTCCCCCATGCATGCGTGGGTTCTCTCCAGGTACTCTGGTTTACCCCACAGATTGCAACATGCCTGATAGGTTCATTGTTAATTGCGTACGTCGCTTTGGATAAAAGCGTCTCATTCATTCATTCGTTTTACAATTAAATGTTTTCAGAGAAAATAAGGGTGTGTCATTGTTTTTGTAACTGAATCTATTTTTTTTATTTTATATTCACAAATTAAAAAAACTAGAAAAAAAATGTGTCTAATGTTGACCAAATCATACAAACGTCATATGGTGAATATTTAAATTCTCAGTCATTTTATTTCTGTTTTCTAACTTTTCCACTGAGCTAAATGTTTTCAATATATGAGTTTTTCCCTATAGAAGTGAGTTTAAATAAACATCAGACCATGACTGTGTGGTGAGAGTTTATTATTATAAAAATGATCATTTTATATGAACAATATCCATCGTTGTTAGGAAACCATCATTGGGATCATTTCATGTCAGATTATATTTATTTAATCATCTTCAAGTGAGAAAACAATAATCTGTGTAGAATTTCATGGATTATCAAAAACATTGAATTTGTGCCACACACAGCAGCTCCATTATAATGAACTTTTTCACTAAACTCAACACTTTTATAAAACTGTCTATCGGTTTAACATTTTATTTCTATCCAGACTGTTGCATGAATTTTGAATAGTGAGTGGTTGGGATGTGTCCCTGTGAGACTGGTGGATGTGATAATGTCTTAATCCACAGCGACAGGTGAAGTACTCTGCTCCTCTTGGCTGTTTGCTTTGGTAAATGTAGCCACCGTCCTCTGACCCCAATGGGACGTGACACTTGGATCCTCCCTGTCCCGTCTCCTCGGAGCTCCGTCTCCTCTTCCACACACTCAGCTCGGTAGCCGACATGTTTATGGTGTTAGCACAGTCTCACACTGCAGTCATAAGTTGTTTTTGTTATCGCCAAAGAGCTTATTGGATCCGGACTTGGATCCGGTGGATGTTTGGGTGAGGCGGTGCAGCAGCTGATTGATGGATGAACAGATGATGAATGGAAGGGGGGGTCGCGATGCATGGATGACAGGTTAGGTATATGGATTTAAAGATGAGTGATTCACCAGAGATAAGTGAATGAAAGCCTCTTCAGAGATAAAGTGCGTTAGTAATTTCCTTTTTATTCTGATGACATTCTTCTTTGTTGGTTTTGATAGCCTTTTATAGATCACCGTCACGCAGACGTGGTATAAAAATCTTTTGAAACTACAAATAGAAAAGGTTTTAGTTTTCAAGGAATTCAGAATATAAATGACAAACTATCAGTACTTGATGCACAAACACTGAAACATTACATTAAACACCTAATGTGAAAAATCCTTCTTTTATTCTACTTAATTTAAAAAATATGAGTTTTATTTGATAAAAGACAAATGTTCTGCAAGATGCATGTAAATCACTGGTTGAACCATATATATTCATATTGGATTTACTTAAATTAAGAGTCAAGAGCTAAGGATTTTCCATCACAATGTGAGATGCTGCAAAATATCAAAATCTAACTACCGGTAGTTATTAAGATTTTTAAAATAAAGAAATCTTTTAAAGTGTGGAAACAAATAATATTTAACCCATATTAAACCTTATCTGACACTACTCTAGTTATAATTAAAAACTGATATTTTTTCATTGTTTATAAAAAACATCTGTCCAGATTCTAATGAGAATGTTAAAATATCCAAGTCACACCACTAGGTGGCAGGAACATTCACATTAACAACACATCAAAATACAGAGAAAGAACTAGAGAATTTATGGCTCTTTGAAGGGAGCCGTTCATTCGGGAGCCGTTCACCTCAAAGAGCCGTTCAAAACTGGCTCTTTTATGTGTTTTGGGTTTTTTTTTTGGCAATATTTTGAAAGAGAAATGTCATGTGGAACTATGTTTGGGGACAATATTTGTTGCAACACCTATGTGTGCATCGCTAATTAGCTTCCCCGATAGATCTGATGGGTTCATGTTGCTATTGTCACTGATGTATTAAATAAAGAGCCGTTCTGTTTCAGCCAGCAACTTGTTGTTGTTGAATATTGCCTCCCAACCTCAAACGTCACAAAAAATGACCGGTTCTTTACAAGAACTCAGTTCTCCTCGTTCACAGTGACGAGCCGTTCAAAAGATTCGACTCGTTCATGAACATCACATCGCTAGAAAGAACATTCTTAGCTTGACTGAAGATTTTCTCAAAAATATCGCTGTTTTTTTAATTTAATAATAATTTCAGCAGTCAGTTAAAGCTTAATGCTAGGATCAAATGCAACAACAACCAATGAAAAGACCTAAAACCCACTGTATTGGTGTTAGGACACAAAGTAATAGTGGACATAATTTCTCAAAATGTATCATTCACTGGTTAACACTAGAAAGATTTATGATACATTTTTGCAAAAAACTCTCTGGTAGCAGCAGATTGTTGTCTTATTTATTAAAAAGGGGAGATGTTTCAATGTTCAAACAAATTACTCATTCATTTTTTTCCAATAACTAATAAAATAGCTTCAGTTTTGAGTGAACAACAGAAAATGAGGTCATATAGTTTTCACTTTTTGTTTCTGGTGTTCCAACAGGTTTATCATGTTGCTCCCTTTAACTCCAGTAGACTAAACTTTACACACACAGTGGTCCGTTCAACTTTGCACATTGAAATCCAAACTATCTCTGAGGCAACATGACTTCCTTTCTTCTGCATTATTTCATCACCTTCTCGGGCTGCGGCTGCTGTTACCGAAGCCTCTTTTTGACAGGTGAAACTCAAACATGCAAGTGTCTCAAAGTCAATGACAACCTATTACATTACTGTCATAAATATTTTTAAATAAGACTACTGCAGGTGTTTGAGTGACAGAATAAGTAGCGCTAATCTCAACGTAGTAATTAGCACATTTCCACAGTAGTTAGACTAATAACAAAACAAATAACTGTTTGTATTGAATTAACAGATTCAGTCACAAAAACTGGACTTTTAATCACTTAAGTTCTATTTCTTAATGCGGCAGCTTTATTTTTCACTGCTTCTTGTGCAACTTTAGTTTCCAGTTTTGGATACTTTAAGGCAAATTGTCTGTTGGGCTTAAAAGGAGATAAAGAACTTAACAGAGCAACGAATATTACTGTCCATGTTTATATGAATAGTATTGTCACCACTATGAGACCTGAGGTAATTAAAAGAAAAGTCCTTATTCTATGGAACCCACAGACATTCTGAGGACATTATACGTCCTTATCATATAAACAGTTTGTAGTCATTTAATAAAAAATTGATATACAAAGATTTGTGTGTTTAAGGTCTTTTTTTTTTTATTACCAAAACTGACCAAAAGTCTTTTTTTTAATTAACTGGTTGCTTATTAGTTGTTTCTACAAACAAATCAAAGTCCTTAAATTGCCAGGAATATTCCAGGATCAGTTGCTTAGTAATATTATGTTATTTTCAAAAATCCCAACGGGTGAATCAGAGAGCAGGACCTAAGGAACTTTTACCAAGGTGCAAACATCAGAATAGAACTCAGACGTACGTCTTTAGGGAGATAGGTGCAAAGATGTCAAACACTAAACTGATCAGAACATGGAGTCAAACCATAAAAACCTCCACCACTCTTCTCTGGATTATATGATTTTTGATGAAAATGGACAAACAAGCCTATTCTACACAGAAGTAATGACCGTGTTCAGATTCAGACAAGCACAGGTTATTCTGCTGGGTCCACTGCTGTCCAGTTCATTCTGTCATGAGGCACACGAGAAGAATATCAGATAAGATTATCTTTATAGCCATTACAGTAATCGAGCGCATCCTGAAGACTGCCAGAAGAGGAGAATTGTCTTTAAAATCCTACCGTGTGACCTGGCCTGTAGGTGTGGATATTCCTAATACAGAATCAGAAAAAGTTGGAAAAAAGATGGAAGAACTGAACAAAAACAGATAAGTGTAATGTCAAATGAATGGCAGTACAAATGTTTATTCTATGAATGGCTGTAAGATTTCAGAGAATGGAGATGTCTGAAGATGGCAGAAATATTGTTTTTGTTTTGGCTCAGCCGTGACTAGCAGTTAGCTGTCCTGAAGATGTCAACTTTATTTATTCAGCCAACAGCCTTTATCTACTGGGAGACTTCAGCGCTCACGTGGACAATGACAGCATGACCTGGAGGGGTGTGACTGGGAGGAACGGCCCACTCACTCTGAACTCGAGTGGTGTTCTGTTATTGGATTTCTGTGCAAGTTGCAGTCTGGCCATAACGAACACCATGTTTTAACATAAGGATGCCCATCGGTATACCTTATACCAGGGCAGCCTAGGTCACAGGTCGATGATTGACTTTATAATTGTATCATCTGACCTGAGACCGTATCTTCTGGATACTCGAGTGAAGAGAGGAACAGAGCTGTCAACTGATCACCACCTGGTGGTGAGCTGGATCAGATGGCAGGGGAAGATGCTACGCAGACCTGGTAGACCCAAACGTATAGTGAGGGTCTGCTGGGAACGCCTGACAGAAGAGCCTGTCAAGATGGTCTTCAACTCCCACCTCCGGCAGAGGTTTGACCAGTGGGGGACATTGAGTCCGAATGGGCCTTGTTCCGCTCTGTGATTGTCGAGGAGGCTCTTGCTAGCTGTGGTCACAAGGTGGCCGGTGCCAGTCGTGGCGGTAACCCCCGTACTCGCTGGTGGACCCCAGAGGTTAGGGGAGCGTCAGGCTGAAGAAGGAGGCCTACAGGGCGTGGCTGGTCTGTGGGTCTCCAGAGGCTGCCGACAGGTACCAGAGGGCCAAGCGGGGTGCAGCAGTGGCAGTTTCCGAAGCAAAATCTCGGGTGTGGGAGGAGTTTGGTGAGACCATGGAGAAAGACTATCGGTCGGCTCCAAAAAGGTTCTGGCAAACCATCCGGCGCCTCAGGGGAGGAAGGCGGCAACTTGCTCACACTGTTTACAGTGGGGACGGGGAGCTGCTGATGTCAACTGGGGCTATAGTCGGGCGGTGGAAGGAATACTTTGAGGAGCTCCTCAATCCCACGACAAGCATTCCTATGAGGAACCAGAGCTGGGAGACCTGGGGACGGACTGTCCAATCTCTGGGGCAGAAGTCTCTGAAGTAGTCAAACAACTACACAGCAGCGGAGCCCCGGGGGTGGATGAGATCCGACCTGGGTATCTGAAAGCTATGGATGTTGTAGGACTGTCGTGGTTGACACGTCTCTGCAACATTGCGTGGTCATCGGGGGCAGTTCCTGTGGAGTGGCAGACCGGGGTGGTGGTCCCCATTTTTAAGAAGGGGGACCAGAGGGTGTGTTCCAACTATAGGGGGATCACACTCCTCAGCCTCCCTGGAAAGGTCTACTCCAGGGTACTGGAGAGGAGGGTCCGGTCAATAGTTGAACCTCAGATAGAAGAGGAGCAATGTGGTTTTCGTCCTGGTCGTGGAACTGTGGACCAGCTCTTTACCCTCGCTAGGGTGATGGAGGGGTCATGGGAGTTTGCCCAACCAATCCACATGTGTTTTGTGGATTTGGAGAAGGCTTATGACCGTGTCCCCAGGGACACCCTGTGGGGGACGCTCCAGGAGTACGAGGTGGATGGTCTTTTGTTAAGGGCCATTCAGTCCCTGTACCAGAGGAGTGTGAGTCTGGTCCGCATAGCCGGCAGTAAGTCGGACCTGTTCCCGGTGAGGGTTGGACTCCGCCAGGGCTGCCCTTTGTCACCGGTCCTGTTCATAACCTTTATGGACAGGATTTCTAGGTGCAGCCGTGGTGTGGAGGGTGTCGAGTTTGGTGACAGGAGAATCGCGTCTCTGCTTTTTGTGGATGATGTGGTCCTCCTAGCTTCATCAGGCTCTGACCTACAGCTCTGGGGAGGTTCACAGCTGAGTGTGAAGCGGCTGGGATGAGGATCAGCACCTCCAAGTCTGAGTCCATGGTTCTTGATCGGAAAAGGGTGGCTTACCAACTCCAGGTCGGGGGAGAGGTCCTGCCTCAAGTGGAGGAGTTCAAGTATCTCGGGGTCTTGTTCACAAGTGAGGGAAGGAGGGAGCGGGAGATCGACAGGCGGATTGGGGCAGCGTCTGCAGTGATGCGGACGCTGAACCGATCAGTTGTGGTGAAGAAGGAGCTGAACCAGAAAGCAAGGCTCTCGATTTACCAGTCGACCTACCTCCCAATCCTCACCTATGGTTATGAGGTTTGGGTAATGACCAAAAGAACGAGATCGCGGATACAAGCGGCCGAAATGAGTTTCCTCCGTAGGGTGGCCGGGCTCAGCCTTAGAGATAGGGTGAGGAGCTCGGATACTCGGGAGAGACTCGGAGTAGAATCACTTCTCCTCCACATTAAGAGGAGCCAGTTGAGGTGGTTTGGGCATCTGGTTAGGATGCCTCCTGGACGCCTCCCCGGGGAGGCGTTTCGGGCATGTCCTGCTGGCAGGAGGCCCCCGGGTCGACCCAGGACACATTGGAGAAAGTACATCTTCAACCTGGCCTGGGAACGCCTTGGGGTCCTGCCAGAGGAGCTGGTGGAGGTGGGTGGGGAGAGGATGGTCTGGGACTCAGTTGGGATGCTGCCCCCGCGACCCGGACCCAGAAAAGCAGAGGAAGGCGAGGTGAGGAGGCTTTTATCATGAATGGGTAAGATGGGAATTATTATGCAAAACCCTAAAAATTTGCCTTTAAAATCCCTTTAACCCTGATGAGAACACCCTAAACAAAACCTGCACCAGGATAGCATACCTCAAAAAAACTGCATTCACATGTAGAGTTCTTCATTCTATCTCTAGTAAAATAACAGAGTTCTTGTTAATGATGGCTGATAGGCTGATATTTTCTAGTATTTTAAATGTGTTTAAACCTCTTCGTGGACACCTCCCTGAATTCAAGCCCTTCTGACTTTGATTACCTAATTCCTTAGAGATTACTTTGAGACTCTGGCTGCCAGAGGCGTTGACAAGATGTGGAGAAATGTCGCCAGCCATCATGAAGCCAAACGTCCCAATCAGTCAGTCTTCTAGCACCTCTCTGCATGTGCTTGAATGTGTGTGTGTGTGTGTGTGTCTCCGAGGACGACATGCGAAAAGAGGACAGGTGGGGAGACCCTAAAAGCATCGTCTTTCACATTCATCAATTACTGCACCTAGAAAGGTTGTATCTTCAGGATGAGCAGGCGGTGTGTGTGTGTGTGTGTGTGTGTGTGTGTGTGTGTGTGTGTGTGTGTGTGTGTGTGTGTGTGTGTGTGTGTGTGTGTGTGAGTGTGTGTGTGTGAGTGAGACAGGGTGAAGGTGTTAGTCAGAAACAGAGAAAGGTGATGACAGAGACAGAGATAGAAACGTATGAGATAGAGATGTACAGATGTGTGAGGGAGATACGTACAGGTGTGCTACACAGAGAAAAGCTTGGGAGAGAGCTGCATTCTGGGCCGTCTCACCGGTGTGATGGCTGTAGGATAACTAATCAATCCATACCTGCCACGGAGAACAGGAGAGACGAGCAGTCAGGCAGGATTAGTGGGACGAGAGAGAAAGAGAGAGAGAGGGATCATGTCATTCTCTGCTTTCCTGTTAGCATGAGTCCATTTTTCAATGCAAACAGAACACATTTCTTATGATTTTATACCAAAGGAGTTTCCAAATCTCAAAAGATCAAGACAATGGCTTCTTTGGGGTTTATTTACCACACATTCACCAGTAGTGTGTTTGTGTTTGGAGCAGAAAAATATAAAGTCAAAAGATGCGGACTTATTGGTTAAGAATATGCAACTTAACCTACTGAATGCACACTTTTGAGCAACCCACTCTCTCAGTGCAGGAAAGCTTTCTATCAGTTTCAGAGCTGAGCTCTGACAAAGCAGACCCAGAACCAGATTTTCTTCCCCAAAACTTTCAGAACTTTGTAAATCTACTTTTCGCCCAAATGTTGCCCGTGCAAATCTTGCCGCTTCCTTCCGTCAAGGAGATTCTCGTCTCCCTCCTGCTCTTAACTGTGTACCAGCGGTTCTAGGAGCTGTCATATTGCATCAGCGCTCTGCTGATTACTTCCACCTTGTCTCCCTCGTCAGGAAATGATTCTGACACGCACTCACACCCAGCTTTCTCTGCATCAATATGCGTGCGATGGAAAGAAGAAAAAAAAAACTGCAGACAGTAAATAAATAATGAAAGAAGAGGTAGGAAGGAGGAGGAGCAGCGGCACAAGGGGATGAGGGGGGAGAGGGGGGTGACATTTTTCTCTCTCGTCTCTTTCTCTGTCCTCTGTGTGCGTGAGAGGCTCGTCGTGGGAAGGCGTTGTGCGTAATTGCATGTAGGGATGTGCGTCGCAAGTATCCATATCGTCACATTTGATATGGAAAGTACATTTTTTAAAAGAAAGCCTAAAAAACTGATTAAACATACTGAAAAATGATCAATTTAATTAGAAGGCTTTTTTATTTTTGTTGTCTTTAATTTCTCCTGCATAACTTTTCTTGTTTAATTGCTTGACTTTATGAGATGTGCGGTTCTTTTTTAAGCTTTAGCGGCAAGAAGGATGCCGACAGCGCAGTGAGGGAGCCTTTTCTGTAGAAAATCCCTAAAGGGATTATTACAGGGATGCTGCATTTCTATGGAAGACACGGTGAGGGTAAACACATCTGATTGACCTACTAACCCCGGGAACCCAGTGGTGAGACGGGCATCAGACGGACCTGTATTCATCTAAATATTTCATCTGTGTGACAGCTGTGTTCAGCCTCTCCAGGATCTTCAGAGGGCTGTGGTGGTTTTACAGTCATCCAGCTCTCCTGGGTGTAAAATAATCTGCATCTTCACCCTGTCATAAAAAAAGTATATTTATTTCTATTCTGTTGATGCTCTTGAAGCATTAAAAAATGTAACATTTAGGGAGTTTCAGAGAACAAAGGAACCTTCCAAACTGGTGTTTTTGTAACATTTTGTGTGTGATAGGTATAGGATCTTATTATGACATTTAGTTTTGTTGTTTTTTATGGGATTGTGAGTAAATTAGTGCTGCTCTGTGTTGTCTTTAGCAATGTGTTTTCCTGCAGCACATCTCTTTTAGAAACGGACCCTTGTTTCATCTCACCATGTACTCGATCACCTGCATATGGCTGGAATAACAACAGAAGCCTTCTTGACCTGACTTGACTTGATTTCAAGGGGCAGCACTGTGGTTGAAGCAGACTGCAGATATGATGCTGGGTAATTTACAGTCTCCCTCTAAACTGTTGATTCTAAATTGATTGTATGAGTGAGTCTGCCTCAACGGAAGGCTAATATCTTTACTTTGAGGCATCTAGGAAAGTCTGTACCCCCTTTGAAAATGTCTATAATAAATGGACAGTATGATTTTGATGGGCTGTTAAAGGTATTATAGGTTAACCAAGAAAAGGATGGGTGAAAAATGTCTTAGAACGCAGTTTTTAAGGCAGGCAGGGTGAAGCACATTGGACTGGTCTGAATTCAAAAACACTGAAAGTATTAGTTAACTGCACTTTAAGTCCTAACGTTGTCTCACCCTACTTATTGTTACATGAGCATTCATTGTTATTTTTAAAGTTGTTTCCCTGTTTTGATCACACAAAGGAGATGCTTTGTGAGCCCTAATTTACCCCTGTGGTAGTTTAGACGGTTACATTACATAGAAGTATTCTTAAGTGTACTTTTTGCATATTTTTGAGCATGCAGTACCTTTTGAGATACAGATACTTTTTTAAATATAAATTTCTAAAAAGTATTTGTAATTGTTTTAGATTATATATAATATTACTCATTTACACAAGTGAAATATATTTGTCTGCTCTCATGCTTATTAGAACAGAAACATGAAGAATATCCTGTTAGGATACATTAAGACCCTTTGATTAATTTGCAATTGCAAAGTCAACTATGGACAAATTAACAATTGTAATTGACTGACAGCCCTGATGAAGATATATGTATTTAAACCTATACTAAACCAAATTAACCTGTAAAACACAAAGATCACGATATCTAGAAGTCTGTTGGATCAGTGTTATGTGGCGTGCATGAGTGAAAGATGCGTATGTAGATGTTGTGATGTGCACACAAAAAGAAAACCAACCTAACATGAACGTGGCAGCATACCTGTGGAGAGCAGAGAGGTTTTTGGGTGTTCCACATAACTTCAGCTGCATCAGGTAAAATGTCCTGATCAGCCACAAGGAGACCCCCAGGGTGGTAATGCTGATGTGCTTCATTTGTCAGACCACTGCCTTGATAAAGGTTTATAAAATCATTTATTTTATTCTTTGTTTCCCAAACAGTTCTGTGGAGGGGTTCATTGTTTTGTCGAACTGAAAATGACTTTTTATTTTACTTTTGCACGTACTGTATGAGAGGCGATAACCTCAAAACTGACCCTATGGTCTTGGATAAGTTAGTCTTTGGTTTGGATTTGAGTTCATACACACTCCTACCTGTCTGACTTTATATTTTTGATGCTTTCCAGAACATTTCTTCATCACTGAATCAATCAGGAAACAGAACAACTCCTGAGTCTTTAACATGTAAAGGTTGATGAGGTGGAATAACTTTATCTCAAAGCAGAACTTGTTGGAAATGATTTTCTTTTTTAATTCTGAACAAGTCTGGACTTGTAGAGCTGAGCGGTCTGACATCGCTCCGCCTTGACTTTTTTTAAAAGTTAATTCTGGTCTCACTGCAAAGACTTACAGTTCCAGTCTTAATCACAAATTCATCAGTTGTTTTTTTAAAAGTTGATGATGTTGCATTGTTGTGCTGAAAATTAGCTACGTACTGTGAAACATGTGATCACTGAGCAGCAGGTGAAGTCACCTGGTTTTAACGCAACCTTTATTTTATTAATGTTTTGTGATCAAATTATTAGAATAATCTGAGGAATTGTTTCAGTGACAGATTATGCTTATATTTGTGCTGCAGATGCTAAAAACCTAGATACCTTAATGAACATGACTCACTGCAGAGAACAAGACGCTACGGGAACAGGACAAAACTCTGATGCAAAAGCTGAAAGTGGATAATCACTACATTACAACACCTGCAGCACGTAAAGCCAGCATCTCACTGAGCTGCTATTGGAAACACAAAATTGCAAGAAAATTTCATTAGAAATCCCACTGAACATGACACTTTTGCAACAAGCTGGGTCACATGGGGGCATAGGACTTAATTGGAAGCAATATAAATTATTCACTCATTAATTTTCTTGCCCCCACTTGTTTCTGTGCAGCAGAGCTGTTGCCTTTCTCCAGTGGTCACCGGATGAGCGGTGGGGGACAGGTCACCAGTTCATCATGAACAAGATAGACAACCATAGTGACAATTTAGACTCACCATTTTGCATGTTTTTGGTTTGTAGAAGGAAACTGGAGAAAACTCACACGTGCATGGGGATAACATGTAAACTTCATGCAGAAAGACAGAGTTGAGTGTTGAACCTGTGACCTTCATCGTTGCTACTAACTGTGCCATCGTGCAGCCAGACAATAGTAGTTAACAAAGATCTCACAATTTCTTCACAATATACATTTATTGTGTGTGTATTTTAACAAATTGGTCTGTCTAAATTTATCTCACCTTTTCTCATATCAGTCACTTGCAGAAACTAAACTGAGACGCGTTCGAGAAAGGTTTCAGACACATGCAACGAGTCTGTGACTATTCTGAGAGTTAGTTTGTCTTGCGACACGTTTTAACAGCAAATTTCTAATGACACAAACGCCCTGAGAGTGTGAACATTTCAACACATTCTGGAAGCTCCCTCGTGTTTGTCATTTAGGGAAATTGTGACCTTGGTGTGATCTCTGTAATCTGTTGTCTAATAAACTAATTTAGAACCACGCTGAAGACTGAAGGCTTGTCATGAATTCCCCTGCTAACTTCCTAACATCCTCCTACTACCTGCTGAATCGCTGCCTCTCTGTCAAAGCAAGAAAGTGAACATTACCACAGGGGCCGGAGGACTTTTTAAAATCCCAGTTTCAGAGCGAGGAGTGGGAGGTGGAAGGAAGGATTAGAGAGGAGCTGTCTCTGATGTTATTTAATCTCAGCGGCCAGGGAGCGAGCCAGCCAGCAGTGCACTCCTGATGCACATTATCAACCTCTGATGACCGGCGAGGAAGATTGGGTGCCTCAGATGCTTACACTGCTGCCAACGCCGCCGCTGCAGAGCACTCGAAGCCGTCTCCCCGGCCGGCTCTAACCAGTCAGCAGCTCAATTTGGCTGATGGCAAGCGTGCTCAGTCAGGGGAGAAGTCGGTCCCGGATGATTTCCTCCTTCTCTGCTCGCTCTCGTCGACGCCGACACCCCCCCTCCACCACCACCTCAGCTATCGTCCAAATGTGCCTCTGTCCTCCCTTTCCCTCCCCCTTAGCATTATTACACCCACCCCCATCCCCTGATACTCAAACACCCAGCCATCACTCAGTTGCTCACGTTATCTCAGGAGCCTGTCTTGCTTCAACCCTCCCACCTCACCAGCCACCCTCCTCTCTTTTGCTTCCCTACATCCCTCCAACCCCCCCCACAAGTGCATTCCAGCATGACAAACCACACGGGATTTCACAAGTCCTTTAAAGTCTGCTGCCTCTGGGAACCACTCTTCTTCATGCAACGTTTTAGTATTCGAGGGAATACGTGACTGGGGAGGCAACCGATGCTGTTATATATTTCTGCTGTCTCCTCTCGGTTGTTATTTCTGTTGATGCTTCCCAGCAAAAAAAAAAGAGCTAAATTTTTTTTAAAACACTGGTAGCTATCAGGTGATCGCCAACACATTTTTTTTTTCTTAAGTTTCCCCAACATCAAATATTTTCTGACAGGATTTGTTTTACTTAAGTCGTTTTTTTTTTTTTATTATTTTAACACATAAAAGCATCACAACAACAATATACAAATTTTTTTTAGTAATCTTTAAAACCAAAACACATTTACACATGCAACGATAGGGTTTAGGACAATGAGGAACTTATTGAATCGTTTTTGCTTTTTGGAATGTCTTGATGCTGCGCCGCAGCAGACTGGGCCGCTATCCGACGAGTCAAATCGCTATAATTCAAGATTTCAGTGTTCTCACGCTAGTGTACATTACTTCCTGTCCCTTTATTATTTTTTTTGACAACCTTCAGGGATCCAAAGAGGAAAAAAACAAACCCAAAAGCTATAATCACCCATGTAGTTTTGTTAAGAATGTGTACTTGGGGATTATGACCTCCAGTCAGCAGATAAACATCTGGTGCTGACACAATCAAATGATAACCAATTAGCAGTGCAGCTCACCACACAAGACAATGTGCCCTGCTCTGCAGTGAGGAAACGCATCAGTGAATCTGTAACAGACGCACTGCTGTCATCCTGCATATCGCCAGCAATGAGCTTAAAGCAGTTCTTCTGCCTTTTTAAAATAGGTTTCTGTGTAAAAGCTATAAATAATTACGTTCTTATCCATTTTAGGTAGCTTCCTGAACAGCTTCAGTTTGGAGAAATAGTTTTTCTGTCCTACAGGACAATTGAGCTAATGGCTAACAAGTTCAGCCATGACCAAAGTGCATTACTGCAAACAGCGCAGTCTGCAAAGTCTCGCAGAGATTTATGCAACATTATTTTATAAACCTTTAGACTTTTGCATAACATTATTACTTTCATAGAATTCTGTGGTTACATACGTGCAAATATCACCAGCAGCAAAATGATGGTGATGTAAAGGTTTATGAAACCACTATGAATTTGAGCTGTTTTAATTTGGAGTTGGGTCCATTCTGATCCTACCGACGAGCTGAAAACAGTGGTAAGTCCAACGCAGATATTGGGCATCATAAAATTTCACTGTGTTTCTAAATTACAATATTAATTATAAATTATGTGTAACTGGTGGTGATGTAGACATTTATACAAGAATAATTTAGGAGATTGGAGTTGTTTTAAGACAGCAGAAACTCACTTTGATCTTAGCCTAGCATTAGCTTATCAGTCCTCCTGGGTGTAAACATTAATTCTCTAAACAGAGGCTGTTCAGGAACATATAAGACAGGTAGGCTATTTATTATTTATAACTTTTACACAAAAACACATCAAGATGTCCAAAAATTGCCTTTAACATCAGCAGGAACATGACTCAGTTTGATAAATAAATTTAAACTGATCAAAAAAAAAAAAAAAGGAAGTCAAATAGAAATAATTTATTGCTCCAGAGTAACATTTGCTGCATTTGTTTGATAGATCTAATCCTTTGTGGCCTCTTCTGTTCGACGGATTCAGTGTGATTGTCTGTTGGGAGTCCTTTACATCGGATTGGCTGTAAACCTTCAGCCACGACACTGAAAACACATTCATAGACACCAAAAATATACATAATGATACTGTCAAAAAGTACAATAATTACACAGAAAAGGAAATTACAGAGTTAAAACAACACCGTTTATGTTTTTGTTTATCTTATTGTCCACTTTTTCTCCTCGCGTCCTTTTTAAAATGTATCAGGCGCAAATGTCCCCGTGAAGGCTGTCCTGGCTGAAAGTCAAGAGTCCTGTTTGGCCTTCCTGCTGCTGGATGAGGGGTATGTGTGTGGTGGTGGGGGAGTGGGGATGAGCCGCGGCTTAACTCTTTAAAAGAACCACCGGAAGGCTTCACCGTTGTTGACCGGCGTCCTCTGTGGGAGACAAAAAATATAAAGGACGTGCTTTTAATTTGCAGGTTTTGAGGTCACATCATTGTCATTTGGTGTATTCATTCAAAGAAATGATAAAAAGACTCACACATTCAGGAATTTTAGATGTAATTAGAAACAAGTTATTAATAATAAAACCATTAGGAATAGTAGGGACAAAAATAGAAGCCTGGAAGGACACCCACAGCGTACGTAAGGCACAACCACCAAACAAGGTATTTCATTTAGGAGCAAGGTGATTACACCCACCCACACCCAAATAATCATCACGCTGGATGAAATATTCAATACAAATTCCCATGAAGCAACAATGAGGCATTTAATTACTGTGAGCTGGAGCCGCAGTGAGGGGGAACAGAGCATCGTTTCAATTTGAGCCTGCACCATCAGTCGCCGGCACCTCCCCCTTCTCCCTCCAAAAAACCTCCATGCCTCCATTTAGAAGGCCTCGCCTTCTAAAACTCATTTAGAAGTCAGAGACATGAAATACCAGAGTCTCCCACCAATCCCCATGACCAATTAGCACTTTTTTATGCGGCTGTTGACAGAGAGGAAATGGTGCATAATCACAATTGAAATCACTTTAGTTTGAGTGGAGGATAATTTGACATTTTAATACCAAGTGTCAGTGGTGGCGCCGTAAAGGGAAGCTGAGGTTTTAGGAATCTAAAGTTTATACCTGTAAACAATAATCGCTGGTCAGTATCTACTACAGGCTTTTATCTTGTAGCTTTATTTTTGTGTTCAGTTTTTTTTATATTGCTTTTAAACTGGAATAGTTTTCCCAGGACAAAAAGGTTTACACATTTTCTTAACTGCAAAAAAATATATAAATAGGCCACAAGCAATGCATGTTTCTAAAAAGATTAGATATGCATGTGTCAAACATTTTCTTTAAATAAAATGAATCCATTTAGGATTATTAGTTTATTTTCATTGAAAAAAGAAAAACTATTGCTTAGTTTAATCGTGGGGTTTTATTTTTCATGATGTATTCAATTTGAGCTTGAAAGTTGGAAAAACCATTAAGAACCTGCTGAAGTTGAATGCTCCCCACCAATCCCGAACTCCAAATCCAATATGGCTGCCACGTGCAAAAAAAAAAAAGTGATGTCTGCTAAAATAAATGTTTTATTTAACTTTTAATTTGTTTGTACTTAAAAAATCTTCATACATTTTACTTTACAACCTCTAGAAGTGAACATGTTGCTGTAGAGCAGGGGGCTCCAACTCAATTTAGCTGGGGGCCGCTGGAGGCGGAGTCTGGGTGCTGAATCAGGTTTTCCATACAAAAAGCATCTTCTCAAATCTCTTTATTTTTATTTTTTAACACAAAATAATAGGAAAAAATAAACAAATTAAGAATTATTACAAAAAAAATTATCAGTACTAAATAAAAAAAATATTTTGTCTGTTTTTGACACATGGACTTGAGCCCAGGGCTCTCACACGAAGAGCAGCCTCCATGGTCACCCATGGTGTTTATTTGCACACAACACTGTACACAACCAAACTCACGAGCTGCACTAACATAAAATTTCCATTTTAGGATGGGGGCCACAAACTATCATCCTGCAGGCCGAAAATGGCCCACAGGCCACGAGTTTGAGACGCCATGATTGTCACTGAGCACAAAGATCAAATCCCACAGATTCTTCTAAACATGCAGCTGGAGCACAAAGTTAGATGTTGTTCCTAGATCTGAATTCTGACATCCAAAATAAATGAAACACAGTATAATACTACACCTGTCACACACACGCACACACACACACACACAAATATATGTGGAATTTATTCTAAACTTCAAATTAAATCTTACAGATAGTTGTGCGGCCTCTGATCCAAATTACACGTAACAAACTTGAAAGGATGACAGTGTCTGCAAACATTTCATCTGACATGATTACATCATCAGCCAGCTGTGTTTATTAAACTGATTACCTCCAACAAAACACACAAAATCATCCCCAAGTTGCTGCGTTTGTAAGGTTAGCAGCGTGGCTCTCTTTTATAAAATATATTCTTCCAGGACAGAGTCTGAATCTGAACCAACACAAGCTCAGGTTCACCACACATTTTGGATGAATACAGTCTTTTTATGTCTGTAGCAACCATTTACCATATATTCACACCACATTAAGCAATAACCATTATCCCTCTGAGTGAGTAATGGAGGAGCTCGGAACAGCAGGATACCATCATCACCAATTTAACTCCATGGATGAAATGAAACTCTATCAAGGTTTGAAGGGTCAAGATGTTCTCACACATCTTATGTTGTCTTTTTTTAAAGCTAATGGCAATGAGCTGATTATTACTGTATGTCAGTGCAGCTCCATTAATTTTGATCTACCACTTTTCCTTTGCAATTTGAGTCCTTATTAATATAGTTTTGATGGGATTTTGCTTGTATTTGACAGGACTGAAAATCAGGATGGTTAGGTAAAACATAGACGTAGTGATGCTGCAGGTTAGATCAGCTAGTGGCTTTAAATGTGTAGGTTTGACGAGTGGTCATCAGGTAGTACTCAGCTCTTTCAATGATTTATTAAGTCACCAATAAGTATACATTTTCTCTTTGCCCCTTTAAAACACACACACTAAAATACTTGGAAATGTAAAGACACACTAGGCAGTTAAGGATTGTTTATAGCACCCTCTAGTGTCCGTTTTAAATCACTGTCATAAAAACAACTTCCCTCGCTCTGCGCCCGTGTTTTCAATCATCAGATAAAGGTTTTCTTTGTTTCTTTGGAGGCTCCACCATGATGAACATGATACAATAGATCTCTTAGCTCATATATACGAGGTCTGTCTTCAGCTCGTCTATCCTGAGCAGGATTGCCGTAAAGCGTTACTGCTTTTCGCGAGTTACGTGACGAAACTTCAGAGCACCGGACCGGAGACTCTGAAGTTGCAAGTGCAGTATCCTGGGCACAAGCAGCAGATGGGGCTGAGTGACTTTTTATTAACCCTGTAAAGGCTCATATTAGCACATAGTGGCTCAGGAAAAAGATTTAAAGATATGGAAAAATTACTTAGTGTGCTTTTAAAGTTGTTATAGTTATTAGGGGCTAATAAAATAACATTTTTCAGGTTTTTTATTGTTATTTTACTTATGCTATTTCCTTATTTTTCCTTAAATTAAACAGTTTTAAAGTATGTCAGTCACTCATGACACTATGTGAGTAAGCAAATATTCAAATAAATGCATCAAAAGACCTTCAGTACCACTTTGGTTTCAAAACAAAATAATAATTTGTGTGGAAAAAATGTTATTTTCAAACTGTTCAGTCATAACCAATCCAATATTTTTACCAATTAAATGCAACTTAGATTAAAAGTATAGTAGGGGTGACCGTGGTTCAATCCCTGAGCCATGTGTCGACGTATCCTTGGACAAGATCCCGAACCCCCAACTACCTCCAGACCAGACCACCGTGAAACTGACTGCCTTCTCTCTATATTGGTGATGGGTCAAATGCAGAGAACAAATTCTACTACATTGTACTTTGATATATACGTATGTGACCACAAGTCACTTTGCCTTTCCTCTAAATGTATTTAGTCAGATTTAAATCAAAGTCAATACAACACAATCAGGCCCCACAAGGTAAAAGAAGAATGTCAGGGCCGTTCTCATCACAAATCGGGTAAATCCAACATGTTGGATTGTCTTGGCCTGATGTTGTAGTGTGTGTGGGGTCCCTAGAAGACAAACGAGCATGCAGCCTGTTGAATGTGACATTTAGCCAATCAGAAAGAGAGGTGACAGAGCTACGCTGCATGGAGCGAGGGGAATCCCAAAAGCAGCTCTTTGTATTATTTGTTAAACCTGGCAATAAAACTGTCATGAGTGCATTGTTGTTTATAATAAAAATAAAATCAGTCATATTTATGTCAAAGTCACTTTTGATCTCAAGAAGTTCTGCAGAATTTAGTGTCTGCCCTGGGAAGGTTTGGTGCAACTGGTTGGTATGTGGTGTGCTGTCTTTGCCATCACACACTGTTAAATCCGTGGAGTTTCTCGTGTTTTGAAATCAGCCAACAAATTAAAAATCCAGCCATGTGACCCAGCTCTTAGTTGGCTGAGGGAGCCATCTTACACCAGGTTGACTCCAAAAGTTCTAGAGATATTTTGCCGAGGAACACACAGAGACACGCTCACAAAATATGTTAAAAACAAAAGCCTGATTTTCAGCCATGATAGACAAAAATCTTTGTTGTGAGAGAATTGTAGTAAATCTTAAGTTTGTGAGCTTGACTTAGAGATCTGTGCGGTTTGGTTCTCTCTACAACAAATATCAAGTAGTGTCAAAAACCTTCGACAAACACCACCCAGTGATGCTGCGACTGATATCAGCAATGAACGTAACAACAGCTCTCTCTTTTCCTTGTCTTTTTTCCTTTCCTGCAATAGTAGAAATTTAAAAATAGAAGCATAAAACTCTTGCTTTTCATTATTATTTGAATTCGTATTTCTGTCAAATGTTTCTAATTCCACTGCCGGAAGTCATATACTTTAAATTAAATCTTACACTGTGACATTGGTTACTATCAAGATTTTATACCACTGTGTTTGCATAGTGTAACGTACAAGTCCTTTATAATCTTTTAATTCTTTACAATGTGTTCTGCCCTAATGGACAGATACTCTCATTCCCTGAAAAAGAACACTGATCTCTGAGATCTGTACCATAAAAAATCTCAATATCTCTGTGGTGTAACTTTTTTTTTTTTTTTACTAAGGTTACCCTGAAGAGAGCAAAGCATGTTTTTATGTCTAATGTTGTGGATGCACACCTGCACCTGGTACACTGGATCCACAGGGGAACATTAAGGCCTAAACCCAGCTGTGCCTGTCAACAACGTAACGCTCGGGGAGCTGAAGTAAAAGAGGAGAGCGAGCCTAGCTGAGAATGTTTATCTTGATCCATATTCTCACATTGATCAGTCCCTGGTGGAAGTGCGGCTCACCGGAGACAATAATGACCCTGATCCGGGCACTCGGCATGTCTCTGTTTTGTTAAGTTCCCACGTTATCGATCCAGTGGGGCTCTCGAGTGCTGCTTGGATTCACTCCTGGGCCATCTCGCCTCGGCACACAGCAGTGACCAGGCACAAAGAAGGCTCAATTAGCACCGGCTCTGCGTCGTCTGCTCACCACCACCCCCTCCCACACACACACACACACACCACCTCCTGCATGCACCTTCAATATCACTCCATCAACTGGCAGGAGGAGGGGAGGAGAAAAGACAGATAAACAAGAGGGGAAAGGAAGCACTGGGATAAGAGAGTAATGTCAAGGTTTTACCTCAAATCAAGACTCTGTAGCAGCAGTTCAACCCCGCGCTAACGACGCCGCCTCTGCAGCAAAGCATACATAAAGACCTGGTCGCTACGACACACAGAGGAACGCATGAGACAATTATTTCACACACAACAAAGTACCTCAGCGACTGAGAGGAGAAGAAGGAAATTTTCTAAACCTCAAATTAACCCCACCACGTCGCCACAGCGGACGGGGTGTTTTAAGTGTCTGCTGGTGGCTTTCGGTGATAACGGCACAGCGAAACTGACATGTGGTGGAATAATTCTCAGCTGAATCCGGTGAAGCGGTGTGAGGTCTCTGGGCTGCCAGGACGCCCTGTGATCCTAACCGAACCTGGCATGTGCCGTTAATGTCGAAGCCATGTTATCGGCTGATTGAGGCAAGGTGGTGGAAAGACATTATTGGCAATGGCGGGAGAGTGAATCAGAGATAAAGTCAAAGGGCTAAAAGCCCGCCGGACCGCATGCACGCACAGGCAAGCTAAACCTCCAACCACAATCTTAAAGATCCAGGTTAAGTCCAGTCCTCTTGCAGCTTTTTTTTTTTATATATATATATATATTTTCCACACAAATGATAAAAAATGTTCTTGCATCCCTCCTCCCCCCTTAAAGCACCACCACAGCCCCGCTGCTCCTATCCCCTGCAGCCTTGGCGTCACGCTGAGCTGGGGCCAGAGATAAACCACTCAAGACGATGAGGATGATAATGGCAGACGCCGCAGCGCCTCAAAATTCAATCAGCGCCCGGACGTCAATGCGGATGAGTGTAAAAGTGAAATATGTTCGCCGGCGTGTGTTAAAAGATGCCACACAGGGCTCGCGCAGAAACAACAGCGAGAGATGGAGAGGGTGACGAGGGGTGCGAGAAGAAAGGAAGAAAGAGAGAAAAGGAGAACGGAAAAAAGGAAAATAATCTGTCTCCACTGTTCTGCTTCCCAGCACAATCCCACTGGCATTTTGAGCAGCTCTACTTTAACCACAGACTGTGAATAAATTACCCTTTTGAACTCGGGGTGATTGCAAATGTGCCCCGGTTTCTCTTGAGACATGTCTGGCTCTAACCCTCAGCCAGCCTTGTCACAAAGGCCCCTTCACTCCCTCTCCCTCCCTTCCCTCTCCCTCCTTTCCCTCTCCCTCCCTTCCACCTACAACACTCACAAGGCTCGCACACAGGCATGCAACATCATAAAACTTTTAATCTACCATAATAGCTGCTGGATTTTTTCCCCCCTTTCAGCAAGCTACATACTCGCCTTCCCCTCTAAGCTTTTTCTCTCTAGGAACTCTCAACAATCTGGTCATACTCGGAAATAAACAAACAAAATAGTGTCCTGGAAACAGCAGAAAAATAACAAAAGCGAGACAGAGAGAAGGGCACAAAAAGACATTAAGCAGGTTGAGTAGCAGCCTGTAGGAGGGTGCCAATGTGCTTCCAAATGCTCATTAGAACACATAGCCCATACGTTACTGTGACAATGGCCATCATTTATTAGGGTGCACACTGGGAAACAGACCACTGTTTGTGACAACAGTCCACAGGATATAAGTCTGACAAAACACAAATAATTACCACTGTCACACACGCTAAAACCATGTGTCCACTCTGAGTTCAGTCTGTGATCACTTCACTTCACGAAAATGCGGTTTGATCTGCAGGAAACGAGAAAAACCAGAATTAATTTGTCTGATCAACGTAAAGGAGAGACGACTTTGATGGCCAGCCAGTCATTCAGGGCTGCTTTCCAGCAGCGATGGAGGTGTTCTTCTTGTTGTTGTTGGGTTTCGGGGTGCAGCCAGCCTTAACTGATGTGGGATATATTGCCTGTCACTTTATGCTGCAAAAATATTGGGGCGTTGCCAAGCTCAAACGCGAACAGGTATTACAATCCATCACCCGTGTTGGTTTGGTGGGGGTCGAAATCTCATCTCGCAGCTTGTAACAGATATTCTATCCACCGGATGTCGGGTTTTAAAAGGTTCTTCTCCAAGGCTGGTATGGGAACAAATTCACATCCACACATCACTGCCTACAACGCTGCATTACACAGAAATACTATCTTTAAAAAACTGAAACATTACAAGAGGTAAACGATAAATAATTCTACTGGGACAAATCAGACCGCTGCACACACCGGAGGTCCTTTTAGATTCATATCTGATCAGATTTAGGCGTGTTTGGGATTTTTTTTTGAGAAACTGGAGAACCCTGAGAAAATCCACACCATCCAAACAAAACTCTACACAGAAAACGATTTAAATCCAGGGTCATCTCGTTTTTGAAGATGAGGATAAAGATTTGAGAGAGCGGCTAAGAAAAGAAGTTGAAACAGGAAAAAACTTTATAAAAACACTCAACGCAGATGTTTTCCAGCAAACTTTTTTAAAGGGGCAGATACACAGAAGGTGTGTGTTCAAACAATACACCATTATAATATGTAAACTAAATCATAGATTCTTGAAGTTATCACGCTAACTCTCCACCTGGGTCCAAACTCTAGTTTCTACAGGAAACTGTGATATGATTGAACCTTTTTATTGAGCACCTAATCAATAATAACTGGTTTTATTCCCACTTGCTGTGGTCTTCTCACACATCGGGAGCTTTGCAACCACAAGGACCTTCTTTTGTTTTGGCTTGAGTCATCTCTCTTTTTAACAATTTGTTTTAGAGATTTATACGATACCGATACTTGGATCTGAGTACTTGCCGATACCGAGTACCGATACCGATACTTCTGCCGCACAAAAAAATGCAATGAATGTTACAGCAAATGAGGGTGAATTAGAAAAAAAAATGAATAAAAATGATCACAAAACTAAAATATTATGTTAAAAAAATATACATTTTCTGTGAAATTACTGCACAGTTTTCCACTCCTAACCGCACTCTTCCTCTTTAGCTCAACAGCCACCAATCTAGAAGACTACAGTCAGTGAAGACACCTTCTGACTGCAGTCAAAGCAGCTACATTGGTATCGGTTAACTTTAACGAGTACATTGAATCGGTATCTGCCAGGTACCGATAATGGTATTGGTGCATCCCTAAAATTTGTCAATGAAAATAAGATGGAATAAACACAAAATAAAGGTAAAAACAGAGAAAATCTTATAGATTTTGCCATAAACGGCTCAAGGTTATTGTGAAATGATAAAATGGAAAATGAGCAGAAAAGCAAATCAAAAATCTGAGTCAAACGATGGCGGCTATCACCTGTTTGCAGCTTCCCAGCTGTCAGAAGCACAATAAACAAAATGTTTTTGATACGGAAGCTCAAATACCGTATTAGTGATGGGAATTCTGGCTCTTTTAGGTGAGTCAGTTCTTTCAGCTCGGGTTATTAAACAGAGCTGACTTATTCAGTTCCTTAGCGTTTCATCAGATTTCTTTTATTGGTGGTATTAATTCATGACCAAAAAACAACGTAAAACTGTGTGTAAAATGAATTATTAATGTATAAAATATACATTATATCAAATATTGCCTATTTATATGGTTTATTATAGGTTAAATAAAACAGAGTTACAAAAAATGTAATTAAAAGTTCAAATCACTCTCTCAACTTGAGTCTGCAGAAGATCTCTGTCTCATATCAGACAGAGAACAATCATGGACATGAACTGATTTCTTTAGTTTTTGAGCGAAACGTGTGTGAAACCAGTGTGTGTGTGTGAAACCAGTGGCATGAACTCACCATTATCACCCAAGTGACCTAGCAGACCTTGGCCAAAAAGGTAAAAACAAAGCAAAGCTTTGATTAAAAAAAAAAAAGGCTTTTTGATGTCAAAGCGGTAATAAGGCAGAGGCACCTTCAGCTGCATGTGCCCGGTTCCAAAATTCAGCATCTGAATCGAGGTAATCTAAATTAAAAGAATACCACAGTCTGCTTATGTCCAGGTATGTTTTCCTCAGATCTACAGCAGGAACCGAAGACCCTCTGAAGTTTAAACAGCTGCATGTCCAGCCATGCATTTGAAGGAATCAAGCTAAGTGTACTGCGGATGTTTGTGAGTAATGAGGAATTTGGGATTTTTTTTGCTGACTATGCATGCATGAACAGTAGGGAGGGAGTGGGATACTATGATGGTGTGCTTAAGAGCCGTGCCAGCGAGAGGCGGGTTGGTCACAGGGGGGAGATTAGGCTTGAGGGGCAGCGAAGGGAAACCAAATCCATCTCCATCTCTGAAACATCCTAAAGCAGATTACTTACTTCAGCGGCGAAGGAAGAGAGGATGAGCAGAAAGAGAGCGAGGGAGCGGAGAAAGAGAGAGCAATTAGCATAGATGCAATTTTGGCTCGGTCCTCTGACTTGATATTTGACCTTTTAGTAAGAGTCTTGCCAAATACCAGCGGTGAAGCACAGACAGACCATATGGCGACGTGCTGCTGGAGGCTGCGTTCAGTGTGACTCCGAGCCTCTGGATGGTAATGGCAGAATGTAATTACAGCGCTCTATTCCTGCAGGACGTATATTTCATGAGCCCTCCGTAGGAGTGGCTTTGCATTAAGTGGACAGTGAAATAGAATGAGCGCAATATTCCTGAGGCTGAACAGCAATATGTCTTTTTATGAGCGAGTCGTGATGGAAATGGAGACATGTAGTAGAAAAAATGAGTGAAATCCACACTGAATCTTGTGCAGAACTTCACTCCGCTCCTCTGGTCAGGGATAGTACAGCAGGGGTTTAATTTCATTGGCTGGCAGCAGGAATGCACCTGCTGAGTCAGTGACATCACTGATGGGGGTGTGGCTCTGATCCAGCTTGAGTGGAGAATCAAAACCCTCCAAAATACAGGATGCATGAGATCTCAACCACTGTGACTCTGTCTTTAATATTTTATTAAATGTTTCTCATCTTTTCCTGCCAGGAAGTGCAGGAGGAGAGGGATACGGCAGGGAGTAGAGATATAAAACGAGTGTTTAAGCACCGTCTACAGGTTGAGGAATAAATGTATATTTATGATCTCATGTGTATTCGTTTCAATCAATAGAATCTGATTGTTTCAAAACACTTTTCAGTGCAACTTTGTTTCTTTGCTTATTTGAAAGGTGGTGTTTTCGTGCAGGATATAAAACCAAAACATACAAATACAAACACATTGTTTGGTTGTCGTCTTGCTAACCGTTTTATATTTGCAACCAGTTCATCAGTTATGCAAAAAATATTGTTTATAAAATAAAATAAAAATGTGGATATATCCACAGAGCAGCATGGTTCATACTGCTGTGTTCTGTTTCCACAGTTACTTTCGCTCAGTGGGGAGCAGTTTGACGTGTCTACTGGCGGCACAAGTGCACACTGAGGTCAAAGTTCAACCAAACTAAACCAGACTGTTGAGGTTTGTTCAGCACGGTGCAAAACTGCTGTTGCATAGAGCATGGACTAGAGTCAGCGCCCTGTCTGTGCAGCAGCACAAATAGTGCACATTTATTTTCAGGCTGACTCGGTGGCTCCTGTTCCAGCTGGTCGAAAAGCGAACTTTAAACTGTGACACCGTTATTATAATTATTATTAGAAAATGATTTTATTAGTTTCATGTTTGTTCTTGTTCTTACAGTTTGGTTTTTAGTCTTTAATACGTGTTTGAGTTGAACTTAAAGTAGTGTGCTGTGTGTGGAAATGTTTTTCACCCTCCGTTAAACAAACAACACTCGGGTTCTGGTCGGACTCGGGTCGGACTCGGGTCCAGTGTTTAATGTGATGATGTCGGGCCGGTTCGGGCTTCACGTCCTTCAGGTCATTTCGGGTTAAATTTTTGGACCTTTCACACTGTCATCATTTTTACTTTACATGGTTAATTAAGGAGAAATATGACGACGATTCTGCCAGGTTTGACCCCTGGATGCACTGGAGGTGCCACATTTAGCTGCTGCCAGTGATATTTACACTTATAAAAAACATAATAATCCATGTAAATATTTCATAAATTGCTACAAAACATTGGAGACTGCAGCGCTTTAGCTTATCAGTCCTATCAGACTCCATTTCTCAGAGCAGAGACTCACAGGGGATAAAATAGTAACTATTTATCACTTTTACACATCAATTCACTTTAAAATGGCCAAGAAACCTGATTGAGATCCATACGCAACAAAACATTTTTACACCCTGTTTAAAACTTGTGCAAAAGTGTGACGGAGCCATGTTTATAAAATGCTCACTAAACATATTTCAGTTGTTTTCCTTTGAAAATCTGCTCCTGTCAGTCAGCAGCACAGCAGCAGATGGGATGTGTTTGACTTTCAGTTTTCCACAGACACCTCAGCCTCTCTGGTCTTAACAGAAGAGATTGAAGCATCTACCGCTCTGCTAATGCTGCATGGTCTCAGGCTTCTGTGTGAAGGAGGTTCGTCTAAAAGCATGAAAAGCAGTCATGCAAACTCAAATACCCAGAATGAAATAATAATAACCTGAGTCAAAAGTCCTGATTCAGATTCTCCAAATTTAAAATAAATAAATCTTGTTTCTATTTATAGATTTACATCTGGAATCAAGACCTTAAATTGTTCTAATTTGTATTTTCTGTCAAGTAAATTCAAATAAGAGTTTGCTCTTGATTCATGTGACATTTGCTCTTTTATCCATTTCCTGATTTAATTTCAGAACTTTGAAAACCGAACAGTGAGCTTAAAGGGTTAAATACTGATTTTAAGTATAGATTTGTCTCACATACCTAACCTAACACTCCTGTTTAAGAACGAGATTGACGTCAAACAGAAGAAAACATCTTCAAATGCTACATCTCTTTTAGTAAAGCAGCTCTGAACATGGCCACTAGAAAGCAACATTTGTAAAAAACAAACAGAAAGCAAAGGACTTGTGTGGCTTTCAGGTGCACTGCAGCAGGGATTTCTGGGAAACGGAGAAAAAAAACGAGGTCAATAGATCTCCGAGACATGAACTCAGGGCAGAGCGAGCAGCACAAGAGAAGCAGACGTTTAATGATGGGGAACAGGTGAGGATCTGTTCGGGGGTTTAGATACCTGAGGGATCCGGTATGGAAATCCCCAATTTCCCAGCCAAGTCGCAGCCCTTTGAACAGCGAAAAGACGTCAGCGGGCCCGACGAGAAACCATGTGGGTGTAACGAAGCGAGGGCTAAGCGAGACAACATGCTGCCAGTTCTCTGAAATGTTAAATTGAAATGCAAAGTATATGGAGCGGGCTGTCTTGTTTTCAAGCAGATTTCTCAGCATCTGTGCAGCAGCCATTAAACTTCGAAGGTCCACACGCAAATCTCTGCATATTTAGAATAAATCAACACCGTATTTAGGTTAGGATTAGAAAATACACACAGCGGAGTTTGGTTTCACTCAGGTAAATGAGAGTCAAACAATCTGTTCCTAAAATTCAGCGAATAACAAAAAGCTTCACTTCTGCAAATTAGATGTGGTGCAGCTGAGGGGTTTTGGGCATAAAACATTTAGATTTTATTCACCATTATCCTGCACCTGATGCCTACCTATCAGCTGATGATGATCTTTAAGAGAAAATGTTGTGAAACTTATTCCATGATTAAACTTCAGTCGGACTAATCAGCCTCTACTGCCTTATGGTGAATAAGAGATGCTGCTGCTGTCATAAAACCTAAAGTCTATCATTGGCTTCAATCAGAAAATGCAGATTTAGCCAAAGTTTCGATTTAAATTATGACTTTGATGACGTATAAGGAACAAAGAGAAAAACTGACAAAAATTAAAGTTGAGATGTAAAAAAGTTGTATTCTATAGAAATGTCCAGTCTTGACTAGAAAAATATAAATAGTGTTTCCAGAATAAGGTAGTGATGAGAATAAAGATGCTCTTTTGAAGTTAAGAGGAACTACACCAACCTAAAGACCTACAATACCCATAATGCCTTGTGTAAATAAATGATGGCGACTTCAGTTTAAGTTTGATAATGACTCAATTCTTCTAACATGAGTCTGGAGCTGTTCACAACCTGTAAATCACTTCTCAATAATCCTGAAAGAAAAACACAGCTTGAGACTCTTATTGTGAAGGTCTGAAGGAAGCTGCTGTGGGAATAAAGACGACTCCTCAGAGCAATTAAAGGAAATTCTGGGTTTTTTTTCTAGAATTTACTCAGTTAACACTCAGTTCACTCCCTCAGGCTTCACTTTACTCTTGAATTTAGACTTCCTTTTGAAAAAAAGCGTTTCATTTTATTCCTCGACATTTCTACTTTAACCTCAAATCTAAAAAAAGACTTTATTTTTCTTCTGAGGGGCCCTAATAGGACCTGGAACCTGGCTAGGGGGATTCATTTGTAACTCTGATCCTGTTTTAGCGTCAGTAAATAAAACATGTTGCTCCTGCCGAGGTCTCTCTCTGTCAGAGGGCTTCAGATGCATCTCAGGAGAAGCTGACTGGGTTCAGATGAGCACATTACTGCTGTTAGGATGTCATTTTATCGCATGCAAGCTTCGTAATATGGTAAAGCTCAAAGAGGGTGAGAGTTAGGGTCAGGAGAAAAGAGATCCTAGAAGGGAAAGCTGCTTGCTGTGAGTTTATTCAGCCCAACTAAAGAGATGCTGTGAAATAGTGAGAAATGAATATTAATTTTATTGGGAATGTGTAGAAAAGTGTCAGATCTGCTCCTGCTTAGTGTTTAAAGAGATCTGACACAAGCATGTTGTTGCTCCGCCTCAACCCGAGCGCTGTGCTCACATTAAATAAGAAAAAAGCTCTGAATTAAAGCATCAAAGGCTCTCTCCATTAATGACGAGTCGTTCATTAGAAGTCCTCTTTTCAGCTGCTGACACAGGTGTGAATGAGTGTGTGAAGAAAAACTAAAAGCCTCCTCAGACACAAGACGTGTAACATTAATGACTTCATCAGTCTGTCAAAGACAACGGTCACTTTCCTCCCTCTGATGAAGACACTGATCAACTGAACATATCCACATCTCCACACCTTTAAACAGATTTAAAGGTTTTTGAAGCATTTACAGTAATGACTGTTTTTATTTAAATAATCTGAGAACACTTTTTCCATCTCTGCTGTTTGAGATGAGAAGCTCCAGGATGTTAAAAGCTCTAACTCCTCATAGAGTTATGGTTTTATTACAACCATTTGAAATGTGCATTCAGTTAAACCGCTGTGGATGGATGAAAATATTTAATCCAAAGCTAGAATTTGTTCCTTCAACCAGCAGCAGCAGGTGAGACACTGTGCATGTGGTGAAGGTGGTAACACTGACCTCTCTGATGTGACCAAATTCAGACTTTTCCACTTTGTGTACATGACATCTTTTCACCTTTCACTTCTATGTCGTATAAATTACAGATAAACTCTTCTTTTTGTATGTCTTTTCAATTATATTTCGTGGAGGTGGACTTGGTGTTACATGCAAAAAATACATATTTGGGATGAAAATTTGAAATAATTTAAAAATGAAATATTGGGGACTTCAGTCATTTCTAAAAACAGCAGAAAACATCTTTCTGTGGTTGAGCTGGACATGTCCAACTGTCTTTATTTACCTGGATTTATCACCTTCAGCTATTTAACATATTTTTTGTGTATTCACTAAATACAGCTGTGACTGTGGAGCTGATTCAGATCCAGCACGCTGCTTTGGACAGACTTACATGACTCAAACTTTAGGATCCACCCTGTGCTAACGCCCTTTTCACACTAGATTAAAACCCTAAAAACGTTCTCAATCACCTTCATATGACCTATAGAACGTTGTTGTGTCATGGGAAATCTGAAAATCAGTGTGAAGGCTATCATACTCCTAGTACGAAACAAATAAGTAGTTTTTCCTGTTTTTATGCATCAGTGAAATGCTTTCCTGCACCCTCACCATCAGCAGCATGATCATATTTTGTCCTGAGCTCCATCCTGCAGGATTATCAGTTTGCATGAAGAACAGACATGCTGCATGACCGGGTTGTAGCTCAGGTACAAATTGGCAACTAGTTGGTGTTGTTAAGTTTGCAGATTTTTATCACACTATATCAGAATATACAACAATTCTGCACAGGTGTTACAGTACTCAGCCTGGCACATGATGTAATTGCACACAACCTGCAAGAACTAAATACATTTTTTGTTGCATTTTAGTCATAAAGTCTTAATTATGCCTCAGGTTGTTCACAACTAAATCTTCATTTTTTGGCAGCTTGATTGACTTTCTCAAAGCGTCTCACAGAAACTGAAGAAAGAGGGTTTGAAGATCCAGAAGCCTGTGACGATTTTTAGAGGAAATTTATAAAACCCAGCAACATGAACACGAGGACACTGGGGAACCTCGCAAATGTTTTGAGACATTTTGGAAAGTCTTTCCTGAATACCACTTCCAATTTGCTACTAATTGAAGCTCTACCTGTGGGTAAGGTGCCCACAGACTCCGCCAAACTCCCTCCAGTATCCACGACCTCTCATACTCCGTCATGTGTAGCAATACTGCGTTCCTAAAGACCTCACCAAGACCCTGCAAAGACCGTTTCATGTTCTGGCTTATTCCTTTACTTTAGAGCAAGATCTCCATTCAGTGTGAACCCAAAACCTCACGGTTAAGAAATCTTAAAATAGTTTTATTAAATTTAGCGTTGACATCTGGTTTGTATCAGTAAAACCTCCCTCCTAAAGACAGAAGACAAATATCAAAATACTAACCTGGAGCAATTACAAGAGATAAAGTTAAAATGGAAGATCAAGGATCACTAAGATGGGAACAAGGAGAGATATTATTGGCTTTAAAGGTAACATGCTAAAGGCAGAATTTAAGACAGGACTAATCCAAGAAGACACCCCCTCCCCCCTTCTTAGCCCTCAGCTCTGATCAGACAGAGAAACAGGTCACAGTTTGTAAAAACACAGCTTGCACTCTGAACAGACTGAAATCATTTCCCCCCTCAACAGAACGCCACAGACAGATCATTTAAGGAGTGTCAACAAACTGCGAACAGCTCAACGGTCTATCTGACGGGAGGAGGAGGAGGAGGAGGAGGGGGACAAAAGCTCTCTGCTCCTCCTAATTGGGGCGTTATAAATCCTTCCCTTTGCCTGCAGACCACAGGGTGACTTCACACCTCTGACACTTTCTAACCCCAGGGTTTGTAACAGGAAAAAAATATTGAAATCTCTCTCTGGGCACGGTGTCAGATGCTCATCATGAAATATTCATGACCTGAGACGACCAGAGCCACAATAGAGGGGGGTGGCAGCATGCGAGGATTTGACTTGCAGAAACGGAGGTGCTCAGACCTCATCGAACGGCTTCTCTGATCACAAAGTGCCACTCACAGATTCACACCATTCTTTCCTGCATGAATGACGCCAAGGCCATTCATAACTATAAACCATTGACTGGATTAATATCACGGAAATGTGGATAAAACCAATGAAGCTAAAAAATAATTAGCTGAAATCACTTTTATACATGTGAGCATAATTTAGCTCAGGAAGGCGGTTCTGGTTGTTTGGAGATTTATTAGTAACATCAATGTTTTTAATACAGGAATGGACTTATATTTTATATATTTTTTCCCCATTTCAGTTCAATGCATGCTTCAATAGATACGGGGTCTGAAATGCGTTCTACAACCTGCCAGTCAAAGGGTCTTTTGCTTCATCAGATGAGAACAGATATTTAGATGGAGGCTCCACTTTCAGAGATCAGAACACCTGATAAATGAGAGTGAAATCACAGAGTGGAGGTTTCATGATGGTTAGTGATGTTTCAAGAGCTCAATATTAAAATGCAAACAAAATAAAGTCGAATATGTTCAAACACTCGGGATAAATGGTTCAATTCAATTCAATTCAATTCAATATTCTGTTCAATAACCTCATGTGGTTGATTGAATCCTGTGTGGATAAAATGCCTCAGAGCTGCTGATGTCTTCTAATTTTGTGTTGAAATATGACTTTAAGGTTTGTGTTAATGACAGGATTTTTTACCTTACCTATAAAAATCTGCTTTTTTTTGGGTTTAACATGCCATGGATTTACCTGCATAATTGTCCTTGACATATTATTCTGTTTAGTTTTAATGTTGTTGCCTGCCTCCACCTGTGTGTCCACGTGTTGCTCCTCCACTAACTCATCGACGGTACAACAGAAGGACGAACTACCTATTCATCCGTCCTATCAATGCTGCAACTCTAAAGTAAAGCTTATAAAAGCAGAGGTCAAATCAGAAGACATGCATAAACACTTGTGAAGTGATAGATTCAGGCTACAGTTCTTCAGTACATGCACTTTGCAGAGCTCCAATACTGAAATAAAAAGCTTCAACTTTAGAGTCCAGACTGCAGAATTTAGTGACATCTACTGTTTTACAATCCAAATCACAAATAGCTGATTAACCACTATTTAGCCTCAAATGTGGCCTGCAAAAATTGGCATGTGGCTTTCCATACAAATGAAGATAACTAGAAAAAACAAACAAAAATGTTTAAATTGAAATGTTTCTGCTCTTTTTTAGATGGAGGGGTGAAGAAGGTGACAGCATTTTAGGAAACTAGATCAAATGTTCCTAAAGCAATACAAGCAGGATTTCTGTTTTCATGCTATTCCACACCAATAACAATTATTATATGGCATTTATGCTCTGAAAATGACACCCTGGAATATTAAAGGAATAGTTCAGATCATTTGAAGTGGACTTCTTTAAAAAGTTATAAACAATTCATATTTATTCCTGTTATTCCTGCTCTTTGAACAACCTCACTTTGGAGAAACAGAGATTTGTTTTGACCAAACAGAGTCAAATTACAGTGGGACCATTACAAAGTGGATTATATTTGTCTTAATGACTCCAATCTGATGTAAAGGCTGTTTACACTATTTTAAACCTTGACACCTTTACCTGATTATTCTGGCAGGAATATGAAATATGAAACTTTCTGCTGTAAATGTAGAATTATATGTGAATTAAGTGCGTAACAGCTTAAAACATACTGTTAACATAAATTGCTGTGACATATTAGAAGATTCCTTAAAAGGTACTTTGCAACTGGTCCCACTGTGCCTAGCCGTTAGCTCGTCAATCCAGTCAGAACTGGTCTCTGTTTCTCTAAACTGAGGTTGTTCAAAGAGTTATCTTCAACGGGCAATTCCACAGAAAACCACTGATAAAGATATAAATAATCACTTTAATGTATTTAAAAATCTGAGCCTGAAAATAAAACACAGTAAGAGTCCCACTGGGCACAACCAAACCACAACTACATTTTTAAAGGCACACTATGCAGTTTAGGCTTGTTTTTAGCACCCCCTAGTGTCCGTTTTAAGTCACTGTTGTAAAAACGTTAGCATTGTCTCTGCTCAGAAACACCTAAATCTAACGGTTGAAATGTCTCCTCAGCCTTCATTGCTTTCTACTGGAGCGGTTCGTCACTCATTCAAAGAAATCACATTGGGTTAGCCTAACCCTCGCGTGAGACATGACTTTGTGAGACTTCAGGGCACCGGACCGGAGACTCAGAAGTTGCAAACATGGTATTCTGGACACAAGCAGCAGAGTGATGTTTCATTAATCCTGTAAAGGGTCATATTAGCACATACTGGCTCAAGGAAAGGATTTAAAAATATGAAAAAGTTACATAGTGTGTCATTAAGCTTAAAACTACAGCAAATATTTTTCTTGTTGACAGATGAGGTCCCAAACGCTGTCATTTTAGATTTCTAAAAACCAGACCGATCATTAATCTCAGTTAGTTTGAAGTCAGTGGACGTGCTGAAAGTCATTTTGGCTCCAGTGTAAGATAATTGTTTCTTAATTTTGGACAACAAAGCTCCAGGATGTGAGTTCTGAGATGGAGCTTTGTTTCATTTTATTTTATTTTACTTCTACTCACTGATTTGGTTTGGCAAAAAAAAAAAAAAAAAACAGTTTTGTGACAATCAAAGAGAGAAGGTTTAGTGTAAAATACAGTTTTCCAAAGCCCTTCTCACAGCGAGTCATGTGATGAGAGGTTAGATGGAAAAATGTGAAACAATTAGATTAAAACAGCAGATCACATAATATAACCAGGTTTTAGTCTGGTGACAGAAGAACTGATGATACATCAGGAATTAAAAATGTCATATAGAGTCAACTGAAACTGATAAATAGCATTTCCTAAAACGTTTTTGCTTTTTTCATTCATTTAATAAAGGCTATATAATTTCCAAACGGTGACAATAAATTATGCTAAAAACTTTATTTTAATATAAAAAGATAAAATAGGCACAGAGGGCCATGCTGTAATGGTACCTTGTTGCAATACTCCGCGCAGCATTACTGAAGACTTTTCTCTCACACTTTTCCATACAGGCTCTCGGTAATGACGAGATACCTTTTAACTTCTCAGCCCGAGTTAGCATCAATAATTTATTCTTATCTGTTTAAAATTTAAAGTGCCACACATTAACGTCCTGCCACACCTGCTCCTTCGCGCTGTCCGCCCTCCGCCGGGCTGCTTTTTACCCTCCACAACCCATCCCTCTCTCTAAACCCTCCTCCTCCTAGTGCCATAATGAAGACGATGACAATGAGTTCTCTTTCACCACTGAACCACGGATGTTAAATCAAACGGAGGCAGAGGAGGCGACAGACCACGTAATGTGAGGGGCATCGTCCAGACGCCTCCAATTATGCTTTAGCCTTAATTGGCGGCGGTGGCGAGGACGATGAATTCTTTAACAGTGATGCGCATCTGCGCCTTTCTGAGCCCGGCGTCGGCCCAGAGAGGACAGCTACTCAGGGCAAATGGAAGCTGACAGAAAATCCACACGACACGATGAGTCGGAGAGAAAAAAGGGCATGACAGTGACTAAAGGGGGCCTGGGCTCTTAAGTAGCTGAGGGTAGCTCACAGGGAAGATGTGTATAATTAAGCGGTCTGCATCGAGGTTCAGATGGCAAAATCCCATTGTCTTGACAGCAGCTTACCGTTGCCCTTTAGGTTGAGACGCTCGCCCGTGTACGCCCCTCATCTTTCCTTTTTTTTTTCCCTTTAGACCTCTGAGACCAAATTAATTTCCAATTTTTAAGCTTGAATAAATCCAGTTAGAAATCTAAAGGCTGCTTGTCCACGAGGTTATTCCTTCACTTACGTTTTTTAAAATTCAGTCTTCACCCTCCTTCCTCACTCAGCCCGTGGAGACTGACTCGGAGCATTTCAGCGTTATCTCCAGGGAGGCAAAGGTTGGGGGATGGGGTGAAGGCCGCCGATTTGTCCTTATCTATTCTGAGCACACCTAAAACAAATTAGACCTGGCTGCCGTTGCCTATTTGGCTGCGTTGCTCTCATTAAGGGCGCTGAATCCAGGCGGTTTACCTCAAGGTCCTGCCTCTCCGCCGCTTTTTGGGGCCTTGTCTTTTATCACTATAGCAAAGGTTTGCAGACAGCCACGCTGCCTTTTCATCTCAACCATTTCATGTAGTCACATCAACCCTGCACAAAGACCAGAGGGAGAGAGAACATCCCTCCCTCTACGCTGGGAGGCTGCTGATTTCCTACGCATGACTTGATGCTGGCCTTTGACATTTGTTAATTGAAATAGGAATCAGTTCAGCCGTGTTTCGCTTTGCCCTTTTCTCTACAGCTGTATGCAAACGGAGGCTCTCTGGGTGTGATTTTGCGTGTTTGCCTTTGCAGCATTCTATGAACACAGAATGTTTAGGTTAAGTCGAGTCGTTGCTATCAGGAAACTCAACACTTCAGTGAACTTTCACTTGAGATTACGAGGAGGCCTGGCTCGTAACAAACCATACAGGATGTTGTTTTAGACATCTGTCTGCAGGTACTGGTTAACTGATAAGTTTTGACAATTACAGCTTGGAACTGTAAGTTGTGCAGCCTCCTAGCTTTTCACAGAAGTGTTTGTTTGCTGTATGATTTGAATGATAAACTAGCTCCATATCAATACATGTATTATGGCTTTGAATAAATAAAATGAAACCCCTTTAACAAAATGACAAAAAAATGCATTCAAACGTGTCTCCCATAAACTGTTTTTGTGTGCAACTCTTCTTCTGCTGCCGTTCCTGCTATTCTTTTCCTCATTAGTGACATCCACTGTTTAGAGTTCAAACAAGCTAAGTAGCAAGTTCTTTTACACAAACATGGTCCCAGAACTCTCACCCCTCCCGTCAGCTACAGTATAATCCCTATGCCCCACCCCCCACCCCACAGGTGCAAAACACCAGTCGTTGTTAATGTTCACCCAGGTTTTTGCTCTTTCTACGTCCAAACGTTTTTAGTTTTCTGCTAGCTGAAAGGGTGTTTTTCTTTTTGGGACTCTGATATTCCTTCCTACAATAAAAGCGGTAGCAGCCGGTTGTTTACGTCCTTTTCTCACTTCCGGGATGTTCTGCTAAAAAATGCTCAAACAAGCATTAATGGAGGATCCAAGCAGTGCAGAAGTGCGGCGCTTCAGCGAGACAGACAGCTGGATTGTCCAATAGTTGCTTTCGGTCTGAAACGTATGACGCTGAGGCTTTTATATACAAGAAAGCCACTTTATTAATTTCTTTAGTTTTTTATTGTCACAATATACTTATATCTATAGGGTTGCACAATTCATCGTAAAAAAAATCTTGATCTCAATTCATGCTTGTATGCAATATCATTTCCAAATGACAATTTTTTAAAAGAGAAGACGACGATTGTACCGCATTTGATCCGGGACATAATCTGCATGAAAACAAGCGCTTCCTGTTGTTATTGTTACAATTATTCAAAGGTTGTGTACGTAAGAGAAGACAAGAGATACATTTATTGTTTATACGTTCAGTGTCAGCTGTTACAAAGTTGATGTGCTGGTAATAAGTGCAATAAATATTTATATTGGAAAAAATCGTGACCTCAATTCTAAGCAAAAAAAAATGTGATTCTCATTTAATCCAGAATCGTGCAGCCCTAATCTATACTATGTTAGAATGTTGTTAAGCAGCATGAAAAAATGTTTTAAGCTAATTTGTTTTTCAAATTAAGAGAACTAAACAGCAACTATTGAACGTACTCTTCAGTCTGATCATGTGACTCAAATATATTCCTTATAATATAATGATTTAGTATTTATAATTTAAAAACTGAGCCTGCAGCCTGGCAGGTTTCTTATCATTTTGCAGGAGATCTCATTTTTGTTTTATAACTGTGAGTTTTGTTTTATGAAAGTATTTAGTAAATCCTGCTTGTGTGCAGCTGTGGTTTAATGAATATTAGCACAACTATAAATAACATCAACAACTTAGCTGTATGCAGTATATAGAGTTATGTCCTCATATATCATTGAATTTTTATATTAAGAAACATTTCAACAAGATAGAAAAATACTCAAAATTCTCAAATCCCACTATAAAGACAATAATATAATCATTTTCAAAGACTAAATACTAATTAATATATGTAATAAACTGAATTAAGGAATTGTTTCTGACCACAGAGTCACTAAAACACAAAAACATCAAACTGTAGCATGTAATAATTTATTCATAAAGAATACATTGATTATTTTTCACTTATCGGTTTAAAATGATCACATTCATAACAAATCTACTTCCATATTGCCTGGTGTAAGAAGCTTAAAAGACAAAAAAAATCCACTCAGAAAGTTGACATTTTTCATTAAATGAGTAGTTTTTACCTAATCATTTTAAAAAATATTCAAAATAAGCGTTCATTTTGTATACACTAGTTGAATGAAACAAGGGGAAAATTGCACCAGGGCCTCCTATGAGTATTGCGTTTGAATGTTAACGCAGGCGGACCTTTGAGCCGCCTGAGCTGGAGCTAACGCAAAGGTAACTGCTCGGGAAATGTTAGGTTAGATGAGATTCATCTGCCAGACTAATCCATCCTGGAGCCTGAGAGCAGCAGAGACACACAGCAGAATCTGCTGCAGAACAGCACAGCGGTGACACGGGGCAATTCTCCAGGGCCTCGCATTAGCGTGCTAAATTAAAGGGGGTATTAGATTAAATTGGCTCTCCGATTTCAGGGGTGTGAGTAAAATTCTGATTTGCATTTTCCACCGCTCCTTAAGATATAATTAGTTCAGGGTGATTCCCATGTGGAAAACACTGACAGCCAAATCTTACCGGCTGCCAGTGGCTTATCGTCTCTTGCAAAGGAGAAAGGTTTGGTGCGTGCAGCTGTTTGTGACCATTTAAGTGGCAATGGAGGAGAGGTGTTAGACCACAGTTCACATGTGAACGGTCGCACGTATGTTGTAAACTCTCCCTCTGAGGCTGCTGCAGCACCTGATTCCTCACATTTTTCAACTGAATCCCAATGACGTTCAAGCATCGATCTAGAAATACACCCAACACAAATGTAACTTCTTATGTGAACTTTGCACGTTGAGGCACCTTTAACCTCAAATGCATTTCCGCAGCAGAAAGGTGCAACTGTAATTACAAACGAAGAGCTCAAAACAACGATTACTGCTGGAAACGTTCATCCTCTGAATCACTGGAGTTGGTGAAGGAGCTTCTTAAAAGCAAGTGTGGATTTGTTTGGGGGCTTCACACCCTTAGTAATTCTACCCTTCTTTGAAAATGGATGTTTTCCAAAAATGAGTCTACCTATGGGTTAGAAAGGTGACTTCAGCTTCCTTGGCACCTGTTTGAGACACCTGTTTGTGCAGATATCTGACGCATCAGCAGAATCCAGTCAACAGCCACGCTAACCCTCAACGATCAGGTCAAAATATGAGTTTATTCAAACTCAGTTAAGGCTGCAGGAATAGGTGAGACTTTCCAATCTTGGACCTTTTGATTGGATTGCTACTCAATATATATTTTTTCATGTGAAAGCTGAAATCCTTAAGTCTGTTGTTTACAAGGATTTTCTTTACAAATGACGAACCTTTATTTAATTAATTTAAGAATGCTTTTTAAAGTTTTTTGAGGAGATTTGAATAACTCAGGAAAATGATGAGATGAGAAGTGACCTGTGTACCAAAAAGCGGTAATTATGTCCTAATAAGTTCCTAAAATCTGAAGCATGCATCTTAACTAGAACCTACACTAATGCTTTGCAGGTTTTAATACAAAACTTCCATCAGTGATGATGACTAATCTGCTCTTTTAGGTGTCTGAAGTCAAATTGTGCTTTTAGTTTTCTTTGAAAAGGCTGGAAAGTTGGTATTCTTTTGATTCCTCATAAAAATCATTCAAAGCTTCTAAAACTTTAATCAGGGAGATCAGATATGAGTGGTGAGGGGACGAATCAGGACAGAAATCATAGAATCACCACTATGTAGCATTTAAAAGTTGATCATATGGGACATAAACAATAAGAATTCTTCTAAATTATCACACTGGCTTCCTAAAAGCTACAGTTAATACACAAAAAAGACTTCTGGGTTTACTTTGAGGGGAAATCCTCAGTAAATACCCCGATTATTAAAAAGGATTTAGACCAGCTATTATAACATACTGTAAAAGTGGACGTTCAGATAAAAAATTAGCACAGATTAAGACAATAATCTGACAAAATGACACCTTGAATTCATAGTTAATAAAAGAATTCATGCATGTTTTTTTTTCCGGGCGCAGATTAGGTAATGCTTTATAATTAACCCGGTTTTCCTCTCGGTGTAATCGCTTAATTAATGAGCAAATTATCTGGTCCTCAGGTTGGATTTGTTGGAAACACATCCACACAGGCTCATCCAGGCCAGGCAGCGAGTTCAGACTCTCAGGGTGGAGAGATGCAGATTTCCAGCTGAACACTCAGACTTGGCCTTTAACCCTGAAAACCAAATGTCAGCTGCTAAATGAATCAATTGAAATGAACCTGTTTGCATTCGTATCCCATGTGAGATTGAGATGCATCACGCTGCAGACTGATCTCACACACACACACACACATACAGTCTATGCACAATGAGTTCAAACCAAATCTGTGGAAAAAGATCAATTCACACACACACACACACACACACACAAAACCTGAGGGTTGTTTTGAGATACGCCATCAGCAGCTCTGCCATCACTCTCACCATCTCTTGGTGGTCAGCGGCTGAGGCTTTGTGGGATATTGATTCTCCCCATCCAGAGACGGTTTCCATAATTGGTTAAAATGACCGGGTGCAGAGAGAGATGGCTCTCTGCTGAAAACCATTTCCCAGCCCTGCTTGGAGCAGAGCCAAGCCTGGGCTTGTTCGGATGCGTTCCAGCCACAGCCTGACTGGCAGCAATTAGGGGTGTCTGAGCCAAGCTCAGCTTGTGCTCCGCACAAACACCCCTAATTACTGCCAATTAGGCTAGGCGGGTAGGCAGATTTGAGAAAGCAGGGGGATGTTCAGGCATGGGTGGGCATGGAAACAATTTTCAAGAGCTTAGAACGTGACTGGATGAAAAGGTTAATGCTTTGGAGTGCAAGGGGATAATAACAAAAGAAGGGGAAGCAGAGCTCCGGTTCTCACCTCCAGCGATGAGCCTGGCTTCTTCTTCAGCTCCTCACATTTCCTAAATTTGCAGATCTGGTGGCCTGTTTTGCGGTTCCGACAACTGCTGCAAACACCACAGTTGATTAGTCGCCTGCAGGGTGCACACACCCCACACCTTTTCCTTTTCTTCTTCGCTGGGTTTCCACTGGATGCTGAGGAATTATTCTGTGGGCAGTCTGCCAGATTGGCAATTTGAAACGCACTGTCTGTAACGGCTGCTGAGGCTGCGGGGGAGTGAAGGGCTGTCATGACGATGACCCCGGGAGGTAATGAGATGCCCCCTAAAGCCGGAATAGCGGAAAAAGTTCCAACGCGTTCTGGGAGATTCATTATCTCTGCTTCAGCAGCGCCGCATTTCAGCTTGTTCATGCATTCTCCTGCTAAAGGTCTGCAGTGTTCGGGGGATAAGGTAGAGAGGAAATTATTATTTGCCATTTGCAGCGTCTCTGGCGGCACGCCAGGCTTCCCTGGCCTCTGGGAGTCATTTCTATGCATGCTGGTCCTATTAGGGTTTATTGCCGCTGATTTCCTTCCCCAGAGCATGGCGTTATCACAGTTCCAAGGGGACATACCAATTCTGGCACTGGGAAAAATGGGTGTTGTGATGCGGGCAATTTTAGCAGTCTGCGGAAATGCCCCATTGGTTTTATAAAAGTTTGCAAAAGACCTGTACCTTTCCATTTCTGCGTTATAATCCAAAAGCTGGCTTAATCCACCATCCTGAAGATTATCCTTTTGTAAGAGAGACACGTCCGCATTCTGTCCGTTTTCAATGCAAAGCGCATTGTTTATGTTAGACATGGCTGAGGGATGGCTGTCGGAGTTTTAGGAGGAGAGAGTGAAGGTTGCAGCGGCCTTTGTCAAACTGAAGCTGGTTACGAACAACGTGTCACCATCCTGGTTTGTCCTCTTCGGTGCTAAAAGCAGAAAACAAGAAAAAACTGTTATGTTTTTGAAAAAAAATCATAAAATTTAGATGATTTTATTCTTTACTTTGACTTCCTGTGAAGGTAACAGCTGAACAAGGATTCTCTGACACATTGTTTACACTCTGATGATAACACAATACCTACAGACCAACATGGCACTATCATAATAAGAGAAAGAAAGAGATTTATTTTAGATCTCTTGTCATCACATTGCTTTAAACAATGCCTAATGAGCTTTTTTACACAATAAGTACGTTACACAAAGGCAGATTTCCTCAAAAATAAAATATATTTTCAACTCAGAATGAAAACTTTAAAAAGATCTTCTCAAATATCCATAAATATGACAGCAGTAGCTACAAACAGCCTAATGTACCTGAACTCCTAACTCAAATGATTCCCATCAGGATGAGTTTGAACACTGTGTTCATCCATTCTGTTTCTGACCAACACCTCATCCATGGCCTCTATTACAGTGACAGGACTCAGTGATCGCCACTGGTGAATTTACAACCAGATCATGGACCAGACCGACCACGGTGTCAGCTGCCTCAGGATAGGGCATATCTCTGTGTGTGTGTGTGTGTGTGTGTGTGTGTGTGTGTGTGTGTGTGTGTGTGTGTGTGTGTGTGTGTGTGTGTGTGTGTGAGGGTGTTAGTGTGTCCATTTCCTCTCTCTGCTTCTGGATTTGGTTTCCACAGATAAAAGCCCATTAGACACATCTCTCCCTACTTCCATTACCTTTTTTCTGGGGCTTTCTCTTTTAATTGCCAAAGCTGATCCGTTGCTGAAGTGTTTCAAATCACATCCATGTTGGGAGTGAAAAGAATGAAATCATAAACATAAAAGTGGATGGGTGTACTTTGTAAAATACGCCCAAAGAAATGCACGTATTTACTCAGACTTCAGGACTTTTACAGATAATGTCTTTATTCTAAGAAGGTGCAGCACATACTTCCTTCTCTAAAACCTGCCACCCCCTTCTGGATCTGCAGGTTCAATGTCGATGTGATATCCAAAACAAGCAGCAGCCACCCGTAAACAAAACCCTCCTTGGCTTAATGATCGGCCCTCCTCAGGGTCATTATTACTTAATCAATTCACCCCTGGAGCGGAATACGCAGCCCAAAGGCAATCAAGTCACGGACATTGATTTTCCGCCTGTAAACAAAGTTTCGAGAGACAGAAATGTTCAATACTTTGAGCTGGAGGGAGACAGGCAGGAAGAGAGGGAAGGAAGAGGGGAGACAGGAGAGTGAAAATGAGACGGGGAAGTGAGGGGGGGGGGGAGGAGAAAAAAAAACAATCATTTCGCCGCTGCTGCGCAACGGTGCCATTAATTACACTTAGCGAGCCCGTTCTGTGGCGCACATTCAGATCAAAGGTCAAGCATGGATGAGCGCTGCAACAGCGCAAATAAAAGCCTTCAAAAGGAATCTGGCAGCAGCAGCAGAGATCGGGACAGAAACAGGAGAGAGGGGATTAAAACGCAACATTTGGATGTAATGGAAAAAGGAGCGAAAGGAGATTTTAAAAAAGAAGAAGAAGAAAGGGGGGGGGGGGGGGGGGGGGGAGAAGATGACCTACCAGGTGAGAAGAGCTCCAGAGACGCTACCAGCCTGCGACCGTGTAACAGCACATCACTGCGAGGCGAAGCGTGGAGGGGAAATAACGCAAAAGACGCGCAGACGAGCCGCCTGAGGAGAGCGCCGTGTCAGTGTGCGCGCGCGCTCAGCCCTCACAACAAAAGAGCCATTCTGACCGACTTTCCGTCAAGCTCATTTAAAAAAAACAAACTGAAAAGGTTAAAAAAAAAAGTGCAGGAAGGAGCCAGCAGGTGTATTAGAAAATATATATTTTTTTCTTTTTTTAATAAATTGGAGCGAAATCGCTGAATTCCTCCCCTCCTGGTCCTGATCCGGGGGCTGGTATTGTGTGGCTGCTGGTCCGCGTCTCCTGTCGCTGTGTGTGGCTGATTGGTGCTGAGGTGAGGAAGCAGGGATGTGGACACCTACTGATCATTGGCTGGAAATTACTATAGAAACACACTCGGGAGGGGGGGGGAGGAGGGGGGGGATGGATGGCTCAGGGCGCCCTGAGAGAGA
>SSNR01000018.1:1075827-1086136 GCA_006937965.1 Callopanchax toddi
ACGCTGCCCCAATCCGCCTGTCGATCTCCCGCTCCCTCCTTCCCTCACTCGTGAACAAGACCCCAAGATACTTGAACTCCTCCACTTGAGGCAGGACCTCTCTCCCGACCTGGAGTTGGCAAGCCACCCTTTTCCGACCAAGAACCATGGCCTCAGATTTGGAGGTGCTGATCCTCATCCCAGCCACTTCACACTCGGCTGCGAACCTCCCCAGCAAGAGCTGTAGGTCAGAGCCTGATGAAGCTAGGAGGACCACATCATCTGCAAAAAGCAGAGACGAGATTCTCCTGTCACCAAACTCAACACCCTCCACACCACGGCTGCTCCTAGAAATCCTGTCCATAAAGGTTATGAACAGGACCGGTGACAAAGGGCAGCCCTGGCAGAGTCCAACCCTCACTGGGAACAGGTCCGACTTACTGCCGGCTATGCGGACCAAACTCACACTCCTCTGGTACAGGGACTGAATGGCCCTTAACAAAAGACCATCCACCCCGTACTCCTGGAGCGTCCCCCACAGGGTGTCCCTGGGGACACGGTCATAAGCCTTCTCCAAATCCACAAAACACATGTGGATTGGTTGGGCAAACTCCCATGACCCCTCCATCACCCTAGCGAGGGTAAAGAGCTGGTCCACAGTTCCACGACCAGGACGAAAACCACATTGCTCCTCTTCAATCTGAGGTTCAACCATCGACTGGAACCTCCTCTCCAGTACCCTGGAGTAGACCTTTCCAGGGAGGCTGAGGAGTGTGATCCCCCTATAGTTGGAACACACCCTCTGGTCCCCCTTCTTAAAAATGGGAACCACCACCCCGGTCTGCCACTCAACAGGGACTGCCCCCGATGACCACGCAATGTTGCAGAGACGTGTCAACCACGACAGTCCTACAACATCCATAGCCTTGAGATACCCAGGTCGGATCTCATCCACCCCCGGGGCTCCGCCACTGCGTAGTTTTTTGACTACCTCAGCGACTTCTGCCCCAGAGATTGGACAGTCCGTCCCCAGGTCTCCCAGCTCTGGTTCCTCATAGGAATGCGTGTCGGTGGGATTGAGGAGCTCCTCAAAGTATTCCTTCCACCGCCCGACTATAGCCCCAGTTGACGTCAGCAGCTCCCCGTCCCCACTGTAAACAGTGTGAGCGAGTTGCCGCCTTCCTCCCCTGAGGCGCCGGATGGTTTGCCAGAACCTTTTTGGAGCCGACCGATAGTCTTTCTCCATGGTCTCACCAAACTCCTCCCACGCCCGAGATTTTGCCTCGGAAACTGCCACTGCTGCACTCCGCTTGGCCCTCCGATACCCATCAGCTGCCTCTGGAGACCCACAGACCAGCCACGCCCTGTAGGCCTCCTTCTTTAGCCTGACGGCTCCCCTAACCTCTGGTGTCCACCAGCGGGTACGGGGGTTACCGCCACGATTGGCACCGGCTACCTTGCGACCACAGCTAGCAACAGCCGCCTCAACAATCGCAGAGCGGAACAAGGCCCATTCGGACTCAATGTCCCCCACTGCTCTCGGGACGCGGTCGAAGCTCTGCCGGAGGTGGGAGTTGAAGACCATCTTGACAGGCTCTTCTGCCAGGCGTTCCCAGCAGACCCTCACTATACGTTTGGGTCTACCAGGTCTGCGTAGCATCTTCCCCTGCCATCTGATCCAACTCACCACCAGGTGGTGATCAGTTGACAGCTCTGTTCCTCTCTTCACTCGAGTGTCCAAAACATATGGTCTCAGGTCAGATGATACAACTATAAAGTCAATCATCGACCTGTAACCTAGGCTGCCCTGGTACCAGGTGTACCGGTGGGCATCCTTATGTTTGAACATGGTGTTTGTTATGGCCAAACTGCGACTTGCACAGAAGTCCAAAAACAGAACACCACTCGAGTTCAGATTGGGCGGGCCGTTCCTCCCAATCACGCCCCTCCAGGTCACGCTGTCATTGCCCACGTGAGCATTGAAGTCCCCCAGCAGGACTATGGAGTCCCCAGTAGGAGCGCTATCCAGCACTCGTCCCAGGGACTCCAAAAAGGGTGGGTACTCTGAGCTGCTATTTGGTGCATAAGCACAAACAACAGTCAGGACCCGTTCCCCAACCCGAAGGCGCAGGGAAGCTGCCCTTTCGTCCCCCGGAGAAAACCCCAACATACAGGCAGAGAGTCTTGGGGCTAACAGAAAGCCCACCCCAGCCCTCCGCCTCTCACCCGGAGCAACTCCAGCAAAGAAAAGTGTCCAACCCCTCTCAAGGACTCGGGTTCCAGAGCCAACGCTATGTGTCGAGGTGAGCCCGACTATATCTAGCCGGTATCGCTCAGCCTCTTCCACAAGCTCCAGCTCCTTCCCTGCCAGAGAGGTGACGTTCCATGTCCCAATAGCCAGTTTTTGTGTCCGGGGATCGGACCGCCAAAGGTCCCGCCTTGGTCTGCCATCCGATCCACATTGCACCAGACCCTTCATGTTCCTCCTGCAGGTGGTGGGCCCACAGGTGGATGAGCCCATGTATCCAGTTCGGGCTGGGCCCGGCCGGGCCCCATGGGCGAAAGCCCGGCCACCAGGCGCTCGCTCACGGGCCCCAACCCCAGGCCTGGCTCCAGGGTGGGACCCCGGTAACCCTCCGGGCCGGGTACACTGGCTCGATGATTGTACTTGCATGAAGAGTCTTTTGAACCGTTCTTTGTCTCACCCCTCACCTAGGACCAATTTGCCATGGGTGACCCTACCAGGGGCACAAGTGCCCCAGACAACATAGCTCCTAGGATCATTAGGGCACTCAAAATCCTCCACCACGATAAGGTGACGGTTCACGGAGGAGGTGAAGCATCATGTTTTAGTTTATTTTAATAGTTGCATTTTGACAAAATATTTTAAAATGAAATATATTTTAACTGATAAAGTCTTGAAATCAGTAAGCCAGTCTGCAAAGTTACTTAACACAGCAATAGTTTACTTACAACCTCAAATGTCCTGATGCTGTTAGGGTAAATGCAAGTACCGCTTTCTGCCAGCAGGTGGCAGGTTCATGCCATTTAGTAGGGTTAAAAACAAAACTTTTTAAACATATCAATCAAAAAAATTTTTTAATCATATATTGATTGTACCCTGTCATAAATACATAGAATGAATAGATGATAAAATCAGCACATAGACTGTATCAATAACACAAACTCAACACAATATCACAATTTATTTGATATATAAAAGCCATTCTTTCATGACTTTAGAGAACAATCTGTTGGATGTGATGTCCCTACAGTAATAAATCTACACAATGAATCAACCTCACAATAAAAACTTAGTCATAAAATAGATTTCTTCATTCACATTTCAAGTTAATAGAAGTTTAGATTTTGATGTGCATTATTTAACCTGATAACTATTAAGCTATCAACCCAACGAGGCCCTGGTACAAAGTCAGGCCCTTCATAAAGCTATCACATGATCGGAGCAGCTGATTGGCTGAAGCAGTAGCATCATTAACCCTTTCTGAACTTGTCTGATGCTGAGCTCATGAGCGGGATATGGCCCGGGCACCATCAGTTGACAACCCCTCCTGTAAAGAAATGTGTCAAACACGATCTCTTTTAGATAGTTTCAGATAAGTGCATTGATATTTTAAGGGATGTGAGTGCTGCTGAAGGGGATTTAGTCTGTTTATTTGTAAGAAAATTGTGTTTTTTCTGTGTCACCATGATGACAAGACCTGCTAACTGCAAAGAGCAGCTTCTCTGAGAAAAGTCAACTCAGTGCCTGTTGATTTTAAGCCAATAAACAACGGATCTTGTTTTTTGTGATCCAAACGTTGAAGGTTTATGCCTTCTCTCTTCATCCATGCACCAAAAAATGGATGGATTTTAACGTATTTATCTAACAAAATGTTTCATAAGCAAAAAGCACTCTCATTTGCACCAAATAATGATGAATTAGAACTTTTAGAACAATAAACCTGATGGACAGTTTTAGAAAAAGAGACGCCTTGAAGCTTTATTTCCATCAAGGTTCTCAGACCCCTGTGTACTGTATGTGTGTGTGTAGAAGCTCCTCTTTGTGGAAATCATTTTATCTTCTGGGCGGTAATAGCGCCCGAGGGAAATCTGCCAAGGTGGTCCTAACCTCTGTCTGCGGAGCCACTGCAGCGTGCGGGTTTCTCACAACGGGAGCCATGTGAACCTTTGTGGCATGTCTTTGTTTTTATCTGCGTTTTCCAGCGTCGCTCCCCGAGCATCCACCTCATCTCCAGAGGCTTTCAACTAAACTCGGAGGAGTAATTAATAACCACGGCTCTCCGTTTAAATGTGGGCCGCATTTTGTAGCAGAATCACAGAGGAGTGAAGTCATAAGACACGCATGTCTAAAGGCTAATCGTGTGAATCCGCTGCTTCTGCTGTCTCAGTTTGATGGGAGCCGTGTGCTCACGTCTGTGAGGAGATAAGGCAGGAATGTGGATGAAAATCCAGAGGAGGGATTTAAAGAATGTTTGCTTTAATAATTCACTACACTTATTTTGGATGACCTTTCGGGATGTTGGAGAAATTTGGAGGAAAAATCTTACCCGGAAAAAGGAGGAGCAATGTTGTGTTGTCTGGAGATGTTTTCAGGTGGTTTCACCCAGATTTATATGGTAAACATGCAGCTTTTAAAGCTGGAGGACAAGACAGAGAGAGATAAAGAGCGAGAAGCAAAAGGAGGAAAGAGAGAGAGAGAGAGCTTGAGAAAATAAACACTATGTGATTATGGGTTTGGCAGTGATGCACCACCTTTTAGAAGCTGCCTTGGAAGTGTTTCTTTGAAAAACGGCCTAATTTCCTCTTGCTGCCTGTAATCTCCGATGCCCTCACCTTACGCGCATTAGCCTTTTGCTGTGATTTGATGTGTATCACCCAGTTTTACTCTGGTTGCCTTGGATGCATTGAGTGATCCCCCCCCCCTCCCTTTGCCGTTGCCTGCTAATTGGAGTGTAGAGAGCATCCTTAATTATCCTGTTAGTAGCTCTGCTCAAAGACAGCCAACTCCTGGCACAGTCTGACAGCATGATGCAGACATCCACACTCATCCTAAAGGAACCTATGGATACCTCCAAATTCATGTGGTGGCGCCAGAAATTGGTTTTAGTGTCAGTTCAATATATTGTGCATTATTCTTATTGGTCCATTAGATGCAAACATTTCTTGTGACCTTCTGAGGGTCATGAACACTGGGAAGCTCCATAAATACTAATCTGTTTCTATGGTTGAATTTGCACCACTGATTTGTTTTTAAAGGAATAAAATGGCAGCTATCAGATTTAATGGACATTATCCTGATTTTTTTGTTGCACATTAGCTCAGGAAATCTTCAATGTTGGGCCCTTTTTCTCCAAGTTACCATGAAATAAGAGGGTCAAACCACAGATCAGACCAGGAACACAACACCTCCACTGGAGTACTTTTACTTCACCATTATTATTATTATTATTTGCAACCATGACTCACCTGTTGACCAAAGAACCCAAATAAAACATTAAATAAATGTTTGAATTTGTTCTTTACTCATGGACATTCTCGGTGTGATTATTGTTTCACACACAGGAAGCACTTGTGTTAAAGTTAGAGATTTTCAAAACAAGAGTCTAAGAACCATCAAATATTGGGAAATCTATCAGTTCAGTTATGGGTGCAGATAATAAGAATACTAGAGTAATAACTCATGAAATAATTACATCTCACATTGTTCAGTTAGTCAATGATCACTTAATATTCTGGGTTCTGAGTGTGTTTTTATGGCATAACCTATAAACAAAGTATTTTATTGAAAGCGAGGTGCAAATAACTTCCTTTAATCCTTCACAATAAGAGTCTCAGATATGTGCATGTCTTAAAACATTTGATGTTTATTAAAACAGTTTGTTAGTTCTCAGGTTAAACTCATTCTGCAGCCTAAAGGAGTTCTGAGAGCTATTTCACAGATTGCATTCAGATCAAGTTCATTTGCTTTCAATTCAACATTTACAAATATAATCGTAGGCTTTTAAATTCCAAATAACAACTTTATTCCTGAAATATTATTTTGACATTCTTTTCCACATTCTGACTAATCTTCCTTTGTCTTTTCTGACTGACCCTAATGTGCCGTGGTAAGAATTAGACTAATGTAGGAGATCATGTAACATTTAGTTTGAACCGAATTCAGTCAAATTTATGTTTGACCAAAAATGTATCATTTAAACTATATTTTTGTCTATTCTTTGTCCACCAAAAAGGTTTTTTATTATCTACAAGCTTTTCTTTGTCTTTATATTCTCAGGTTTAGCAGTGACTGACTGATGTGTATCAATGCAATAATGTAAAAACTCTTAGGTGCTTAGAGCATTAACGTCTATTGAACATAAACACAAAGAAACACACACACACACGCACACAAAACTCCCCTTATCATTGTCATTACGCAATCAATAAAAAGTGAAATGATTTCTGTTCTTTACACTTCCTTCACAGCCCTGTTAACCACAGCCAGCCTCTATTTTTCTGCATTTTGACTCAACCTCTAAGGCAAAACTTGACAAAACCCTCAAAGGCAGATGCTGAATCTGTATCCTTCACAAAAGCAGCGCAAAAATCAATATAATAGAGCCAAACAGTCTTGAAGAACCATGATAGAGAGTAAGCTCTGTGATGTAAGAACACAGAGGTCTGTTCACTAAAGTGTCTGTGACTCAGACTGGAGGAGTCTTTGACCGAACCGTTTTAGTAAACTCTTTTCACAGACAGCTGTTTGTCTGCTGCGTGTGTTCTCAAGACAAGGTTTATTTACATAGAAAGTGGGTTTTAAACGTTTTTTGTTAGGTAATGTGGTGTAAATGGTACTTTTAAGAATGATGTAAAGGTAGAATAGCAGGTGGAGGAATTTTAAAAGATTTTTTTAACCTATTTCCATTTCCTTCCATTCATTTTTCACCCTCAGCTGAGATTTGGACTGTGGACAGCCCTGTCCATGTGTCTTTAGTTGTCCCAGGTGCTCGTCGTCCTCCTGTCTCCCTCTGGGTCATGGCAGCAGTTATTTTTGGCTTTTTGTCTGTTTTAGATGGAGGACTCAACCTGTGACGCTTCAAACAGGCTTATATAACATTGGTAGGATTCATTTTCAGTCTCTGACATGTTTTTTCTTTTCCCAAAAATGATTTTGTTACTGGCAAACCTCTGTTTGTTGGTAACCATCTGAATGAGCAGCACGTTCCATCAGTCTGGATTAATCCCTTCGGTGTGGAAGAATTGTCCTCCAGTTGCTCCTGAGATGGACCAAAGCTGGAAAAAGGTACAAGATGCTGACATGATATCATTTTTTAAACCTTTTCAATAAACGCTGTATTTTGCAGACTTGGAAATTAAATGAAATCTCATGAAAGCCGTGAGGCTGAGTGAAGATCGTACTCTATTCTCAAAGCACACCACCACTAATTATGCAGAAGTTTAACTGTAGTTTAAAATAGAATTTCTACATACAGAAAACAATAAGTGCTGTGGAAAAATCAGATGTAGTGATGCATCTTCACCAAGTGAATGGAAAAGATATCATCATCATCATCATCTTTGTTCTCAAAATGTATTCCTACTGTGTCCCTAAGGCAGATTCTGAGCTCGGAAAAACAGCATTCTAGTGTTCTGCTACCAGTACAGGGAACTGTAGACCAGTACAGGGAACTACAAGCTGCACTGGGGCTGCAGGAGATGGTCATATTCTAAAAACCGCTGAAGCTGCCACATCTGGCTGCTTTCACTTAGACCTCTTGGTCCCTCTTTGTTGGAATTAGTCCTTTTTGTCATGTTTTTTGTTGTGTTGCTGTGCACATTAATGTTATAAAACTGTATATTTGTTTGTCTGCCTCTCTTTTTGCCTGGATGCTCTTGTAAAAAAGACCTGAGTTCTTTCTGGTTAAATAAAAGTTGTTTTTTAAAATCTGGAACAGATTTGTGAAACATGAGACGAGTCGCAGGTCACAATGTGCTTTCCTCTTTCACTATTACTATTTGAAATGTGTTTCTGTGCAGAATTTATAAATATTCACTACTGAACCTTCCTGAACGGCTTCTGTTTGGACCATAATGACAAGTTCAACATTTCTAACGATTAAAAAAAAGTTTATTTGCATGGGCTTCTTAGTATTTGTGAGCTGTTTTAAGAGACGAACAACACATTTTAGTCTTAGCTGCACTCTGAATATCCGTTAACTCATCCTAAACCCTATCTGTCCAAACAGAAGCTTTTCAGGAAGTCATCAACAATAAGTACAGTAAGAGGGTAATTATTTAGAAGTTTTACACGACAGACTTCAAATATCAAAAACATCTCATCAACACCTTATCCATCAGCCCAGACAGCTTTACTTCACATTTTAAATATCACACAAACTGTAAGGTATGTAACATGCTCCACTGAAGTCTGAACTTTTCCACCTTTTAATGACCAAAGTAAAAAAAAAAACCCCGTTCTAACATCTCTACATGTAAAAAAAATGTATTCTACACAGACTTGAAGTAAAAAGTGTTAAAACATTTATTAGATATCAGCAAAAATTAACGATTTCAATTCACAGTGGGAAAGGTTCCAACAGATATTTGGCTTTTTATTTGTTGCATTTGTACTTTTAACAAGAAAACTGAGACTGCTAAACAGTCAGGGTGGGAATCCACAGTGAGATTTAACATTTTTTATATCATTTGATGGGTTGTGGCGTTACATTTGCAGTTCATTTCAGTCACAAACCCACTCAGGGGATCCAAATCACTCAAAAATCACAAAATCTCCCATTTCTTATGTTTTAAAAAAAATTTTATTCTAAAAATTAGCTATAAAAGCTCCAGGTAAGATTTTTATAATCATGAAATTTCCTCCAACAATGAAAAACAATGTTCCTATATCTTAAAACAATGACCTTATATTTATTTGTGCTGAAGTTTCCAGCCTTTTTTCATTGCAAGCTGCCAAAATAGAAAATAATGCAAATATAAAAAAAGTCTGCATATGTGCAGTTATGACTTCTGTTTGTTTGTTTAGTTTATCCAACTTCCCCAACGTCATGAAATTAGGATGAATGGATTTCGGCGGACATGAGGTTTGTTTCTAAATCTTTTGCTTTTTAATCTTTTAAACTCAGTGAAGCGTGTCTATCCCCAAAATTTAAGCGCATAGTTTTTAATGTAGAAAACCTGCCAAAACAGAACCAAAAGCAAAAAACAGAGACAGTATTTTGGAGTAAACACAGTTTAGAAAGTGTTTGGAACGAGAGTCAAACTCCACTTTTCAGCTTGACAGCAGCTCTTCACCAAACCCCTCCAATCTTCAGATCAATATGAAAAACTATTATTTTACAATGATTCTTGAATGTCTTGAGCATAGTTGTTATTTTAAAGTTTGTTAGCACAAATAAAGCGACAGATCTGTGTTTCATGTAATGGTAGCATGATGACGTTTTGATGTAACGTTACAGTCTGTATTCCTGCAGTGTTTAGTGAATGTTTGATTTGGAGCTTCACTTTGGATTAAATCAAGTCCATTAGTTGCTCACTTTTTAGTTCTGTACTAGTCAAAGGTTTTAAAAACAAATAGCTGCAGAAATCGTTGAACAAATTCATGAATTCTTGAAGAAACCTTTAACGTTTTGATACTGTGGTTTAAAAACTATAACTGATGAATTTTCAAATCAAAACGATGTCAAATAAATCTATAATTTCACAGAAACGACTCCAGACTTACAGATTTACTGTACCTATCTTTATGTTATGCGGTTGATGTGCTTTTAAATGACTTTAATCTAAAGATGAAACCATCCGTGTGAAACAGAGCATGGTGGGATGAAACTGTGACATCTCCCAATGGTCATATTTGAAAACCAGGTCAGACTGATGAAAATTTCAGCCTGACTTTGGTGTCACCAGTCGTAGGAAATGTCACAGTCTGTTTCTGGGCTCGCTACAACGTGACGGGGCCTTTGAGATGTCTCTGAACCGTGATGTAAAACAGGTTCTAATCTCAGCCAGATGAAGAACCTGCTCTAAACCTCAACGTTCTGCATGTGTTGGGTGAAGAGTGTGTGCGTGTGTTTCCTGGAGCCCATGATGGATGGAAACACAGACCAGGCGTGCTTTGACGCTCTGTGTCAGTCATTCTGTGAGGCAGGGAGGCATAGAGGGAGGCATCCATAATACAAACACGGCAGCGGCGGTGGAAGTGCAGAAGTGGCAGGATGGGAACTGCTGCCAGACACATTACAAGGAGCTCTAATGAGGGAGCTCACCCTCTCACCCCTACACCCCCCCCCCCCCCCCCCCCCCCCCC
>SSNR01000018.1:1086170-1187027 GCA_006937965.1 Callopanchax toddi
CCCCCCCCCTCCCTACCACTGAGGAGGAACGGTGAGGCGGGAATTAATTGTGAGGGCGATGGTGGCGAGTGAGCTGAGGAGCAGGTCATTACTGCACGCCTCCTCCTGGAGCGCCGCAGGCTGAGCATGGAACGCCACACTACTCGCACAATTCCCATGATCCCACAGGAGAGAGAGGGAGGGGGGGGGGGGGCATAGATAGCAGGAGGAGGGGGAATGAAAGGGACAGAGAGAAGGGGAAAGAAAAACATCCTGGATATGGAGGCAGACAGCTTCTTCTTTGTTGAAAAATCTAAAAAAAAGTACTTATTAATGACATCATTTCCTAATTTTGAAGTAAATGTTTTAATTGACATATGACCTTTATTATTTTTGCTTTTGTAGCTCATGATAATTGGAAACATTGCAAAAAAAAAAAAAAGACAAAAAAAGTGGTAAAGATTCTGTGTACGTCCTACAGGTCTAATTCAGGGAACAGGTGGAAATAAAAAATCTCTCTGTAGATCTCGTCTTCGCCATGTGTGGAGGTGATAATAAGATTTCGTGGTACTTTACTCCTCCAGTCTGCACAGGGTGTAATAACTGACTCTTTATCTTTTCTCTTTGTGTGGATTGTCACCCTCATCAAACCTATGACATCAGTCTCAATGCGTTGGACACAGTGCCCTCTAGTGGAGGTTTGATGTATGTCACAACATCAAACAGAGTCAGACCAGACTTTTTCCTTTTTGGTTCAGAATTCAAGCTGTAAATGAAAAGTTTATTAAAAATATATTGTTTCCTAATGTATCTTAATTCTAAATGTCAGGGAATTGAAGATAAGTGTTTTCCCATAAGAAGGAAAACATTCTTATAATAATTACTTCAGTGAAGATACTGCAAACATTTTAACAAATGAATGTATTTGAGTGAGAGTATACATGATACACAGGGATGTGAGAAACTCATTACTGGTTATCACAGCACTTGATTATAGTTGTTGATACAACCAGTTATTAAGTCACTTTTTCACATACTCAGGTTGGTTTGGATGTCTTTTTTCCACTATTAAATGAAATCATCATTTGAAAACTGCATTTTATTTACTCAGTTTATCTCTGATACTTCAGTTTGTTTGCTGATCTAAAACAATTAAGAGTGACGAAAAAGAAAAAAAAACAGAAGAAATCTGTACTAATTCTTATTTTCTTAACAAAAAATGACTTGATTTCATGAAATTTTTTTTAAATCAAGGGCAAAAGATGAGCAAAAGGCATTCGATTAGATACAAAAACAGAAACACTAACTTTTTCTTGCCTATGAACTCCTCCCTTAATAACTTCAAACATTTTGCTATCATCTTAACAAATAAACAAGAGAGCAGACACACTTTTTTTAATGTGTTCATAAACTAATTCAGTGTGTTTTTGCACCACTTTCATGACTTGATTCAGACCAGTGCTGTTGCCTAAACCAACCTCTCTATCAGTGTAATAAATCATCAGGGGCCGTCCCTCAGAATTAAAATACCAGAATGGTTAAGGCCTCTGTGAAATTGAGCTGAAGGTTAACCACTTCCTGACTCTTTTGTTGTTGTTGGTTATCTGAACTATTCTAATTAGGTGGTAGGAAGACGATCAGAGACACCCTCTTGTTTGCTTTGCAGTTTTGCTAAATCTTCATTTGTATAGCGCTTCATCAGACTCCAAGCTCTTTACACCAATCATTCATCCACTCATACATTCATAGTAGTGTTTTCTGGTTTCAAACCAAAGAAACTCAAAGTAATCGGCTTCTATAATTGATAAACCTTCAAGATGGCCGCCACAACTAATTCACCCTATAGCAAACACAAAAAAATGGTTATTATTCAGTAAATGTAACAGATTTTGAGCTAAAATTTGGTGTTGTAGTACTAAAGAGTCATCCATAACAAATACAAGTACTTCAGTGTGCAAACTTAACAGTTGGAGTCAACCCTGTTTGTTTTAGCAAAATTATCTCTTGAACCACTTAACAGATTTTAATGAAAACAAAATCACTGATTACGTTTTGGACACAATGCAATTCAAGATGGCTACCACAGTTACTCCAATTTAATGGTTTTAACTCTGGAAGTTTTATTGAGTTGATTGTGATGTGGGAGTCATTCACACAACACATACTCAATGTGCAAACGGATCATGTGAGAGCTTATACAATACTAATATTTGTGGCATCGTGCAAATAATTATTTCCAAAATAGGACTATAAACTTCATACTTTCCCAACACAAGAGGATCTTCAAGGAATGTTAGGCCTTTAACTGATTCAACATGTGAAAAACTTAACTACCATTGTAAGTTCAAACCAAGTAAAGGAAAGAACACATTTTACATCAGATTAAAGATGAAGACAGTTTTTTCATCTAAAATGTGAATATGCTAAAACTTATTGTTTACAAGCGTATGCTGAAAATGTTTCATGAACTCAATCCATGTCTTCAGTAAGCTGATCTATAGATCAAAACATACTTTTATTAGTCTGATTTAATTTACTGACGAACGCGAGAGATTCTGATGTTAAGTGAGTTTCAGGTAACATCCTTTCTCTTCCATGTTGCTCATAAGAGGCAGGATGAGAAAAATATACGTTTCATTAATATGAATGGTTTGAACTGCTGTATCAGGTGGGAAAATTACAATTATTCAGGAGTAAAAAACAGCTTTTTGCTCCTAAAGTACTGTACATATACATATATATCATTTTAAATAAAAATATTAGAAACTTTATGCCAATTTATTTATTTATTAACCTTTATTTAACCAGGAAAGTTGACATTGAGATTCAGAATATCTTTTACAAGGGAGTCCTGGACCCTGAACCCTGTACCCTACAGGGTCTAGGTCAAATTTCTCTTAGCAGTACATTTATCCAGTAATTTAATCACATCTGATTAACCTATTTTTTGATGAAAAATACAATAAAAAATAAATCAAACTTTTAAACTGAGATTCTCCTTGATGAGAACTCAAAGAATCAGTTCAGGAAACAGAATTTGATGTAAAATGGGTTTAAACGTATAGTGGCAACACATAATCCCATAAGAGTATATCTAACTCTATTGTTGACATGGAAATCACATTACTTTTATGTGTTTTCTTGATAATACACTGTAATGCCTGACCTTTTAGTCGCTTTATAAAAAGCTTAAAGAAGTCAAAGCTGTTGTGGTTTAAAATGATAAATGGTGTCCTAGAAATTGTGTGTCATGTTAAAATGACATAACACTAGTTATTTCAAACAAAACCTTTTATTTTTGCAGAAATTATAAACGAGGAAACTTTGTGAGGTTTAACTTAAAGGAGAAATGTTTGTCCCTGTTTCAAGGTGATGATGGACACGTGTCCTGAACAGAACTCTTGGTCTTGGTGTCTCACAGTTGCTCCATTGCCTTACCACCCCTTTACCCTGAACGATAAGATAAAATATCTTTACCTAATATACGCTATGCTCTCATCCTGATACAGGGTAACGCAACATTTGCTGTCCTTATCATTAGCATTTCCTGTCAGTTTTAAATGCTCTGAAGGAGTTGGGTTTGTTTAGTGACAGACGTTGTGACATGGGAGGGAGGTGTTGCAGTTGATGCTCATCATGCTGAAGCAAAGCAGGTGGAAGGATGACTTCATGTCTGTGCTATCTAAAAAAGATCATATCAGCTGCCAGCGCTCAGACAAGCAGGGAAAGGCAGCTGCTGCTTCTGGGCATCTGTGGGACGGTTGGTCCAGAGGGTGGTTGCTCTGAGTCCAGTTTGACAAGTGTGCAGCAAAACAACCCTAAGCAACTGTATTGTTTAGGAGCAAACCTTAGAAAACACAAGGTGGACAAACTAGTACACTGACAACACAAAAACACAGACATTCATTCATTTCTTTGCCGTTTTTGTTTACAAAAAAACTCAAAAATTATATTTTAGGGGAAATTAAAGTTTTTTTTTGTTTGTAGTCTCTGTCCTTTGCAATATTGTGAGCTATAAATTAGCTCCAGTTTATTATAGGCCAACTCTGAAAACATCTTCAGTTTATATTTCTTTATTTTCCCTGTGGCATTTTATGAGTGACTGGTGTGTAGTTCACTAAATGTTTCCTTGTGTTATTCAGGGGTTCTATACTCATCTTTTATTGATTTTTATCTAAAAATACGAATTTCCTTAACCGCACCCAAACATAGCATTGAAGCTTTAGCTCCTCCCCTTTCTTTTACACACAAATAGGCTAGCGTAGAAAATTAGCGCAGAAAATGAAGTAAAAACTAGCTGAATGTGACTTCATTTACCAACTAATTCTAAACATTTATGTCATACGGCTCTTTAAGAAGACACCGACAATTCTGCTCACCTCCAGACAATCAATTTTCCTCAGGCAAAATGGACAGAAGTGTAAAATGGTGACTGGAAGGTAAACAAGTAATGGCAGAATGCTAATTGGTGATAGGTTAAAAATGTGTTGACGTGCGAATTTTTACTTGAATGTTAAAAAATATTGGTGAAACAAAATATAATGCATTACTTTAATGAGATACACCTGGTAGTTTAAGCTAGCTAGTGGAGTAAAACAAACAGCTGGCTTGAAATTGGATTTTTGTGTGAGTAAATGATATCATGCTATATGCTAATCCTTATTTAACATTTAAATACAAATTAAAAAATTACAAAAGTTTTTTCCCATCAACTAACAAAACTACTACATTAATTTTAGTATTTAAAACTTTACTGATGGTGTGAATCAATTTCTAGACATTTAGACCAATAGATGAGTTAGAAAAACTTTAAAAATGTCAAATTGAACCTAGAACTAGTTACTGTTTGACATTCAAAGTTGTTTTTTAGGGTTAGAGCAGTGATTTTCAGTGTTAGTGTCAGAACCTTATTGGGTCGTGAAACATGACAATGTCCAGAAATCATATAAAAGTAAAAAATAATTTTCAATACCATATCTTCACCATAGTTGATGCAACCATTCAACTGATAACAAAGTAGATGAAAATGGTGCCAACTGATACATTTGGTTTTGACTGGTCAGAAAGACCTAGAAATTTTAGTTTAGTAGTATGGATTATGTGTTTTTTTTTAGGTAATGAGAATTCAATAAAGACTTTCAAGAACTTATCATTGATATATTTTATACTTTATAAATTCTATAAAGTTAATATAATCCTTATATAAAGGTTATGAATACATGCTCACTGCCACTACTGATGAGAATGAGACTTTCTAAACCAGAAGCCTTTACATCATGCATATTGACAGTGCTATCTCACTATTCCCCTGACAGACAGTGTGATGCCTCCTGGCTGCTATGGTACTGGGACAGTTGGCAGGCAGGTGGGGGTGAATCCAGGAGCCACCTGTGGGAGGATGGATGGTGAATAGTGATGTTGTTTAGACAGCTTCGGGACCTTCCAAAGCTGCTGTTGTGTGACATGACATTAGCAGTCACAAATGTTAAGTGCCAGCTGTCTGCACATGGAGTGACTGCTTCCCTCTCATTTTTTTTGTTCCGTTAAGGAGACACAAGTGACATATCCAGTGGAAGAGCAACTGTATGCCACATGGTGCTGCTGATTCAAAATGAAGCTCCTGAAAATTTCTCCCAGAATCCTCAAGTAAGTCTCGAAGCTGCTTTTGCAATCAATAATAAAAACTTGGGAGAATCTACAGTGTTATGCTTAACATTCAGCACAACATCTAAGGCCATGTGCGTCACATTCATTCGAGTAGTAATTAGGGTTGGGCAATATGTAACTTTTTCACATCAAAAATTGATGATGGTTGATATTTCCACGCAGGTTGTGACCTGACATATTGACATATCTGCAGCTGAGCAATGTAAACACATACTGATGGATTTCCCAAATTAGAGCTCAAACGTCCAAAAACTGAGGAAATAGTTGCCAAAAAACACAACGTTGCCTATTTTGGGGTTACTTTGGCTTTAAACAGACATATAGTGGCAGCAAAGAGCTCCAACATCTAGTGCTAAGCTAACACAGTGCTAGCAGCTGCTGCTCCGTCACCAAATCGCTCAAAAAGACTTCAAACTGCGGCGGAGATTTATTTTATGGAAGCGACGTTCACTGAAGGTTTTTTAAAAATTCGTATTTCAGTTTTAGTTTAATTTTGTATTTGTTGTTTCATACTTAGCTGAATCTGTCAGACAGATGAACACTAGACTTATACTTAGACTATACTTATATTAAAAAAACCTTAATATCTACTCAAATGATTTATTAATCAAAGTTTTGCATATGTGAAAACAAGGGACTCTTTAACTTATTAGCAAAAATTAATTTATGAAAAGAAGTAGCAAAAACTATTAACTCTGAGTTCAGAACATAAAATAAAAAGTGGCATTACATCCACTTACTCAAAACCACAAAAGAGAGCCAAAGTTTGGTTCAAAAACTGACCAAATAGCAAAGTTTTCTAGAGGTTCCAGTTATTCCTTACAATAGTCTGTGACTGCTAAATTGTACATTAAACAACATTAATTTGATGATGATAAAACACTGTATTTTTATTCCATCTCACTTCTTATTTCCCGTTCATCATGTCACTCTTGAACTATTTTGAGAATATTTAAACCACTGATGGTGCATCAGAGTCAGGATTGTTTGAAAGTACAAACATATAAAATGTTTAACAGCACTTACACATCATTTAAAACTATTTTCATAATTTATACATGTTCATCACACTAAATGATGGAAACAACATTTTTTTAAATTGGGGAAAAAATAAAGATGAATGAATTGCTTTTAGACTGTGATGCCTCACCAGTGGGGGTCAACATGCCAGGTTTCAGTGGGGAGCCTTCAGGACCATGCATGTAGTATGTCAGCTCTAATTTAAAGCCATAATTGTATTGGTGAAAATGAGCTTTTATTCTCCAAAATGGGCTCAGATATATCAAAGACTCTGATCATAGCAGCTAAGAAACATAAAGAACTGTTAATAAATCTTTCATATACTGTAATCCATGAGTTTTGAATATTCATGCGCCTTTGGTTTGAGGAGACGGCTAGAAGCAAAGTGCTGTGGACCTTAGGGCCTTCTGGGAACATTGTAAGACCAGGATGGAGACTCTTAAGACGTTGATTGCGGGAACCAGATCTTGAAACTCTCAGAAGCAGCAGGTTTCCTCAGGAACAACAGAGAGCCACAGTTAGCCTTGTTCAACCCCGCTGTGCTTAGGGAGGGACTCTGTCTCTGGATCACACACACACTCTCTACAGAGAGATATTTTAATGAAAGACTAAAGTCTTGCAATTATAAAAGCTGTAATATAGAGGATATGATGGCAGCAAAAGCTTAAATGAAATTGCTTTTAGCATAAATAATATAAATAATTGATTTCCAATTACTCTCCCTGTGTTTGTCCTTCCTCCACGTCCACCTCCTTGAACCACATCCCCTGCTGGGGCTTAAACAATTAGGCTATGTGAGACCCTCACTAACGACTCTTCCTTGTCTTTTAGGATATCTACAGGAGGAGGGGCAGTGCCGGGTCATGTCTTGTTAGGAGACAGAGTGGTGAGTCCTGGGGGGTCACACATTTTGTGTATTGGCTCAAGCAGAGGAATACCTAGTTATTACCCTACATAAAGACTTGTGTTTAGATTGCCTCAGGTGGGACGTGTGCAGTATCACAAGTGATTGTGAGAAGTGCTGCTTTTCTCTGCTTCATGATGAGCCCCGCTCGCTCTCAGTCCAGCCTTAAACGTCCTCCCGCTTTGAGACCAAAGGACAGACGGCTGTAAATCAACAGATACATCACAAATCTGTCCTCAGTGAAAGTCTCCACCTCATTAGGCCCCAAATGACTCGCACCAAATATAAAAAAACAACTCTTTTTAATACAGGCTCATATCTGTGTGATATAGGTGCCTTTTGAAAATCACTTAAAATGTTTTTTGTCTAAAGAAATTAATCTTTTAAAAAACGTTTTTTACCTTTACACTTAGTTTAATCTGTTAACTTTCTCTGCAGCCTCACTTTTACATTAAAGTATAAAATGCTAAACAATCCAGGTCCTCTGAGTGTTGCTCCACATGGGAGCTGCTCCGTGAGAGCTGGGGTCAATTCAGGCCAGGGCAAATGGGAGGCAAACCCTTTTAGTTATTATTATTATTATTATTATTATTATTAATGATGTTGTGACCAACACATACTTTCATAAACATTTATACAGGTGTGTTTATATATGAGTCTTTTTCTTAATTTATTTATTTGTATAAATTATTTATTATCATTATTGTCGGGTTTTGCCCTTTTCTCTATTGTTTGCCTGCCTGTTTGTCTTGTTTTAGTCTGCTACCTCCATTTAGTTCTTCCTGCTTGCATCTCATATTATTCACTGTAAAAACTTTAATTTTAATAAAAAATTAAAAAATAAAAGCACTGAGCAGAATCAAAAGGAAAAAATTAAACCTGTTCAGAAAGTAGTAGAACGTATTAAACTGTGACAACTTTTGAGGGTGCACAGATCCCAGAGCAGAAGCAGAAGCTGCTGTAAATCAAAATGAGCTAGAGCAGTTGAAGTCCCATGCTAATGCATTTTTAGGTGTGAAAGCAGACAAGTGACAAGTGTGCCTAAATTTTGATTGCCCGGGGGTCAGCGTGAGGTCACGGCTCTGTGTTTACACATGAGGTGACGGCATGCGCCTGCTTTCCTTTGAAATGTGACAAGTTGAGTGTAACGACGAGATAATCTGTGGTTTACAGGTTACAGTAGCAGCTCTCCATGTTGACATAAACAACTTGGAAAAACAGTACTCACTTATCACCCTTTGATATATATTTCTTTATAGATGCAGTGGTTGTGGAAGTATCTCAGTTTGATTCTGCCTAATTCAGCTCATTACAGGAAACTTTATCTTTATTAGTGTTGTTGTTAATCCAGTACAAAAACTTCATTTGCCCGCCTCTGGTTTCGACTCTTTTTGGATTAAAATCATTGGGCTGTTGTTGATCAATTCTTCACGGTCTTCAATAGTTTTTCTCCTTTTTTATCAATTTATTTCTTTTGAGTTTTTGGTAAAAACATTAAAAATTCTGTGAACTGACAAATCACTGAGCTCCATGTCTGTGTTATGAGCTTCATAGTTAAAGCTACAATCTTAAGTCTTAAACATAAATTTTGAGAAACTAAATTTAAACTGCAGCTTTTAAAATGGGATTTTCTTGAAACCGTTTGAAATCAAGGAACCAATTTTCAGCTCGGAATTAGTTTGTGATGTAGGCGACTTAGGATTTAGGAATTTTACCACAGGCTGCATTATAAAGGTTTGCACAGATGATCTTTAGGATAAGACTCATAAATTACTCTGAATTTCAAAGTTTTCTCCCTAAATTTGTAGTGTTGCTGCCAAACAATAAATGGATCTAGGTATGCTAATCCATACAATATCTATATTTAAATTGATTAAAAGATTTAAAGATTTTTCACAGAGCAAGATTTTAAATTTCAACGACAACAACAAAAAAGTTGAACACTAATTTTTCTGACCATAACTAAAAATGTTTCTTTTTCATTTATTCCAGGAAGAAGAAGAGGAGGTCAGGAAATGTTGGGTGCAGTTTCCCTCCTGGGTCTTTTGCTTCCACAGTCCAATGTTGGAAAAGTGAACCAAACTAGATGGATTGATCATGCATTTCAGGTTTGCAAAAACATAAATACATCACATTGATTGGATACAAAATGTTTAGGTGATGCAGGAAGGGAGAAATATTTTTTTAATAGTATTCTTCACAACCACAGATTTGTAGATTAGGTTGCCCTGATGACTGTCTAAAAAGAAAAAGCAGTTAATAATACACACAGATGCACCAGAGCCCCATCTCTGTTTATTAACCCTATTTGTCTGTGCTAAGATGCAGCTCTAAGGGATTTTTGCAGACAAAAAAAAAAAAAACAGGACATGAATGGAATTGGAAGCTAAACAATCAGGTGCAACATTTTGATTGTTTTTTGAGATCTTTGGTATTAATTTCATGTGATTAATAATCAAGTCACTAATGTAAACAACTGGAAAAATATTAAAAAAAAACATTCCGTTTTATGTAAATCATTATTATAGGATTAAATGCTGACTTTAGTTAATTTTCTTGTTTTCAGCATCGACCTGAGGGAACCGGGAGATGGAAGGAACTCAATCAGTTCAAACAACCACTGAAAACCCCGCAGCACTGACTAGAGGTACATTTCAGAGGGTGGTGGCAGTGGCAGGTTTACTGCCTTGCTTGGAGCAGCTTTGATGGCAGTTATAGATGGCTCTTTACTCATTCACTCCCAAAGATAGTAACAACTCATCTTGGGACTTTAAATTAGCTAATCATTAGTCACTTCAAATAAGAAGTAATTAAAAAGTTATTTTTGTCAAGTTTTATCAGTAAAATACTTTATTACATGAAACTGTTTATAGAATTTATATTTAAACATGTCTGATCAAAACAGCTTTGCTCTGAATTATACCTTTAAAACACAATGCAGCAGAGTTTATTCCATCTCTGCAGGATTTGTGTTGGAGTCTAGACATGACTCCTCCTTCCTTTCTGCCTCCTCCCATCCCCCAGTCTGTGTAAAAACAAATCTCCTTTTCTGCTCTGAAAGTATTGAGTCAACAAATGTCACTGCAGCTTGGCAGGGGCTTGTGGGAAAGAGGTGGGGGTCTTCTTTAAGCCTAAAACACTGCTAAGAGCAGATTATGTTCAGAGAAGTCACACCTGTTAGTAGAGGAGGAACTTAATAGTAAAATGAAAGTGTGAAGTGCCTCTGACATTTCAGATGATGACCTATAATATCAAAGATAAAAAAAAAATGGATAAAAAGCAGAATTTTAACTTGTAGTTCTGCATAGCGTCTAGCATAAAACAGTTGGGGTTTTAGTGTTTACCTCATTACAAACATTTTTAGCCACATTGACCGCATTCCAGGACTGAATTAGTATTTTTAGACCACCCTCTGCTCCTTTCTCTCTCCCACACAACTTTCTCTATCTCTTTCGAGCCCACGTGGCCAGTGTCAACAGGAGGTGGATCTTGGCAGAGGCATGAGGTGAAGTATGCCTCGTGTGTTCAGGCTGCAGAGTTTTCTTACACCCCACTCTAAAAATGAGCCAGCCAGCTCAGAGGTGTGCCAAAACAAGATTCAGCCGTTGGAAATGACTCCAAACAGAGGCTGCTCGTGATTCTAGCTGTAATGCTCTCATAAAGAGGCACTCGTACACCAAAGGGGAAGTTTTCAAACCTCCTACAGAAAAATAAGAAGAAGAAAAAAAGACTAGTCTTATAGAAAAGGGAGGGAAAAACCCTGAGTCACTTGGCTTCCTGTCTGAGAAAAGGAAGGGGGTGGAGGCAGTTTCTACTCTGTCACAGTCAGACAGTTGAGAGCTGTGCAATATTTAACAAAGTTCACTGGGGTGGAGTCCTGTTTTCTTAACAGAATCCACTCCACTGCTTCAGAGCAACCATCATAGTGTTCACTATTGTGTACGGCTGAGGGAAGAGGAAAAAAAAGAGGGAGCTGAGGGGGGAAAGAAAACCTGACTCTTTGTGTGAGAAGAACTCAGCAAGAAAATGATTTTGTGACTTTTTTGTTTATTCTGATTTTGTCACCAACCTTTTCTCTCTGAGCTGAAGCCACATTTCTTCTCTTCATGTGCCAAAGCTGCCTCACACCAGAGTGACATATGAGTGTACTCCTCCGGCCGGCAAAACAGCGACACCCGGGCTTCTCCTGATGATGAGAGCCAACGTCAGGCTGGTTCCATGAATATTGATGTGGAGGATAGACTGTTTCATAGAACAGAAGGAGGCAAGATGGCTGCCCTTTAGGATTTGTTAAAGAGGCGATCCAGACGGTTTGTTGGAATTTCTACAAAGTGGAGGGACGTAAAAAGAAGGTGAGAATGTCCTTAGTATGTTAATCCTCTGTTGACCTTTTCCCCTCATAACCTTGAGAGTATTTGTGTTTTTTATTAATCAGGTGAGGAATAGTAGAAATCCCCCACCGTACAAAAAAAAAAAAAAAAAGCCAGCCAGCATAATAAAGAGGGGATAATAGATATAGCTACTCCAACATGGCTGACAGGTTTTTTCTTGTTGTTTTTTGCTCATAAGGAATTGAAAGACGCTGCCCGTGTTTTCTTGTGAGTGCTGTGTTCACTCAACATTCTTGCTGCCTTTTAAATGCATCATAGAAAATGGTGCTCACACTGCTTGTTCAGGAGTTTTTCTTCAGGCATAATTTAAATGCCTCTGCAATGCTCTGCCTCAACGTTACAACCTCTCTGTTTTCAGGCACATTTTTTAAAAAAGTGTAAGATTTTCAGATGTTTATTAAGTGTTAGAATTTCAGACAGGTTTTTTTTAGACATTAAAATGCAATTAACAGCTAATATAGAAGCTCTGTATGTGTTCAGTTACAGATGGTATTCCCTTCTGTTGCCTCTCATTTTCCTATCAGTTCCTGTGTGTGTTTAGTATTCTGTCAGAGTAAAAGTCTAACCTGGACATGTCTGCACAACAGTAAAACAAAAATAGCTTCTGGCTTTGTGTGAACCAGCCTTCACCATTAAAGACTCAAACACAAAGGGGATTTTAAAAAAAGCAAAAGAGGAGATCTGGTGGTAAAATGTCTTAAATAGTTAGAGAAGGAAACTAAGCACAACCTTACTGCCTCAATAAATGGGGAGAACGTGTACATTCTATTAAATCTCATTTGACATGAAACTATCAATTATCAAACTAAATGTGTTTTCTCAAAAAAGTTACCTAAATTTAATTGTAGATGAATATAAATGTATATGTTAATGCTTTACAAGTGGTTAAAATACAACAATAAAGCTGCTGTGATCTTGGAATGAAAGCTACAAATAAATTATTGATGAATAAAATAGAACATCAGTAACTTTCTGAACAGTAAAAAAAAAAAAAAGAACAGAGTTAATAAGTTATTGAGATAAAGCAGTTAAAACTGTGACAGAACCACCTACACTGTTTGAGAGTTCAATGTTTTTTCCCTGAATTCCCAAAGAGCTTGCTCTATGATTTACATCCGAATGGTCCATTTGAGTATAACAGATCTCCCTCTAGGTTTGTGTATTCTACTAACTACAGTTATAATGTAGCTACAGTTTGGCCTCAGGCCACAAAGTAAAGTAAAAGAACGTCTGTAAGGTGGAGAATAGTGACTGACCTTTAACAGTGTCTGTATGCAGGACCAACCAAAGCCTCCAGTTATTAATGTTCACCTCTTAGAGAGGATCTCTGTGACTTTAGGGGTGGGAAGGTAGGTAGGTAGAGAGGAAGGGGTTTTAAAGAAAAATGAGCTGAAAAGTCAAAATAGAGTGAGCTGTTAGTCATGTGACCAAATTCACAAAGCTTTGACACAAGCAGCCGATGACAGTTTGGCGCTACTCTCATTCTAATGTTCATCAATCCATCATGAATCATTATTTAGATTTTTTTTGTTTTGTTTTGTTTTTCACTGCATGTATTTAACTGTGTGTGCTGCTTCCATGTGCTGCATGCTAAAAATAATACCTGCTTGTTTTGGAAGAAAACCCCCCTTTAGCAACAATTCCTTATTCCCACTTAATGCAAAAAGTTGGCTATGTTTAGCTCTTTGAAACATGGTCACTGACTGTGGAGTGTCAACACAAGGGAGTTCTCTATGGTACTCTAGTTTGTTGTGACTCAGTGAGTTAGGTGATCCTTGGTTTGGTCTTGTATTTATAGCAGTACCACCAGCCCCTAGCCATGCTTAGGTGTAGCAGATAATGTTTTATGAAAGTTATTTATAAATGTGTTAACCTAATTGTTTAGATGGATTAGATCAAATCCAAATCACTGCTTAATGTGGAAAAATATTAGACCTAGTTACTGTATGGTTGCAGTGTTGTCTTGTTGCTCTTGTCTGAAAAAGGCACATCCTGATCCATAAAAAAAATAAACATGAAATCCCATAAAAGGATGTTTTTATGGGTTTCTGCATGGCTGACATTAGTAGCTGAAAATGCAGCAGCCTTGATGGGGTTACTGGGGGCAGAGTGGGGGAAGGGCAGTATAAATCAATCACATGCACAGAGCTGCTCTCATCTATCCACACCTACAGATAAAGCCGCGCGGCTGGGTTGCTCCTTCGTCGTGGCCGTAAGCTCCCTTTAAGTCACTCCCGGGGCAAAGACAATATCACCTTTGGGAAGAATGTCCAGTTGCCATAGCGTTCTACAACAATGCTGTCCACTCACAATACCAGAGCCCTTACCCAAGCCTTCACCTCTGACCCTGCTCCGTCCAGCCCAAGTATCATTTTTCCACCCAGGGGCTGTTGCACAGACATCACAGAAACAAGCTCAGTGGTGGGTTAGACATTTTAGATTGCACTACTTTTAGTTTGCAAGACAAAATGGCGAGATACTGAGAGTTGTATTGATTTCTGCAATATTGATTTCCTTGTCTGCTGGTGGGGGTTTGTTTTCTGTGGAGATCAAGGGAAAAGCAGGAAACCGCAGTCTGGTGCAGAGGAATCACAGTACTTTATTATACTTTGGATACATTTGTACAGACCTTGCCAACACAGAGCTTAGCAGTGAGAACTTTGCATCAGTTTTTAAGTAAATACTATTTTAAGCCTGTTCTATGCAGTTCTGAAGCCTGCTAAATATACCAAAGCATCCAGTGAGGTGTGAGTCACTTCACTACTGCTTGTTGTTGGTTCTAGAGAGCCGTGCCCTTTAAGGGATTACTTTGAACAAGTCAAATCACAGAATATCCCAGGTATTAAAAAAATACCAAACCAGGTCTAGATTTAGAGCAGAACTGCTGTCCCAGTGAGGCCCAACGTGTTAAAGAGCATGTGACGTAATCATCGAACACAACAGGTTTATTAGTCGACTGTAACTGTAAATCAGTAATAATGTTTTTACGAGTGAGACGATATAAAAGTGTTACCTGTAATTGTAGCACACAATGTGTTCCAATTATGGCTCGTAGGCTTCCTCGTTTCAAGATGCTGTTCATTAGTGTCCAAGCTGTGTGCCGAGGCGTGATTATGGACTGAGAATGATAAGGGCCGGTCTGAGACGTGCAGGGCTTGGAGGGAGTCTTACTGGCCCCGTGAGCATGTATCGATGTCAGGGTTTACCTCAGGGGTGAGACAGCAAGGGCAGCGACTCAAAAGCTTCCTCCACGTGAGGATTCGCACATGGCTTTTCTGTTTACAAACAGTATCCTGGCATTCCACTGAGAGAGAGATGGGTGAGATGTTACGTAACCGCTATAAAACGAATAGCATCTCTTCCTGCTTCCCGCTGAGCTGCTCCTCCTCCGCCGGGACGATTACACTCGGGACTACTATTTTCGCTATTTGCGCTACGAGAAGTTACAAATCCAAAAAGGAATGAAGACCCACAGTCACCGAATACACGAATGTGGCAAGATTAAATACGAGCCTTTTTGATATTCTGTATTAGCCCTTGATAAAGGCTTAATTAGCAGTAACAGGTTAGGAACTTAAATAACAAGCTTCTACATTGTTTTTTAAATAAAAATAAAAAAGTTTTAGCTTCAGGTAAAAAACAAAAAATGAAATATTAGCTTGATTTTGAGCCGTAATGTCCTAAATGAAAAACCAAGGTACCCATGTTTATTTTCCCTGCACTCTATTACTCTAATGTACTACTTTAAAAAAATACTTTTATAAAATATATTTACATTTTTTTAAAATTATTGGGCATATCTTTACAGAATTCTTAAATGAGATTTTATTTTAAAATAAATCTATTATTCCAGATGATTGGCTGAGTTTTTCAGTTGTTTCTTAGAGCATAGTGAAGTATCATTTATGCAGTCAAACTTATAAATACTAAAACATGACGGATCCTTACCAGACCCTTAAAATGTACATAAACAGATACGCTTTGGGTGAATCAAATCACTTTCTATAAACACCACAGTAGGTATGACCCTAAAGGAAGTAGTTGGCATTAAAGATACTTTACTTTGTCAAGATGTGATTTCTGGTTTTTAAAAAAAGTTACATTTCTAACAATACCTTTTCATAAAGTCATGCCCCAGTCATGATCTACTAAATTCTATCATAAAAGCAGAAACTTTAAGGGCTCAATGGGATCTGAGTGAGTGCTTGTGTTTAAAATGGCTGTCAGATATGAATTGTTTTGCCTGTAGGAGCTGTCTCTGAAAAGGTTAGGCCCCATAGGGCCCCGCTGTCTACACAAGGAGCACAGACAGCTGGTTCAGCTTGTCCTTTAGAGGCGTAACCTACTAAATGCCTTGAATCACATCACTAACTACCACAAAGGACTCAGGCTCAACTCAAGGCTTCAAAAGCAGAATGTGTGTGTGAAGAAGTTGGTGTATTTTTAAGCAGTTGAATTCAGAATCAGCTTGTATCCATAAAGAAGATAATATTGTGAAAGTTTCATGAGCTTATTTTAGCTCTAGATGGATAGGAAAGTTCTTTGGAGTGAAAAGTTTCAGTGACCCGTAGGCTTAAAACTGGTAGCTGCAACTGTCTGCAACCAATGTTAAATAGTATTTCTCAGAATGTTTGTGAGGGTTTTCAATGATCATGTGTGAGTCACAGCCTGGTTCACATGTAATTATGAAAATATTCCAAATATTTGCAACATTTTTCCTCTCAGAATAGTCGCAGAGTCATCGTGGGCATCTGGACGCCATCTTGAACCTTTCTCCAAAAGGTTTCCATGCATCAGAAAGAAAGAGAGAAATGTGAGATGGATATGAGAAGGCACCAAACTGTGAATAAAATGAGGCTGAATTACAAACAAATTTAGACAAAATTGCAAGTTAGTTACCCCAAGACAATTGTAGGACTGTTGCTATTTCTTTGCAGTTATGACACATGCCCCTTGTGACACAGCCATAAAAAAACACTTTTAGCAAAGTGTCATCTGTACCAATTCAGTGGGATCCCGACTGAAAATGATCTTTTTTTTTCAATCAACCTTGTGTCTCCAACTAGTCGCAGCCCAGCGAGATACTAACTTAATTAATGACTCACAAACATTTCTCTCACTTTGAGGATTTGTGATGTTTTATTGAATGAAAATCACGTTCCTCCCGCTCAGTGGAGGGAAAAACGAGGAGCTTAGCAGCAGCAGCAGCTTAGGTCAGGCTGATTAGAAGCCAACAAGGGAAAAACTGCCATATTTACTTAATGTGAATCTTAGATTTATTATTCAAAGCTATTTGAAGCTTTTGGGTGTCACCTTTAATAAACAAACATTTACCTTTGATTGGTGTTACTTTTAGCTAACAACAACAATCAAACAAATGAGCTAAGTTAGAATATCTTGTGAGCCATTTCCGAGTGAAATACTGTATTTCTGTATTAAACTGTGTACGCTTGTATTTTAATATTTTGGCTTCCTTGTGATGAATGTGTAAAAGAACAAAGAACAAGGGGTCAATATGAGGCTTTTTTATTGCTATATCACCACTATGTAATCAAGTTTAAATGTCCTGTGAGGCAAAAGGGAAAATACTGGTTTCTTGACATGTGGCACTATTAAAATACTGTCAGGATCAATGCATAAAGCACATGTGCACAACATAAGATAACAGCCCAATCTTGCTTGGGTAATGTTTAGAGCAGATGGGCTTTAAAAAACTCATAAGCTGGTTGCCATGGCTACTGGTGCAACTCAAAGAAATTAACTTTGCCCTGTGCACAGTTCTTCAAGTTAGTCAGATATATTAACTCCTGCATGGACAAAGGTGCTTGATAGGAAAGAGAGGCCGTTTTGAAGGAAACACCAAGCACTGAGTGGTTGGGGTCAGGTCAGTGGGTTTGTACGCTCCGGAGCTCATTTCTTAAGTCTCCATGTGATGAAGCTTGAAGGCACAAAGCAGGTTTAGACTCTCTGTGTGAGCTTTGCTCTGGGAGCTTCCAAGCAGGCAGGCTGCATTTTCAGATTGCGTTGATTGAACAGAAAAAGAAAATCAAAGACTTGCAGGTTTAAGACGTGAGCTAATGTTCAACTGTTGTCTACTATCAACTCTGACCTGTTCTAGGAAGCACGTTATGCTCACATGAATATCAGTGTAGAGGCAATGTTTTACTAAAACAGCTCACTCATTTTTACTTCAACTGGAGGAAAGGCTGAACATTTCAAAGGTTTTATCTATGCCACAAAGTTCTTCATTAAACAAAACTATTATTAATTGAACATGTTACTGTCTAGTCCTCCATTAAGTATGTAAGCTGGATTTAAATGCTGAGCAGATCAGAGTGGTTTAAGCAGACAAAGCAGCACACACCAGCATGACATTGTGTACAAGTGTTTGTAGTTTTCCTGGAATACCGGCAAAACAAGTTGTATCAGAATTGTACAGAGGTGGGGTTTATCCCCAAGAAAGTGTTACTCATGCAACTTTTTTTTTCTACAAGATCTTTGTTTTAAACAAGTTATGTTCTCTGAGTCACTGGTTACAACACACATTCACCTCGGCTCTTAAATTGTGAAAATGTGTCATTCATATCAGTTTGTATGTAACCATCTGATATGTGTCAAAAAGTTGACAAAGATCTTGAAGGGCCTCTCGGTATACAGCGTGTTAGTCACTTCCACCAGGCTGGGACATGAAAAGTTCAGAACTGACCACAAAACCTTCCACTGCTTTTTCAAAGTTTTTCATGAGATTATGCAACCTGCAGTGTTTCTTAAAACCTGCTTTTTGGACTCTACAAAAAGCTTGTTGTGCTCCTTTTATAGAAGTATTTATTAGAAGGTCACATTTAAACTTCCGCACTAAGTGAGGAAGTTCTGTACAAGACCTATCATCATTGTTAGTTTCTAGTTACCGTTATTCCTCCCTTTGTACTTTTATTATCCACCATAGAAGAGCAGAAGGCAGGTGATATGTTATACCTGCGAGTGTGTGTGTGTATTTATTTTTATAAAAGTGTCTCATAAACCATTAGATGGATTTTAATGAAACACCCACGTAATCATTGGTTGAATATCTTCAACTGATTAACCACTGAGTCACCACTCAGGTTCTCAATAATCTTAATATTGACTAAGGACTCAGTCTTCTATGACATCATTGTTTGTTTCCTTACAAATCTTTTATTTTTAAGACTAGTTGAATGATTTGAGACTTGTCAGCTAACTATTGCACCATGCACCTAAGAGTAAGTTGATGTAATGCATTCTTTCGATGGCATGTCATGCCACCTATATTGTGAAATTCTTTAAATTCTTACTTGTCAGGTTTCTGCAGTCACATATGGATTAAAAATAAGAGCAAGCACCTGTTTGTCAGCTCTCTCTCAGGAAGACTATGTTAAAAGTCAGCTGCTATCCTCTTTAAGGCAGTGCAGTCTTTAGGAGCCACCATATATTTGTACAATATATGAAACATACATGCGTTTGTTCTAAACTATTTAAAGTATTGTTTACTAATTTCTGCTGCTTAATTGTGATTTGTTCCTGAACAAACAAAACCTATATTTTAAATTTTGCAAGTTCATGGGTAATGTTTCCTCTCTGGTATAATTTTATAGTTAGAAATGTTGTCAAAATGTAACCATAGACGTTAGTGTCACAAAGAGTTGAGTGAGTATAAAGACAGCAGTGGGAGCCTCCACATGTTGGCCACATCTGTCTTACATTAGACATAAAGAACAATGTCAATTGTACAGATCCTTTCCCCGTATGGAGGGGGAGGAGGCTCTCTGGGGAAGAAATTACAAACAGAAGTCTGCGTCCTCTTTGTCTCTGCCATACTCTGTTGCTTTTGTCATCAAAGAAAAAATATCAAAATACTAAACTGGATTGCAATCTGTGAAAATTCTCAGCCAGTGTAAAATCATGAAAAGAGTCGTCTTTTTGTATAGGAGTGTGTGTTGTTACTCATAGTTCAGTATGTGAGGAAGTTATTTCTAACGGCAGTGTTGGCCTAGTTTTGGTCAACGATTGGAGCAGGAGGGGGTGGTGTGAGGGCAGAACAGGAAGGACAAACAGGTCTGTTGCTCCTGGCTGCCATGTGACGCCTCTATCATTACGTCACAGTCTGGTGTTTAAGCCACATACAGCATTAACAGATAACTGCTCTGCTCTAAAACGGCTAAACCCGAGGTTGTACAATGCAAAGTCAGCCCCCACCCCCATGCAGCAACCTCTGTTATTAATGGAAGCAGCATGTGTCACGTGAGGAACTCTGAACGTCAAGCCTCTGAATTCCAGGTAATGACCTTCACATGTGCCTTGCTTCTGAGCAATAGCCATGCTAAAGAGTGTCATTGCAGTATGGAAGGTTTAGGCTTTTAGTTTTCAACCACAGACACGTTTACATAGGCTGTTTTTAACACAAAGGGAATTTTAAAGCTGAATCTGAGAACATTGAATTAAACTTTTAAATAATGACTGGGAATTTTGTGGAAACATATTATTGCTGCTTTTCTAAGCATCAAATCAGACTAAATCGTTTTAAGATGAAAGTAAAGTCACAAGTCAATCAAATTGTATCTATTGGTAAAATAGATAGATTGATTAGATAGATAAATAGATAGAATAGATTGCCCAAAATAGAAAAAATATGTTAAGCTACAGAAATGTATTCTCTAGATTTGTTGGTTGTATAAATTTGATACTGGAAATAAAGAAATGGCAAATTGATACACAGATCAGCCAAAACTGTTCAAGTTTTTATCTTTATTTTTGTCTGGGATGTTTCTCCAACACTTAACCCTTTCTCATTGACGTCATCTTTTGTGAGTCTAATACATATTTACCATCATCTAACAGTAATTTGAACCTCGAGGGTCAGTTTTGCCCCAAAAAGCAACAAGTGAAGCAGTGTTTAAGCTGAAGAAAGCTTCTGTTTCTTAGTCACTGAGCATCATATGTTGAGAGTGATTAAAGAAACAAGACCTGCGTATGTTCAACCAACCATGTGAGGGGGCATCCTTCACACGCGTGCCATGTGATACAAGTCACAAGTACAAAGCTCAGCAGACCTGATGAAATGCAAAATATAAGTGAACATCTGTCCTGTCACTTTCTCTACCTGATCACTTTGTGCTTGATGACTTTGTGTGTTCTGAATCTTCCATGTTTCACTCTGTCCAACCCTCTCCAAACAACCTCCCAACCAGCGGTGTCGACGTCTCTCCATTCACGTGTAAACCATGCATCATGAGCTGTCAGAACACAACCTGTCTGCACAAACTTACAAAGGGAAACATCAGAAGCTGCTTTAAATCAAGTGAATTCCATCTTCTTGCCAAGACAACAGATTCAAACCATTTTTTGATAGAAAAAAACACTTTACTACATTCATACTGACCCTCAGGAGCTGTTTCTTTCCTGTCGGTTGGTATGCAGCATGAAGATGCTGTTGGAGGTCATTCGGTTTGCAGAGCAGCAAGTTCAGCTCAATATTTACGAGGGGGGATTTAAAACACTGCAACACAAGTCATCTGACCTAATTACACAAATAAAGGGTTGCTAAGGATAAGATTACACTAACAGCTCTGGAACATGCTGTCTGAACTGTCTGTCAAGATGAACAAAATATATTCACCCTTTAGCTTAAAATATTAAAGTTTCTATTCAAAATGAATTGAGGTCTGTCTCCACTTTAGTTTCTATACTTATAATTTGTCATAATGTTTGGTTAGACATATTTTAGCAGTAATGCATCTATGTATGTTTTCAAAAGGGTTGATTGGCTGTGTACTGAGCACTGTGAGAATGAAGTCATTCTACTTGATACATGTTGTATTTTTTTATCTTTTAAAGCAGGAAAATACAGCCAGACCCTTTTTAGCAAAGGAAATATTCACTTGACTTTATGGCCTATTCTTGGGACTATTCAACAAAACACTATTATGACTTGACAAGTGTGCCTTTGATTTATAAGCTCAGCATTTTGCTTTCTCCTGTGTTTTCTGGACATGACTGCCTATGACTGAATCTAAAAGTGTAGAGACCTGAGTCTCCAAGCAGCTGTTGTGGTGAATGTCACATAAGGCTGCCAAGTCGTGCCAAACAGTCCATATCTACTACAGCAGTTCTTAGATTTCACAAGCGCTCCCCTTTGGAATACGGAAATATTTGAGTACGAGTCTAGTGCAAAACAAACCATTACAGTGATGGTAGAAACAGAATTAAATAACCTTTCTTTTTTATGCTACTCTTTTATAAATATAATCTTTTTGCAGATTAATTACCTTTCTCAGTCACACTTGCACCTCCCCAAACGACGCGCATTTAATGAAGAAAGAAAGTACTCACATTTTCTGTTTTTGTCATTATTAATAAGCAAAGAATGTGTATTTGATTTGGTAAAAAATAGGACAATTATATCCAGATAGACCAAAAAGTTAAACTATTACAATTAATTTGCTCATTCTTAGCTCTAATGTTTCATCTAACTTCATATTTTGTTGACAGAAACCCATTTCCATAATGACCTACCTACATATCTTGAAACAGTCTTTTAAATTGTATCAAATAATCAATATGTCACTGCAGTCAAATATTAAATAATCTCATCACAAGCTGGGAGCTCCCGTACATCAGAAACATACCTTCAGTGACTATTTCCGATCAGGTCATATAAAAGTGTTTGGTAAAGAAAAGAGAAAAGTTCTACCCAGATTTGTGTTACATGTTCAGTATTAATACCTGTCAATATGCTGCATGGATGAACACACTGATAGGTGAAATGTAAAATGAAGAAGTCCTATCTGTAAATACTGGAGCATCTAAAGGTTTGGGCACCTCACTAAAAATGTCTTATGATGCTGTGAAAAGCTAAGCAAAGAATTCTGACCTCATTTCCAAAAGGTAAAACAAAAAGAGAGAAAGGATCAGAACTTAAAGCACCTGCAAGAGCTTTTTAACATCATTTTTCATGTGCAGCTAATTAAAGGTCATAAATTGATAATACTTAATGGTCTAAGGAACTAGGAGAACATTGCAAAACCCTACTTGTTGAATTAGGTGCATTTGGAGGTGTTTTTACTATCTTCATCTTTTGTGGAAACCATTCTTTTTTTCTTCTATTCTTAAAAATGTCAATGTGCTTTTTCTTTAAGAATTTTTTGCTATTTGGTTTAGGCTGCTTTTCTTTGACCTTTTCTGTATGCCAGTGGCTACAAAACAGACCAAATGTATGGTTAATTCCCCCTCTGACTTTGCAATTTATTTAACATTCTTCAAAACATCAATGCAGAGTAATTATAAAATTATATTTGGCAGAGCCCTAACTCCTCCACATCAATTCTACAAATCATTTGTGGTGCCTAAACTCCTTTTATAGTGCTTGATTTCTTTTTGAAAACCTTCCAATATAGTATCTTGTGTGTTTAAGTGGAAAAAGAGAACATGCATGTCTACCAGTCTATCCAGATCGATAATGGTCCAGGTTAGATAAAGGAGTGATCAGGAGGGAACAGATGAGTGGCAGAGAAGTAAAGATGAACCTGACTTGTAATTACAGCTCAGAGGTGAGGCTCTGAAAGAGGGAAACATAGAAACAAAGAAACTGACTTCTGAGGGGGAAAAAAAAAAAAAAAACCTTTGCAGAGAATTCAGTACAGCCCAAGTAAGTTGAGTCATATTTTAAACTCAAACCGAGGATTCATTCCTTCAAGGACATCAGCTACTATAAAGAAAGCAAAAATAGATCAAAGCATTACGACCTTCAGCAGGCGTCCACATTACAGCCACTTCAGTGCTGTCTCTTTTAGTTTACTGCTTTCCAGAGCAGAAATAGACCTCACTGACAATCATATAAATGATAAACACATTGCTGTCAAAATATCTTTTACCAAAACACATAAAGATGAATTTAAATCAATGCCTAATTGCTGTGTGCATGTGTGTGTTTGTATATTTGTACAAAGCCTGGATAGACGCACACACAGCTGGGATCTCTTGGCTTTGTTCTGGGTTTGCAAAGATTTTTTTTTTTTGTCTATGTGGGTGTATCCAACTGTGACAAGCTGCTTGGATCCGTTCGGTGCTTTGCAAACTACGGAGTGTCCCTTAGGAATGGAGCTGCCTTGACGAGCAGCTTAGCACCAGCGTTCACCTCCTGACATTGGTGCTGATTAATAGACTGAGCTGAAGGCCAGAGAAACAAAGGAGGACTCGCATTGGGTCGGGGAGAAGAATTTACTCACTTGACACATTTCTGCATCCTGAAGGATGCTGTATTTGTAGAAGAATCTGATTAAATATAGGCGCATTGGTTTACTTATAACTAGATATTTTGACATGTGTATAAAAGTGCATAAGCATTCAGGGAGAAATGTAAACACGTGGAAAATCTAATTGAACAATAATTTTTTGCTATTTTTTATATTTTGTACAAACTGTATTAGATTCAGTGTGTAATATCTAGTATCTTAAAAAATGTACAGTTCTGACACAGATGTAAGCATTTAAACATGTGAAAATGAAAACTAAGCTAAACATTTACAACATAAATATAGTAATAGCATAATGTAGTTTTCTAAAAAAAACACATTTATATTTTTTTGGACATAATCCTAATGTACTTTTAGTCACAATGCCTAGAAGTGATAGCATGGCGGTTTTATTGTTTTTATGAACACAAGCAGCTAATCAAAGTCCTCATCTACAGATTATAGTGAACATTTATTATTATTGTTATTATTATTATTATACAGTGCCTTGTAAAAGTATTCATACCTCTTAACTTTTTCACATTTTATCATGATTTTATGTGATAGACCAACACAAAGTAGTGCATAATTGTGAAGTGGAAGGAAAATGGTACGTGGTGTTCAAGATTTTTTTACAAATAAAAATCTGAAAACTGTGGTATGCCATGTATTCATTCCCCTTAGTTCAGTACTTTGTTGAATCACCCAAGTTTTGGGGGGTATGACGACCAACATTGCACATCTAGAAACTGCCATTTTTGCCCAGTTCTGTGTGATTGGGGAGAGAACATCTGAACCACAGATTCTCAATAGGGTTCAGGTCTGGACTTTTACTGGACTGTTCTAACACATGGATATGCTTTTACCTATTGTTCTATTGTAGCTCAGGCTGTATACTCAGGGTTGTTGTCCTGCTGGAAGGAGAGCCTCTGCTGCAGTCTGAAATCTTTTGCAGCCTCTAACTGGTTTTCTTCCAGGATTTCTCTATATTTAGCACCACCCATCTTCCCATCAACTCTGACCAGCTTCCCTGTCTCTGCTGAAGAAAAGCATCCCCACAGCATGATGCGGCCACCACCATGTTTCGGGGATGGTGTGTTCAAGTTGATATGCAATTTTAGGTTTATGCCACACATAGCGCTTTGCATGTAGGCCAAAATGTTCAATTTGGATCACATCTGACCACAGCACCTTCTTCCACATGTTTCCTGTGTTTTCTATATGACTTGTGGTAAACAGCAAACAGGACCTCTTATTGCCTTCTTTCAACAATGGCTTTCTAGTTGCCACTCTTTCATAAAAGCTGGATTTGAGGATTGAGCAACTAATTGTTGTCCCGTGGACAGATTCTCCCACCTGAGCTGTGGATCTCTGCTGCTCCTCCAGTTACCATGTGCCTCACGGATGTTTCTCTGATTGATGCTGTCCTTGCCTGACCTGTCAGTTTAGGTGGACATTCATGCCTTAATAGATTTGTAGTTGTGCCATGCTCTCCATTTTTGAATGATGGGTTAAACAGTGCTCCGCGAGATGCTTTTATAATCTAACCTTGCTTTAAACTTCTTTACAACTCTATCCCTGACCTGTCTGGTGCGTTTCTTATGATTATGTTTGTTCTCTAACAAACCTCTGAAGTCTTCACAGAACAGCTGTATTTATATGGAGACTGAAGAACACACAGGTCTTGATTTACTAATTAGGTGACTTCTAAAGGCAGTTGATTCCATTGAATTTTATTTAGGGGTATCTGAGTAAAGGGAGATGGATTACATACCAATCCCAATAAAATATATTTAAGTTTACTGTTGCAATGTGAAAAAAATGTGGAAAAGTTCAAGGGGTATTTCACAAGACAATGAATATACATAATTAGTTAATATTCATCCATGCTGTAGAAGTCATTCATAATTTGATTACTTGACTGTAGATTTACATTGTTATTCAGAAACAAGATGCAGACACAGCAAAAATAAAATAGTTGTATGATTGAGCTTTTTTTGTTTTGGATTAAAAAACATATACACCCTGTGCCACACAACAGAACTGTTTTTTGTAGAAAGAAGTTAATATTCTGGTATCAAGATGCCCTCTCTTCACCCAGTGCAGACAAACAGACACCTTTACTTCTCCTCTGCCATTTACCTGAGAGCCAGCTTCGTTTTTTGGAGTTCTGCTTCCATTTTCCAGCTGCTAACAGGCTGCTCTGTTGTGACAACTGTGGGAGCGTTTCAGACACTCTTGTAACAGCTTGTCTTGTTAGTGGGAGATTTAGCACTCAGACTTTGGAGGTCTGCTAATGTCCTGGAAGTATGATTGACTCGGAGAAGGACACCATTATGTCAACCAGCTTGCCAACCTCGGTAGAACTGGTTCTGGTGTTTTTCTACTGTCTTGGTCTAGATTGGGTGACACCCCCACCGCTATAATAAAAAAAAAACACACGATCCATACTCTAAAGTCTATTTTTTTCTAAAAATTTAACATTTTATATTCTTTCTCAAATGTTTCAACCAATAACCCAGATACAATAGTTCTGAGAGTCTTGCAGTTAATACGTTTTTATCTAGAAGTTCTGCAAACATATTATTTGGTTCAGATTAAATGGAAACTTTACATACGTAGTTATTTCCAGATTTGAAGAAGTCATTTGAAGAAAACAGCAGAAGCTGTAAACTCTTCCAGATGTGATCATCAGGTTGGAGACAGTGGTACACAACCCTGTAGTCACCCTGTAGGGGTTTACAACAACAGAGTAGCTTTTGTGTAAATCTAAATCTGGATCCATTTAGCGTTTAGAAGTTTCATAGTAATCTTGTTTTTGTTGGTTTACCTGTACAAGTACATAGAAGTGTTTTATGTTTAAATCTTTCAACTAGAAAGAGTCTCTAAAATTGAGTTTTCTTCACTTTTTGATTTACTGTATGCTTTAAAAATGTGTCATAGAAGATTAAATTTATTATTAAAAGAAATAAATGTAGCTAAAATATGCAAGAATTTTATTTCACTAAGATTAATCTGGCACCTTTTAATTATCATTATTAATTATAGGAGTATTTATTTTTTGAGCATCTAATAAAAAATCATGTCCAGAAAAGTTTGAAATCTGTTAGAAAAGCTTGAAACAAAGACTATGAATTACATTATGTGTTGTTAATAATGCTTAGTTTATGGTGGCAGATTTTTTATAGGTCACTTTTTAGTTGGATCAGTTTGTTAATACTGCAGTATAAAACTAAATCATGAATTTTGAAGGAGTGTCAAACACAAGTTAAAAGTCCCCAAAATAATTGACTAAAATGGCTTATGCTGTTTTTGCTACGGACTATAAATGTATTAGGCGATTGAGTCATCACATTATACATTATAATATTACATTATATCCTTAAATAAATCAGAATAATCCAAAGACCAACCTGTACAAATGTAACTGTAACTCTAGCTGTTATGTAAATCGTACAGGTATTTTGTTGCTTTAAGTAACGAGATTTAAGCCTGATACTTATTTCACTTCACATCTAATGAGGACTCTTCTTGATACTCACCAGCCACCCATTTCTTTGTCACTTGTAAATGAGTTGCTGAGATTTATGATCGATAACATCGCAGCACTGCAGGGATTTTGCAGATGCTACAGCTGTGACATTAATTATTAAACACAGGAATAAAATCAATATTCTGCAGGCTGCTATGCTTTCTCTGCAGAGATACTCCCACACCCACCTTTAATTTTATTTATAAATAACTTTGTTACTACACCTTTAGATGTAAAACTCTGAATTTAGACATTTTCTCTACAATAAAACTCTATGGTCAGTATGTAGCTGAAAGTTTGTGTCCTGATTCTTTAAGAGTTTCTTGATCAGCCAAATCAGCTGCAAACACTAAATCTGACTTCTATGTAAAATGTTGTATCCTTGAAATCAGGTGTCGGTCAATTTAAGACATGCACGCTAACACTATATTAAAGTTTGACATTTCAGTATGGTGTGAAGAGATAAATGTCTCAAACTCTCTGCTCATCAGGTTACAATGCAAACCACTTGTTTTTAAAGTGGACTATAGGGAGGCTAGAAACCAGGAAATGAGTTGTCTTCTGTATAATTATCACTTTTGTTTTCACACTGCACCACTTTAGACACATGCCTAATTTGACCTAAATATGTGTGTGACTACATCAGACATATTTTAGGTGAATTTAATACTTTTAGCATACAAGTTTTTCCAGCATAGTATCTCTTACTGAATGTAAAAAAAACTAAAAATATTCAAACTGAATGTTCTTGTCCTTTTTTCTGCCTTACAGGAGGGACAGAGGGCAGCCCTGTGTATGGACTCTGAGCAGGCCAGATGGAAACAGAACAGGCCAAGCATGAGACGGAAGAAAGTCTGATGTTAGCACAATTTGGGACTTCTTGCAACCTTCCTCACAAGCTCCAGAATGGAGCTCAGTCTTCAGAAAAAGATTCTCTTCAGATCACTGAAGACACAAATTGGATTACAAACTCAGCACATTACAAATCTAGCAAAGGTGTCTGCTCTGTGAAGAGGTACAGGGAGAACTGCGACATCCCTGCTACAGAACAGGGGCCGTGCAAGATGAATGGAGATTTGACGAATGGAGAGATGAATCATGGATTTACTGAGCAGTCCTTATTGGTCCACCAGCCCAAAAAAATGAAAGTAGATGCTGACATTCAAGATAACATTGATACGTGTTATAATTTGGCAAACAACTTTTCTGAGCTGGAAAGCAGTTCCCAACGGACAGAGATCAATTTTGAGAAAAGGAACTGTCATATTCCTAATGGAGATATCTTTGGTTTGTCACGAAATAAACAAATCCCAAATGGTGACGCGTCATCCTCCTCAACCATTGAAAGTACTCCAGGTGATCTTTTGGAAGAAACACTATCTCAGTATTTTCCTGAGCAAGTGTCAATTGCGCCACAAAAATCTGGGTCACAGTTGGACACTGTGAATGATTCACTGACCAATCAGTTGTCCAGTGAAGGTGCTCAGGCCCCTGCTCTAACCTCAGGATTCCCCAAATCTTTACATATGTCGGACTCACCACAGCAGCAGTCCGGGACAAATGCTAAAGGCGGCAACAATTATAATTCTGTCAACTTTTCAGTGAATGGATACTCAAACAGTTTTGAAGTAGGACAGCAACAACCACACCATCATCTGCAACAACCACCATCCTATTCTGGTCAAGAGATTGATTTGGGGCCACCAGCAGGCGTCATTCCACCTTCAAATACTGCCAGTAGCTCACAACAACACCCCAATGGTGGGCATTGTTTTCCAAATAACTCAAATTCTCCAAGTATATTCACTAAAGCCCAGCAAGAGTTGAATCCTAGTAGATACGGATCATTTCACAACTCTGGGATACAGGAACGTAAGCAAAGTGGAAAATCTGACAATGATCAGCTTCTGCATCATGGGACTAGCAGGGGACCCCATTATGGAAGTCCGAACCTCCAAGAAAATGTTGGGAATCAGCATCGACCTGATGGTTTGGGTCACATGGGGCTTGGTCTTCAAAACCACACTGGGCTGAAAAATGGTATAGAGCACACATCTCAACAGAGAGTTAATGTATCATGTTCGACTCCCATCCAGACAGGCTGGACAGAAAGAAATCCTTCTCATTCCCAGCAGCAATCAACAGATGACCAGTCATCCCAGGCCCAAGAGCAAGACATGTGGGGGAGCTTCCCTGGTAAGCCTCAGTCAGAACACCAGACAGATGGCCCTCAGGTTCACAGCCAGTTATTATTGGAGCCAAACTCAGTGCAAAGATACAGGGAAACACAGACACAGGGAGTTTTCACAGATAGCAGCCAAAGGTCTAACAACTTACAGCAAAAACAGCAGGACTGTCTACCATCTCAAAGGCAGAATGCTTCAATCCAGCACAACACTGCCCCTGAGTGGCAGCAGTCAAATCCTAAAACGCCTCAAATGCAGCAAACTTTACTCCAGAAAATGCCTGGACAGAGAAACTTCCTTCAGAATCAGCAGGCAGATAACTGCTATCAATCCCAGACAGAACCTGAGCACTTATGCGAGGATAATGACTTGCAGGATATACTCTCTGCAGGTTTCATAACAACACAGCAACAGCACTGTCTTCTTCAGCGCCCACTGTCCCATCCTCCACAATTTGAAGGTCAAGAACTCAAGTCTCCTAATTACAGACCTCACAGTCAGCCTCCACCGGGTCAGCACCAGCCCCAACCAGATCAGCATTTTACAAACAGTTCAGCTCAACCCAACAACCAAGACATTCATCACTTTGACCAGTCGACATTCACTTTCAATAACACAACAGAGATGCAACAACCACAACCTCAAAGGCAGTTTCATGCAAACTCAGGCAGCAAACTCCCTAAACACTTTCTACCGCAGCAGCCTAACAACCACTGCCATGAGACCAACCAAGTGGACTTACCCCAGACCTCTACGCAGTCACAACCGCACTTACCACAAGGGCTGGTAAACCAGCAAATGACAACACAGATGCGTCCCAAAGCTGAACAGCAGATGAGGACTTCTTGCACTCAGTTCCAGTTAGGATCTCGACTACCTCTGGGACCAGGAGGTCCCCATGGAGACTTTCAGAAGCATGCAGCTCTGCGTATGCACCTATTACAAAGGCAGGAACGCCATGGTCCCCCTCATCCCACTCAAGTCTCTAATGACCCTAAACAAATCCCTAGAGGTGTGAAAATGGAAAACGGTCCCAGATTTGAACTGACTGTTTCACGACAGCAAGAGCAGCTGTTACAGCTGCAAGAGGCAGGCATGGGTGGAATTCAGATCAAGCAAGAAAATCAACAGTTTTTGTGTGCTCAAAACAAGAAACAGGGAAGCATCCTGGCATCTATGGAACAAAGTCTGAGGCAGTACCAGCTTTCACCTGTGTTTGAGAAGAAACCTCTTGTTGTCGGCGCATCCAGCAAAGTCAAGGTGGAGTCTTCAGGACCTGTAACAATCTTGTCGACCCACACAGACATGAATGGAGTCGACTCATTAGCAGGAGCCTCATCCACTGTAACTGTGAAAAATTCCACTCCTAAGAAGGAACAACTCCTAAAAAGTTTCATAGACTCTCCTATGAAGCTACTGGATACCCCTATAAAGAATCTTTTAGACACCCCCATGAAAACACAGTATGAAATTCCATCATGCCACTGCGTTGGTGAGTCCTATACTGTAGGTGCTGAAAAATAATTGATTAGTCTGGACATATTAACACATTATTCTTTATTCAATTTAGATCAAATCATTGAGAAGGATGAGGGTCCATATTACACTCATCTGGGCTCAGCCCCTAGTGTTGCTGGCATACGGGAGATGATGGAAAAAAGGTTAGACATACATTGAAAATACAATAACGAAAGATGGACAGCATTAAGCAGCTAACGTACCTTTAATTTAAATGTATTTTCTGCTTTAAAGGTCAGGACTAACTGGTCGTGCCATCAGGATTGAGAAAGTAATTTACACCGGTAAAGAAGGGAAAAGTACACAAGGATGCCCCATAGCCAAATGGGTATAAAACTTTTATATATTTTATTTCAAATTTTAACAGATCAGCTGTTTTTAAATATTACTCATATCCTTTTGTGGATACGTTTATATTTTTTAAATGGTTTTGTTTCAGGTGATTCGTCGATCCAGTGTAGAGGAGAAAGTACTTGTTTTGGTGCGTCAACGTAATGGTCATAAATGTGACACAGCCTGCATTATAGTGGTGATCCTGGTCTGGGAAGGCATCCAGACCAGTCTGGCTGACCGCCTCTACCTCGAACTGAGTGAAACTCTAACAAAACACGGAGCCCACACCCAGAGACGCTGCGCTTTCAACGAAGAGTAAGAGACACCAATGCAGAAGTTAAACATTAAAACACAACAGTGTGGTGAAATAGCTCTTGCAAACTGGAAATCAACCAATATACATGTTATGAGTCACTTATTTGAACTTTGTGTGCACTTTCAGGAGGACCTGTGCATGCCAGGGATTAAATCCTGAAGCTGCTGGTGCATCTTTCTCGTTTGGCTGCTCCTGGAGCATGTACTATAATGGCTGCAAGTTTGCCCGGAGCAAAATTCCAAGAAAATTTAAGCTACTGGGAGATGATGTCAAAGAGGTACTTTATGTAAATTTAAATGCATAGTTTAAGTGGACATCATTGTTACTAAAATGCAGCAAGTCAATAACCTTGACTCTGAAAAACTTTTCTTTCAGGAAGAAAGAATTGAGAGAAATTTTCAAAGTTTAGCGACCTTACTGGGCCCCTTGTATAAAACGATGGCACCTGAAGCCTATGGGAATCAGGTGAGTACATCTAGACATTGTAATGCTTTCCAGAGCCTAAAGATTTGTCATGAGACTTGAAGACTGAAAGATCATTTATTGGTTATTAGTTGACATAAAAACCAGTAGATTTCAGTCACCACACTTTTTAAATAATCTTTAGTATGAATGGGTGTTTCTTTACTTGGCTCGTTTGTTCACTTCTTCTTTTTTCCTGCTTACAGGTAGAATATGAACAAAGGGCACCAGATTGTCGATTGGGGGTCAAGGAGGGTCGTCCTTTTTCTGGGGTCACTGCTTGTATGGATTTTTGTGCCCATGCCCACAGAGACCTCCACAACATGCAGGGTGGCAGCACTGTGGTGAGATGAAACTCTGAAGCATTTAATTTTACAAGGATATAATGTGTTTCTCCACTAAAACAAAGCCAAGGCAGGAGAAAATTATCCATCAAAATGAGGGCTAAGGCAGCCGTTTGTCTGTTATTCTGTGTTTAAAAAATAGCAAATATAATATAATTTAATTTAATGAAAGCAGGTAGAGTAGAAACAAAATCAAGATACATTGATGTTTGGTGCAGATCCTAAACATTTTTTGCTAACTTTTTAAAAAAATAACTTTGTTTATTGTCATTTCCATCTCTAAAATCGTTTCACCTTTTTTCCAGGTGTGCACATTAACAAGGGAGGATAACAGAGAAATAGGAAAGATCCCAGAGGATGAGCAGCTCCATGTCTTACCTCTTTATAAGCCTTCTAACACTGATGAATTTGGCAGTGAGGAGGGCCAGCAGGAAAAAATAAAGTCAGGGGGCATCCAAGTCCTCAGTGCCTTCCGCCGCCAGGTGCGCATGCTTGCAGAGCCCGCCAAGTCTTGCCGTCAAAAGAAGCTGGATGCAAAAAAGGCAGCAGCCAACAAGAATGCCCTGCTGGAAAGCTCTAATGAGAAGGCAGAAAAGGCCCTTCAGGCCAAGTCAAAAGCAGGCACTTATGAGAATGCTGCTCAGAGCACTCCATTGCCAGGTAAGAGTAAAAATTATTAGGAATTTTTACCTTAGAAATTCTATTTCTTTGTAATGATATAAAACAAGAACAATGGATAGTTTAAACAAGTGACTAAGCACTGGGTTTTGTTTTTTAGGTGCTGTAGGAGCAACCCTACAGTCAGGTCATCCGTCATTCCCTCTTGGGATCCAGCCACAACAAATACAGCAACAGCAGCACCAGGGCATATTTCCCCCTTATCCTGCCCCAACAAATGCTGCAGTCGCAAGGTTCTCCAACCACCCTGGGGCTTTTCCAAGCACTTCCAAGCCAGGCAGCATGTATACACCTCAGCCACCTTCACCAGCCAACCCTTACCTTTCTACCTTCCACGTACCAAACTCTTACATGAATGGGTCAAATCATCCATACCCAAGTCACCAGTGTAATGGAGGAATGCCCATGGACGGTTACCATCCACTCTATGCTTCAAACCAAAAGCACCCGGACATGTATCGACAACAGAGGCCATCTCTTTACTCGGAGCAGCAGTATGGTGTACATCAGCGTTTTGATGTCGGTTATCCACCAAGATTTAGTGAGCCAGGCTTACAAGTCAATGGTTACAACGCCATACGACCAGGTCAACCCATGGCACATTACAGCCCTTATGGCCCAAACGGGACCTCAGATGCTCAGTTTATTAATCCCCTCTCAAGAATGCCCGCTGCACATGGAGGTGCAGATATCGCACATGCTGTAAGCAAAGGCAATCAGTTTGGAGGATACCCAAATCCATACCTGCCTCAGAGCCCCCGCCTCCTAACCCCCGGCCAAGATCCTTTCCAAATGCAAATCAAGACAGAGCCCGGTATGCCCGCCCCACAAATGCTTTCAGCTCAATTCAATAGTGGGTGTTTAAACCCTGAAACACAATCAGTTTTGGGTCCACCTAATGGGGGTGTTTTGGTCTCCAACATTAAGCAGGAGCCTGAAACACCTCCAACACCCACAACTCCACAAAAACCTGAGATGTGGTCAGACAACGAGCACAACTTCTTAGACCCCGACATCGGCGGTGTGGCTGTGGCACCAAGTCATGGCTCAGTCCTCATTGAGTGTGCAAAACGGGAGCTCCATGCCACAACGCCCCTCAAAAACCCAGATCGGAACCATCCAACACGCATCTCCTTAGTCTTCTATCAGCATAAGAATCTGAATGAGGCAAAGCATGGGTTGGCAATGTGGGAAGCTAAGATGGCGGATAAGGCTCGAGAAAAGGAGGAGGAGGCAGAGAGGAATGGTGGCGAGGGAACACCCAGCAAGGGCAGCAAGAAGGGGGCAAAGCGTGAGCATTCTGACTCAGCAGAGACCACCGGAGAACCTCCATACAAGCGCTTCATTAAAGCACTAATGGAAGGATCCTCATCATGCACAACTAACACATATGCCATTACAACTCCATATGCATTCACTAAGGTCACAGGGCCTTACAGCCGGTTTGTGTAGAAGACAACTCACCGAGTCGTAAAGGTGCTATGACACAAAAGACCACTGACACCAGAGTTTAATCAGCAGCTCTATGGTTCCAGTGATCAGAGGAAACAGAAATAACCTTTTACATCAGGTTTCCATCTCTTCCACAACCAAGCTTTACTCTTGATGTTTATTTTTAATTAATCTGAGAAATTTTGCAGTATACACAGTATTCTGTTTGATACATGAAGATCTATTTTAGCTGGAAACAAGGTTTCATTTTTTTTGGTGACTTTACTTTCTTACAAAATTTTGAAGATAGAATTTTACATAAAAAGAGAAACACTGATTTTGTAAACAACATCACTCGCGGTGCTAAAGTCTGTGCTTATTTGTTTCAGTTCAAATGCCTTTACACTAAAACCACAACGCACTCTACGAGTGTCACTCATTTACTTCTGTGAACGAGATCACCTGACTGTCGAATCATGAGCATCAAAATAGTTTTTAAAAAGTCAGTGTTTCTTGGAGCACTTTTTGATCTGTGAGAATAAATGTTTTGTAATGACGTTAAATATAAAAAAAATCTGATGATCATGAATTTATAACAAGGGGTCGTATTAAAACTATCATTACGTTGGTGCTTCTGTCACTTATAGATGCTGTTATACTGTAAATTGAAGCCATTTGTATGGCGTGTTTTGTAATTTTTTTAACCTGGATTACTTTGTCAGCGACTGTTTTTAGTTTTCCCTGCAGCAGGTTCACAGAACATCCTGCCTTGTGAATATTACATGTAGTTGTATGTCTGTGGTGCTCAGTAAATGTGCTTTTTATACACTGAGGAACACAGAACAGGGTCAGCTCAGTGTCAGAGGGCAGCTGGCTTGTTGTGGAATATTTATCCAATGTAACCTAACAGCAAAAAAGAGGTGAGATTTGTACAGTAAATTAATTCCTGTTAAGATTTTTTATGTTGTAAAGCGTCAACAATGGTCTATTTTATCGTTTCTTTGGGTTTCAACTGATTATTTCATAAGGTGCTACTAGAAATGTACAATGTGAGACTATGTGGGCAGTGAGAAGGCTTTTAAATAATGTACAGAGTAAACCTGTCATATACCTCAAAACTCAATAGATTTTGGTTTTTTACATATCTTTATTTGTATACTACTTTCAAAATATTAACAGTTAGGCCACCAAAAGGCATGGAGGTTCATTTTTTACTTTCATTTTGATAGGAAAGTGCTACTTGAACTTTGATATATTACTGTAAAATCAGGGACAATTTCAACTAATTTTCTGTGCATCTTTAAAACCTGTTTTCATCGTCGTCTTTTTCACATTCAGGGACTCGTCTTTGCATCCTGAATCCCAACAGCTGTCTTGTTTATTACAGATAATGCAGAAAAGAAAAAAAAATTGTGAAAAAAAAGATGCTATCCAGCTACAATTTTAGCTAGTAGGATGGTGAAAAGTAATCAGAACAAATATGCACTGAGTTGATTAAAGGGAATATTATTGAATAAGTTAAAGCAATCTGTTTGCTTTTACTGCGAGGCAAGACCAGGACAGCGATTAGTGTAGCTGCACGTCTTGTACCCATGTATAAAAGTGTATTTATAACCACTAGGCAATTAAATAATTAATTTCTTCTCTCTATTCCATTTAATTGATGCAATGTAATTGAATTACACTCAAATTAATGTAACAACTTACCCCATTTTATTCATATATTAATTTTCTGAGAGCACTTCTATTATTTTCAGGAAAAGAAGTATGTAATAAAAAATACAAATGGTTTTATTTAAAATAAAATTGTAAATGTGTTTAAAAAAAATAAATTATGTTGGATTGTACATACCAAGAATTTGTATTGCAGGAGTATAACTCACTGTTTGATGTTAGGTGCTTTTTATTCTGTCAGATCAACCCAATGTTTCCTCATTTATAACCTTAAAGTAAAGACATAGGGGTTTTCCAGGTAAACGGATTATCCAGGAAGTTTTTGTAAATATTACACTCTTGTCTCAGCAATGTTTACAGTTAGAGAATGATACTAGCTCAGTCATTAGATGATCTAGTTTTTATTAACCTTTTTTTTTGGTAAAGCCTACATATAAAAACGTTGAATTTTCCTGTACAGGACCCAGCTACAGTAGCAGGTTGTTGCTGAGAAAGCCAAGATGCCAGAAGCGGGTTTAAAGCATAGCCATACTTGAAGATGCTTCAGCGTGTTTCTGAGTGAGTCAAGATGTACTTGAATTACTTTTACTGGCTTAACTTGTGCATTTTATGTGCGCAACTCAAAGTTGAGCTAGTAGCTCATACACACTTGGGTCTTTTTTTTTGCAGTTGGACACTAAAGGTATTCTAATTTTAAAAATGCAACTTTTTTAAATTTTAAGGCTTCTCGAGTTCTCAAAGTTTGGTATGCTAAAACATGAAATAAAGGTGGGTGTTAATACTGTAAGTATTGTATTGTACTGGATGCAGTTTATTTGAAAGCTGTTTTATTGTATCATTCCTGATGTTGCTGATATGTGGGTGTTTTTGTTTTTAATAAAACTTATATTTATTTAAAGCAATATGATTTGTTATTTCCAGTCAATTCCAACCTGTGAAATGTTTGCAATATTTATATGTTTAAGTCTATTGTAACAGATACAACTTGACAGAGTGCATGTTCAGAACTTTATTCTTTTTATTTAACCAAAAATTAGAAACAAATACAAACGGTGACCAAACTGATTCCAGGTGTAGTCAGATTACAGCATTTCAGTCCCTTAAGAGATTTAAAAAACAATGAATTTACAACTTAAAGGGATATTTTGGCCCATTTAAAGTGTGTTTCTGTATATAGATAATACTATCTTACCCATTTTAAACAGCAATAAACTTTGATCGCTGTGCTCAGACAAGTCGTTAGCTCATCAATTTTGTCAAAAACACCATTTCTCCAACTAGGCTGTTCACATATCTAGATGAGGTAATATTATTTGTAACTTTTACAAAAACTTTTGATCTAAAACGTCCAAAATATCCCTTTAATATACAATATATTGTCAATAATCAACCTGCCGTCCAGGGCCCACTTTACAGTAACACGTCTCTACTGGCTGACATTGTCCCTGTGTTGCGTTAAGCTGTAGATGGTTGTACGGTGAAGAGTGAGTGTAAACCCAGAGGTTTACAGGATGATTAATGACATTTGGAGTTCAGAGGCTTTCACCACTTCCAAGAAGATCAAGCACTTCACACAAAGTGCCACTTGTCCACTGTGTGTAAGATTTAGAGATTTAGTAAAAAAAATAGAACTTAATGATGATTTAATACAGCTGAACTGAACGTATGCTTACCTTCTGACGGCACAGGGCGTGGGCTACCGAAAACAGGAGCCTGTAAGTCAAACCATCATCGTGTCCATCTATTAATCAAATCTTAAATCTGTTTTATGCTAATATTGTGTTTGGTAACAAGAGTTCTCACCGTCTGGACGACTGCTGTGGCGTCATCACTGCTGCATTTGAAAGGGCTATTACAGCAGGAGATGTTTTTACTGAACGACAACAAAGACAAGTTACTTCACATACTAAAATGTACGTCAAAAATAAAACCATTCAATTACCATTCAATGCCTCCATCATTTGTTTTCTTCTGTATAAGTGCCCTCCAGTGATCATGGGTGGACTTAATGAGCTCAACTGCAAAGTCCTGCCAGCAGAGAGCAACAGAATTCACTTTGGATCAACCCGTATCAGTTGAACCAAAAACAGCTGAATGGACCAGTCAGTCCACAAGCAGTTCTTTAATAAACCTACCTTATCTTTGAACTGTCCATCGAACCCAAACTGGTTCTCAGGCTTTCCATCAGGTACCTTATATTTCCTAAACCAGTCAACGGTGGCCTCTAAATGACCCGGTCGGCTCTTACGGACATCCTCTATGCCTGAGAGGAAAACAAGTGTTAAAAAGAGTTTTAAATAAAATACAGTTGTATATGTTTATGCTGAGCTATTAAAAGCAGCATAAAGACAGGTTGAATCAAACAGGTTTAAAGTATTAAACAGGCTTGAAAAAAAAATCAACGTCTGATGGGAGGCAGTGAGCATAAACAAACCCATGTTGACTATAAAAACTCCACCTGGTGTTTAATGTTGAGCAAACAATCCCATCAAGTCGGTCTAACGTGTCCTTTAGGGGGGGTGGAGTTTTTTTATGCCGTCAAAAGTTGTAAAAGAGTTCTTTTATTTACATTTTTGTTGTTTTCTTACTTTATAATTCTTGTACTTAATTTTCATCTGTTAGATTAGAATTTCCATGATGACAGTCCCTGAGCAAACGCTTGCCAGACTAGAAATGGGATGATTTCCTTCATATTCATGTTGGTGCAATTTGCTTAAAACGCTCACAGTTGAGGTTTTTAGCATCTGGGTCTTTAGCGTTGATAGCGATGACCTTCCAGTCCATTTCTCCCTCATCAATCATCGCCAAGATTCCAAGAACTTTGACTTGGATCACCTGCCCTGGAGAGCACACCTGAACAGATGAAAAAAATAAAGACAAACATAAATACGATTCAGAAAAACATTTTAAAGCTGGGTTTAATAATGCAATGAAGTCATGCTGTATGTTCAGTGGTCCTACCTGGGTGCCGATGTCACAAACATCAATGGGATCGTTGTCACCACAGCAGTTTGTTTCTTTGTCCTGGTGGTTTGGGTCCTCCCATGTCTTTACAGAGTAATAGAAAATGTTAAAACATTTACATTTTGGGTAAAAAAAAAAAAAACATACCAAAGTGAACTAAACTGATGAGAGAGAAGTGTTATTTGTCAGGTAATAAAAGGGATAAAGACATTTAATATTAGGGTCGTAACCATTCTAATGGCATAATTGAAACAGCAACACACTTATGTCAAAGCTCCATCTTATCAATCCCAATATTATACCTTTCACCCCGCCCCCAAAGAGACACCTTTCCCCAAAAACAAACATATTAAAATATTTTAAATATCTGAAGCACTAACTAAACGTTCTCTTTTCCATACTTGTGGCAGCGCTCCATAGTTCCAGATGTAACCTTTATGTGGAAATATGTTGGCAACGTATCTGAGCTTCCCTTTCTTCACATCTTGTTTGATGGGATTCAGAGGCTCCTTTGTTGCAATCTGTCAAGAGAAACAACATTAAAGTTTAGAAACCTTGTGTGCATTTATATCCATTTTAAAATGCAAAACTTATATGTTTTTAAAAAATGCATGTTTGTAGTAAAGATGCATCACTTATAATTTCTCTCAACTCAAATATTATATCAGTGAATAAAGAGCTGATCCACAGACTTCCATTTAAATGATCTCCCAGTCTGGGTCAGAAGATACACAATCATGAGGAAGACTGCTGACATGACAGACGTCCAGTCACTGACATCCTCCACAAGGAGGGTGAGACACAAAAGGTCACTGCTAAATAAGTTGGTGGTTCATAGATTTCTGTATCCAAGCATATTCACAGAAAGTTGAGTGGATGGAAAAAGTGTGGTAGGAAAAGGTGCAGCAGCAGCAACAGGGAGGGCCATTCATATCTGCACTATATATACAGCACATAAACAGTGTAATATGAAACTTTTACTAAAGCTGAGGTATTTTAAAATGATGTAAAAATACATGAAAATTAATTAATTACCTCCATTTTAGCATTTGACCACCGAGGAACTTCTACCACCATGTTATAAAGCACCTGAACATAAACAAGAACACAAAACCAACCATATAATGATGTAAATAATTGTTTGATGAATAAAATGGGCTTCTGCATTTGTGCAGAACAGTACCTCATTTTCACACTTGGGTTTTTTAGCAGGCACATCATTATCCTGTAAAGAGAGATCAATTTGTGGGTGAAACCTTAAGCTAAAGAAGAAACTAAAGCCCCAAAAGGTTTAAAGTTACCTGTTCGGACTCTGCTGTCAGAGGAATATCATGAAATGGTGAAATGTATTTCCCATCTACAGTTTCTGAGAAAGAAAAACAAACACATTTCAGTAGACTGTTGACTGTAAATACATACAGTCAGGATAATCCTCTGCTGTTATAAAGACTCTTAATGTGGATTCACTGCTTTTAAAGCAAAAGCTCCATACTGACAGAGAAGTGGGATTAACCCTGTATCATCCTCCTTCACACTGAAAATTTACTGTTTTAAAACTGAATAACATCTTCTGAGGCAAAAAACATTTTAATAAGTTTACAAAACACAATACTCATTAATTCATGTTCTGCTGTTTTAAATGTTATGTAATCCTATATGAATATAATCACCAAATTACAATAAACTCACTAAAGAAATACAGTCTGAGCTTTGTGTACCCACGTGACCACCAAAGAGGAAGTAACAACGCACAAGGATGATACATTTTGTAGTACAGCACCTCTTCCTTTTTTAACCTTTTACAATAAGCACTATTTGTTGCACTTAAATGTGTACGCTGATTTCGTCTGGATTTTGAAACCTCATTTTAGTGTATATAGGATCAACACGTCCAGAAAACACAGCGCTAGCACCCAGCTAGCCATGTTAACCTGCTAGACTCCCGTCTGGTTATCGCCATATTATACAGTGGAATATAATAAAGAACACGCGGTTCCTTTCAACGTGGTGTGAAATTAACTTACTAAAATAAAGGCGGTAGTCGGGAGAATTCGGGTGTCCTCTCTGTTCCGTTTGGTAGTGCATCGTTTTTGTGAAATAATATAAATATGGTACGGCTGCTGCTTGTGTGAAGACTTTATTACAAGACGCTGCAGATGGGCTCAAAAATGTCACCAAGCGGCTAACAGAGGAGTGAAGCAGCAGCGGTCTCATTATGCGTTCCTTGGTCCAAGCTGTCGGTTCCTACTTCCGGTTCGCGTCTTCTATAGGAATTTGGAACTTCCGGTGAAGGATTTTAAGGATTTTCAAAGTAAAATGACAGTAAAACCTCGGTATAAAGTTCAAAAATGATTTATTTTACAGGCGCGTGTTGTATTCATGGAACCAGAGCCAGAAAACTAATTGCAACTAAAGGTAATATGAAAATTTAAATATTTTAAAATGTTGCTGCAAATTTGTGTGACGCACCAGAAGTCAAAACGGTGTATTCTTTTGCCAGGAAAATAATTCATTTGTTTACATGGAGAGGGCGGGGCTTAAAACTTGACCTGAGCCAGTCATGTCTGACATGCTGCATGGATATCCTTCCAATGTTTAGGAGCCAAGACTGAAAAGACTCGATTACCTCAAGATTTCCATTTCATCTTTGGAACAAATGTCAGTAGTTTTTCTGACCTGAGCAAGCAAGATGGGACTGTAGGAGTCCTGAAAAATATAAAGGAGTCCAGTCATGATAATAAATAAGTAATCACCCCTTTTCCCAGTTATAACATATCATGTTATGGAAACATGAATTAAAATTTAAAAGAAGAAGAAATGATCAGGTTTTAACAAGCTCTAAGTAAATACACCCTTAGATGATCAACATCACATGCATCGTTATTTACTTAACAAATCCTAAGCCAAAATACAAACGCAGAGTGTGAAAAACAAAATATAGCCTGACTGCCTCTACGTTTAATCTAAGAGAGAAATGGCAAAAACAAAAAATAAACACAATACATCTCAGTCTATAGGCCTCTGTTAGCATGTTAAAGTTCATTTACAGAAAAAACAACATAAGGCTAAAACATGACTTGTTTATCAGAGTTGTCAAGAGAAAGTCTGCTTTGCCTCAAAAGAACATGACAGCTTAGCTATTTGAAAAGATGGATCTCAACAAACCAAAAAGGAAATTCTTCTGTCAGCAAACAAGAGTTAAATAGAGATGTTTATGATGTACAGTGTCCCCTGTAGTGAAAACTAAACACAGGATGTCACCTCATACCAGCTGTCAAGAACATGTTTCAGCTTTGATGACTTGGGCTGGTTCTTCAACCACAGACTTTGGGTAAAAAAATTATTATAGTTCTTGATGGATGCATTTTATAGCATTAACAAGTAGCATTGCCCCTCAAAACCTATTGTTGTCATTGTTTTGATAACTAAATATTTGCTGGATTTCAGATCTGGAAGTGATTTAAATTCTTCTCAAAATTTGTTGAGCTCCAACTTATAATCTATGTAAGAAAATCAAAAAAAGGTTCTATACTCCTGCATACGCACCCCCCCACCCCCACCCCCACCCCCACCCCCATTTAGTGTCTTTTCTGTTCTAATCTCTTCAATACATTGTGAGATCAAAGTCCATGTGTATTTATTATATCCTAAACAAACACCCCGTCCCACACACCTTCATGTGCCTCTTTTAATGTTGGTCTCTCTTCAAACAAACGGAGAGCTCAGCAGGTAACAGCTGTCATAAAAGCTGCTTTATCACAACTTTTAAGTTCATGCTCCTCTTTGAGTTTGATGCCAACAAGCTTTGATTCTGCTTTGGAAATGTTTATTCTGTGTTTCAGACACGGTGGTGGTGTCATGATTAGATTTCTTGGAGTGAGCTTGTTTGACCCGAGGGTCAAAATTCACATTTCTCTTTAGAATGGAGAGATTTAATTTAAAAAAAAAGCTTGATTGTGAAATGCTTTTATTTGTTTACAGGGCAAAAAAGCAACAAACTGACATGGAATACACTGTCATCTCATTGGTTACAAGCTCTAAAGCTGAAATGATCTTATTTGAGCAGCAATAGTTTGAATTTATTCACTTATCAAACAAACTGAGAGGCTCGTAAGTCCCTCAGAGAAAATCAGGCGACTGTTTCCTTCATGTTTCTACATTTAGCTTCTGTTAACTTCAAGTTTGCTTTGTAATGCAACACAATTTGTTTGGTTTATCCACAGTTTGACATGTTGACAGAATAAATTAATGTTTAACTCGTGTTTGGTGGTCATGGTTTAGTGACCGAAACAGAACCATCAGTTCAAGTGGACTCAGAATATTATCGTCTCTGAAAACGACACTGGAATCGATGTAGCATGTAAGTATCGCTGGTTCATACTCAAAATTGGTTTGTTACATTTTTACTCCAGTAAACTAAAATAGTTCAAGATGGAGACGTGCTATATCTGCATGTTGTTTTTAAGCTTTAAAGAAATAGTAATAAATCAATCAATCAAAGACTAAATGAGCAAATGTCCACTCACTAAACGTTTGAGTCAGGTTTTAGTGCACAACTCTTTGCCTTTTTGTTCTTCATATAGTTTTACCAGCTGCTCATGTCTGCAGCCTGATGAGTTCAACACTTTTGTTTCCCCTGAAAGTCTCGTTGACCCAAACACACACAACTTCTACAGCATGAATAGAAAATTAAAGTTAAACAAAAGTACAGGAACACTCAGCAGGAAGCTGATACAGGCTGCATGGTGGTGCAGTTGTGAGCACTGTTGCCTCGCAGCAAAAAGGTCGTAGGTTCAAATTGCGGTCTTTCTGCATGGAGTTAGCATGTTCTTCTCATGCATGTGTGGGTTTCCTCCAGGTATTCCAGTTTCCCCCACAGATCACAACATGCCTGATAGGGGGATTGTTAATTGTTTGTACGTCGTTTTGGATAAAAACCTCTAATAAATGTATAAATATAAAATAAACATGATACACCAACCAGTTGGTCGGCCATTAAGATTGACTTATTCTTCAGTACCTTCACAGAAACATGCAATACAAAGAAATTCACAAAGTAAACGAGATGAAACAACAGATAATAAATAAAACAAACATAGAAAAAAAAATGAATGTTAGAGAACAGATGGAAACAATGATTTAAAGCAAATTCTCATTCATTAACATTGGGTTTTGTACATTTTTACAAATGTCAGATTTAGTCAGATGAAGTTAAATAAACCTGTAAAAACAACAGGAGGATTCCTAAATGGTGTCTAAGGAGGAAATACACCCATTCATTGTTAATGACTGACATTTTTTCTGATTGTTGTCATTGTGCTCACATATTTGCGACGGTCCAACCAGCTCTGATTACTTTCATCGATCCTGTCTAGTTTATGGAAGACTTGCTGAACAGGCTTGAAAAGTTCATAAATGTGCTCATTCAGCATTGTGCAAACACAAAGCTGCCTTTATTGTTTCATGTGATTTTACAGCCAGCTCATTTACATGACTACCTGCTTTTACTTCCCCCTCTGCGTTCAGCTCGTCGTCGGCCCTGGGAGAGACGCTTTATGTTTTTCAGGATGTTTAATTTAGCTTAAGCTGCAGGACGTGTCTGTCTTTAAACTTGATAAAGACAAAGTGCATCACTGCCTTTGGCTGGATAGATTTGATGACCTGAAGGGAGAGAGGAGAGGTGTGGCCCTCAGGTGGAAGGAGGAGTTACCTGTGCAGAGCTGGCAGTCAGGGTACAGTGAATAGTACACCTGTTGTACTTCCCAGGCTCTCTCTCTCCTTTTTTCTTCCCTTCTTTTCTCCTTCAGCAGCCTGAGAGCACAGGAGGACTGACAGGCTCACCATGGATCCCAAGGAGGGCACTGAGAAGGAAAAGGAGAAAGTGATCAAAAGGAGGAACAGGCCCGTGTTCCTGCGCTACCTGGAGAGGAGAAAGACGGACACTATAGTAGCTGATGACACGGCCAAGGGTGACATCAACCTGGGGACGCTGGTGAGGAGAAGTCAGTCTGACAAGACGGAGTACAGCGCCAAACTGAAAGGTACAGCAGCTCCCAGGGGCCCAAACTATGGCAACAATTTAAAAACATTTGATTTAAAATATCTCTAAATTAAAATGTATTGATTAAACAAACTTTAGAGAAATCCACAGTAGATTGACTTTTGGAGCAGCATCTCTGGCTTCAGGGGAAATAATTTAACACCCACACTCCCAGTGAGCCAGCGTGTACAGTCTGTACTGGGCACCTGTTGTGTTGCTATGTGTTGAGCAAAGCAAGATACTCCCTCAGGGATGAAGCCACATATGCAAAGTGCATCCCAAACTCAGGCCCAGAGGAGTGGCCTTTAAAAGTGTTCCGGACCAGCAGGTAAACAAGACTGGGATGAGTGGGAAAATAACTTTTTCTCTATTTAAAAAATGAGCGTTTTCAGAAAAAAAAAATTAGAACTATTAGTGAAGTTTGTGGACCCAAATGTTGAAAATGAACAGATTCTGACCTTTTTATTTAAAGGAGATGAGTCATGTGATTAATAATTGTTGACATGGTCTTATCACTTCAACACTCACCCATATTTAAAAGGACAAAACAGGCTCCGCAAGTCCTGGAGTGCACTCAGGCGCTGGGAATGCTGCACTTCAGGCAAAATGACATCAGTCGTCACAATGAGGGTGTGTGTGTGTGTGTGTGTGTGTGTGTGTGTGTGTGTGTGTGTGTGTGTGTGTGTGTGTGTGTGTGTGTGAGAGGAGGTGTTGGTGGGGGTTACTATTAAACTATGAATGCTTAAGTACCGGTATGTTGGATTTCCTGTCCCACCTGTTCCTTGGTGTCCATCATCCATCCATCACACAACAACAATCCTTTAAAATAAAAGAAAGTGTAACCTGGTTCTGACTGGGAGTTTTACAGATAACACAACCGCCATCCCACACACACATCTGCTTTATCAGCAGCAGCTCTGTTTACCTGAAGTATAGCCACTCTCTCCTCCTTTTTGCCACTTTCATTTTTCCTCTCCTGCCTGTACCTGCACCGTGATGGACGGAGTTGTCAGTAAAACACACACGCAGGTGTTTTCAGTAAAGCATCCCCCCTACCTTCCTCCTCCTCCTCACTTCAACTCACCTGATGAGCACTATTACATATTGACACGGGTATTACTAATGCAAATATTGACAGAACGATGACTTCACTGAAAGAGGAAACATATGAGCAGTCTGTTCTCATCTGCTCGTCTGACAGGTTTTTTATTCCCGAGCCGCACCATGGCAACGTGACATCAGCGTGTCTAATAATTCACAGCAACTAAATGATAAAAAGTTTAATGATTTACACAGAAATAGATGCGTTTATTGTGTTGTAAATAGTTTGGAATGACTTGTTTTTTGTGTCATTTAGATATTTTGTTGCATTTTTTAAAATCAAATATACATGAAATCAATATTTCATTGGGAGTGTAACGTTCATTTTTTTATTTCATATATTGGCAGCTGAATGACGAGCTCCCTTGAAGCCTAACGGGTCGTTTTTCCTAACAAGCGCCACTTGATACGCCGGGCTTTGTGTTCTTTCCGGGGGACTCCTTTCACTGGGATGAACAGTGAAAAGCCTGAGATCCACTTTCATGGGAACTCCTGTGTCAGTAACCGAACCACACCGAACATAATTCAAGCTCAAAGTTTTTCAGGACAACTTCAGATCTGCTGCTGAGGTTTGAAGCTTCAGAAACAGGCGATATGGAAAGATTTCAAATCTGAAAATAGATAATCACATCCGTCCAGGATCACTCACCCAAACCCTCATTATCCCACAGGTGGAGGTTTTTTTTTCCACACACTGACAGTCGGTTTTGACACTTCATGTTGAAGATGGGAATGTGTCCTTTAGGAAGTTTCTCCTCTACCTGTTAGGTGTTTATTAGATTTTCTGCCTTTCTTAAGGTGGAACAAATGCATATAAATACATCAAATGTAGTTTGTGCACCAACAAAGGTTTCAGTCTATTCATTTTAAGGCATCTTGTCAGGACTGGAGCTTGTTCACAGATGATGCAATCTGCAACGATTTCAGAAAGATTCTGACTGCTAAAACTTTACTCAACAGCCACATACTCATCTAAACAGCCCTGTGGCACGCTGAGAATAAACTACACCTGTCTTTAGGGAGACAGAGAATGTTTATTTTGCTGCTGGTGAAGGTTCTCAGTCATTGTAATCCTAATGAGTTCAGAAACCAAGGAAATGATGTTTTAGCTTCACATCTCATCCAAGTTATTATTTTTTTCAGTTCTGCTTGAACTGATTTATTTCTTGACTCGCTGGATTCATATTCATAGTTCAGACAGAAGGCAGGAGGTGACACTGAGGATCAAAACATCTAAAAACCAGCTCGTAGTGGAAGACTTTCAGAAAGGTCAGATATTCTGGAGTGGTGGTAAACATGACCCATGTGATGTTTGGCTGAAGTGAGCAAAGTTATGATTGGACACCTCTGTTGGTGGGTTGATCATGTTGAGCTTATGTTGCAGTTTGTTTCAGAATCAGGTTTATTTTTCTTTTGTCTGTCTCACACAAGGAATCTGGCTCCGGTTTCACTGTTTTTCTTGCACAAACATTCATGCACATGTTTTCAGAACAACTAATTACTAGACAGTAGATTTGAAGACTGTATGTTTACATTATAGTTTGAGTGATTGAGGGTATTTTTCCATGCATGATGGGTGTTGAATGTGATGGTTCAACATGCTGACAGCCTGGAGGAAAAATAGTTTTTTAGTCTAGTTGTGTTGGCGTACAGTGTCCTGTAGCTCTGACCAGAGGGGAGAGGTGAAAGGTTAAATCCTGGGTGAGAGGAGTCCCTGCTGATGCCGTCTGTGTCCTCACTCCAGAGGAGTCCAGGTCCTGGATGGAGGGCAGGCTGGCACCAGTGATCCTCTGCAGTCTGCTTCTGTTCTGTTTGGAACCTGACCTTGACCAGACCGTGATAGACTGACAGAGGACAGACGTGGTCATGTAAAAGTTAACCAGCAGCTCCTGTTGCAGGTTCAACCTCCTGAGTTGCCACAGGAAGTCCATCCTCCTGTCATGGATGCAGACTCATCAATGTTTACGATGAAGAATTTGGCAGATGGATCACTGGAGGTGTAGTCATTTGTAAAAAAGCCAGTCTGTCATGCTTGTTCCTTCATTAGTTTTGATTTTTTTTCTGATTTAAAAAAAGATAAGTCAAACAATCCCCCAAAAGATGTGATGGTCATGTTAATTCCCTGAGGCTGGACTGAGCCTGTAGTTGTGTTTTTGATGCCTTTCATATTGAATCAGTGTCACTGATTGAGCATCCTTACGTTTGCACGTGTGTGTATTTGCCCCTTCCTTACTCACACACGAAAACTCTGAGCAGATGGAATGCCTGAGCACACAGCAGAATTACATCAGCAGCATGATTAGTTTCGTAACCCGACACGAGCCTCGCAGCCGTCTGTCTCCCTGTCTTCACCTCCATCTCTGCTCTTTATTGCTCTCCCCCTCTGGAGGAGGAAGCGCTGCTTGGCATCGATTAGGCGGCGAGGAAGCATCCCTCTTCCTTGAACAGACACTCCTGCCTGCCATGCAAAGCGCAGAAACAGCCTCGGACTGATTAGGCAGCAGAGCATTAAAAGTGAGCCTGACTGGCATGTTTAGAGAGGCTTTTTGGCATTGGGTAGAAAATAATTAGATCATGGTGAAATCCTGAGTTTTACTTAGATGTCAAGCAGCTGCAGATGGAAATGTCTGTTTTTTTAACGCATGCAATCCACCTTTATATTCTGATTTTAGAATGTACACGTGTATTGCAGATTGCTTGCTTCTGAATAATCATTTTTAGAGAAAGAAGTGTGACTAGTTGCATCCTGTAGGGCTCATTAGGCCACATCACATCAAGCATAAATTACTTACTAATGGCTTTAAATTTAGACTCATTTTGATGTTTATTTGTCCTCTGCTAGAAAAACTGATGCCACATGACCTGTCCACACTTCCCTCCCCAATTCTGGATCTGGAGGAGATCCATTCTAAGAAGATGAACCGAAGGGCCAAAGTGATAAAGGAGCTCGTGCAGACAGAAAAGGACTACCTCACTGACTTGGAGCTGTGCATCAGAGAAGTGGTCCAGCCTCTGAGAAATCTGCAGGTAGATCCTCCTCAAGATGGAACCAAATATGTGATTTATTGCTGATATTACTTCCCTAAAGATAAACCAGGTTTTGAATTATTTAAACTCATCAAACTGTGGCTCACTATTTGGCAGCAGTTAAAGGTGAAGCTCTGTGATGTAACTCATCCTCAGCTGAATTCAATATTGTTTTCTCTTAAATCGTCTCTACAGGTCAGATTATGCAACTTCACTGACACAAAACAGACTGTCATGACTTCAGACTTTCACCACATTTATACAGTAATGGGCCAGAAAGAATCACATTATAATAATAAAAATATACTTGTTTAGTTAACTGTAAATATAACATTTGTTCATTTCTGTTAGTTAATTTCAGTTAGATTGTATTATACCTCCATACTGAAATTTAAACTGTAATATTTTTATATGTAATAATAGTATATGTGGAACACAGCGTAATCAAGAGCATGATATAAAGTAATAAAATACCCATAAAACCACCCAGATATTTAGGACATTTTAGTACATTTGGAAAAATTTGCCAGTTTTTTACATTGTGATTGAATCTGACAACATCATCATCATCAACACACAGACCCACTCACACATGCACGCACACACGCACACACACGCATGCACGCACGCACACTATGGGGTCTTGAGATGATTTCCAGAACTCAAATAACACTGAACATTAACTCCTCATAGCATAATTTTATTATCGTTTATATAATTAGTCATTAATAATGATAAGTACAAGTTGAACCAGTTTGTTTTCCCCTGTTTATTTAGCTTTAAAACAATGTTTGTTCAACCAGTAATATCTTTGGTCACAAGTCTTTGCTGCTGTAACTTTCAGGGTCAGAGCCTTAAAAAATAGGGAACAGCTGAGCAAAATAATATGAAATGTTCCTTTAAAAAAATTCTATCACTTAGATAATTGATTTAATTATTTGTTAAATTAATGTATTTACTTAATAATTAAATCTATCACTGCAATATATCATATTAAAACCTAAAATGGACCAAACCTGTTTAAAAACGGTTTAAAATTGGGACAAAAAGTCAGCCCTGACTCTGACCTTTGGTCTGTTTGAATCACTATAAAAGTGAACATTTCACTAGATTAAAAAATTATACTTCTAATCCATTACTGTCATTAAAACAAAGCTGAAACCAAACAGGATGAGAATAATTCATCATATAAGCTGCACACAGACATTTACATGAAGTTTATTTAATATATTGAAATAAAAATGTAAATAAGCTTTTTTATTTTTTAAGAGGTGCAGTATTTCATTAAAGAAAAACCAAACAAACAAACAAACAGAAAAAGCAAAGGCACTTTATGAACTTTAAAAAAAATATATAGTAGAAATGTTTTATTTTAGTATTAGATTAATCTGATTGTATTTTACTTACTGGGTATATAAAACAAAACTTCTTTTTTCTCACAAATTCCACAAAGTGCATCTGATTGTCTGATAGTCACTTGTTTTATTTTATTTCTTCTTATTTCAACACTTTTAACTCAGTGCAAGACGTCTTTCTTCTTTTAGTACCTGGAGCACCAGACGAACGCTTACAGAATTGGGACTATGTCCAAATCCTTTGTCTTCATCTCTGGTTTCATTTGATTTCCCTCTGTCTCCTTCCCTCAGGTTGTAGACGTAGACCGTCTGTTCACCAACATGGAGACGGTGTGTGAGGTTTCTGCAGCACTTCTCCATAGACTGAACGAGGCCATGGCCGACCCTGATCCAGAAGCAGTGGTTATAGGTGCATGTTGTTTCACTTTGTTCCCTTTTAATAACTGTTAGCTGCCTATTTTAGCTTAAATCTCCTGTTTTGTTTCATTTGAAGGTGAAGTATTCATCCAAGCAAAGGCAGCTTTAGAAGACGTGTATAAGATTTACTGTTATCACCACGATGACGCCAACGTGTCGCTCAAATCCTACGAGAAAGAGGAACAAATCAAGCAACATTTCACTACATGTGTGTTAGCTCTGAAGTAAGCCTCAACCCCGTCATCAGACATGTTCAGCCTATCAGATCACTCCTGTAATGTGTTCTCTTTTTGTTTGCAGAAAAATATATGACCAAGAGTAAGTATGTTTTCTTGCAGTTTTTTTTTACCCATCTTTTGTTTTTATTATGCTGAACCTTATTGATTAAATAAAAAGCATCTCTCCCCAGAGGGAAACCTAATTTACTGGACATGGGCTCCCTGATCATCAAACCGGTGCAGAGGATCATGAAGTACCCGCTGCTGCTCGGAGAGCTTTGGCAGGCCACACCAGAGGACCACCCCGACTATCTGCCTCTGCAGGAGGCGCTGACTGCTGCTAAGATCATAAACGTTAACATTAACGAGTTCAAGAGGCGGAAGGACATAGGTGTGACTTTATTTACCAGTTTAAAATGATTTATTGATTAAATGCATAATTTCTCCAAATCTTTTTGGATTTGACATTTTTGTTGCACATCAGTTATGAAGTACAAGAGGCTGGAGGACGAAGGCACGCTGAGGGGCAAACTGAACAAGCTGAACATCCACTCGATTCGGAAGAAAGGAGACAGGTTTGCTGGTTACCTCAAGATTCTCACTGGAGTCGAACCACAGGTAAACTCTGAAGTCTTTGTAGCTGTGGGATAATATCACGTAACTGGGGGGTGATGAGAAATGAACCGTATTTGGGGTGAGTAACTAAACTGTTTGTTTATTTCTGTAGGTGAGAGATGAAGTGTTTGACAGAGAGGAGAAACTGTTCAGGAGTCTGGAGAAAGCGGTCAGACAGCTGGCCAAAAACGTTCAGTGCTACATGCAACAAGCTCAGGTGAGTTGTGCTAAAAGCGGGTTTTCAACACTCTTCTTTAGGATCCGTCAAAGAAAATACATTTATATTTTGTATCAAGGTCATTTCCTCCAACCTTTAAACCATAGTGTGGTGAAAAATGTGCCTTCTTGCAGATTTTTTGCTTCTTTTTTTCCCTGTTTCAGTTCAAGCTTCAAAGTTATTGCCCTCTTTGTTAAATCACAAATGAATCACGTTACTTAGAAAGCTGAGTTCAGTTCCACCTGATAGACCGACTCTCTTATAAATAAGGTTTTTAATTTCAAGGGTCTTTCCTGGTTAAATAAAGGGTAAATACAAATATTGGTGTTGTCTGACAACATGAAATAAGCTAAACGATCTCAAAAAGCAAAGCAGCATGCATCATTCCTTTCATGTGTCGAGGACAAAGAACCCAGAACATCTAAAGCACTGCAAGCCTCACTTAGTTGAGGTAAAAGACACAGACAGGGCTGTAGATTACAGAATATTTTTGCATTATTTTAATGGTTTTAACTCTCTAAAGTTTCCTTTTCTAAACTTCTGTTAGGAGATGGTGCTTGTGGCTGTTCAGAGTGTGAAGGAAGTAGAAAACATCCTCACAGATCCAAGTAAAACTGACACGAATGGTTCATCCCACAACAACGGCAAAGATCCTTATAAGCACTTTGTAAGTATGGCTTTTGGTGCTCTTTATATCAGATTTGATCAGTCTGTCGGTAACTTTACTGTCCAGCTTTGATTCCCTTTGAAAGTCATCCCAATTCAAGATGGTGGCCACAGCCAATCAATCAAACACAAGACAGATATTTAGTAGTAGCTGAGAGTCCATTCCAACACATTCCTAAAGATCTTGCGTGCATATCTTTTTTCAAGATTTGATGAAAAGCATCTAGAACTCCACTATTATGTTCAGGTATTAATCCTCGTTCCCACTGTGATTCATCTGCCACTTTGCTGAAAGCTACTTGTCATCTTTCCCATTCCTTCTGCTCCTGTAACCTGCCCTTTATATCCTGTAAAGCTGCCAAGTTTTCCGGTACAGGACAGGTCTCCCTCTGTGTACTCAGGTTACACTTCCACGAGACAGTTTGGTGAACAACAGAGTGCATCGTTATGCTAAGAAAAAAGTTCACGTTTCTCAGAAAAGTTTTAAAGACACACATCTCAGTCAGAGCAGATGAAGTTGAAACGTGCCCACCGATTTTCATCCTTTGCTTGTTGACATTTCTTTGCAGAAAGACAGGATGGAGTGTTTGGTCTTGGTCCCGTTATCCAGCCTGCAGGGCATGTTCACGGCCCCACAGAAGCTCATCCAGAAGCGTTACGACAAACTGCTAGATTACTGCAGCCGCCTGGAGCGATCGTCCTCTTCTCTCTCTACGTCCTCCTCTTCGCCGGCGTCAGAAGCCCCTCCTGGTCCTGCCAAGCGGGACTATGAAGCTATAAATGCGCTGCTGGTGGAGGAGCTACAGAGGTTCAACATGGCTGCTTATACCATCCTGACTAACTGTGTGTTGTGTCTGATGGCCCTGCTCAGAGGGCTGATGGGTAACGCGTTGATTGGTGCTCCATCTGTCCATCAGCTACCGGTAAGAATCCCACATGAATCACTGTTAGACATAGAGGGCTGTGAAAAAGTATTAGAGCTTCTTGGATGAGAGGTGAAGCATCTTGAAGAAACCAAAACCTCTCCTGACCTTAAAGAACACAAAGATGTTGGTGCTCCACAAAACTTTTGGGAAAATATTCTGTCATCTAATGAGACAAAAGTCCCCCCACAGAAACACGAGACTCATTAGTCAAACACTGTCGTTGTTGCCACCAGGAGTTACAACCAGCTATTAGGTTAAAGGGCAATAACTATTTGACACAGGACCAGTTTGGTTTAAATAGTTCTTTTAATCAGGCTATCTCTGTGTGGTACTGAAAATGGTTTGCTGATCTGAAACCTTTACATAAGCATGACAAATCAGCAAAAACAGAAGAAATCTGTAAAGGGGCAAATACTTTTTCACATTACTGTAGACTGTATTTATCTCCTTTATAACACTAAACACTGTTACGTGTTAATCCTTTCAGCCTCCACTCTCCAACATCACTGAAGTGCAGATTAGCATCATGGATGAGCTGAACAACCTGACGTTTGTTAAAGACAACGCACAGAAGCTGATTGAGCGGAAAGTCAGCTTTGAGAAACGGGACAAGAAAACCGCAGTAAGAGAAAAAACATCAAAAATGAGATGCTATGAGTACAGATTAACCCCCTGTTCAATTTGCAATCAGAAGCTCTTTATTTACACTACGTAGGATAAAGTAGCAAATATTAGTTTTATGATGAAACGGGATTTACTGGAACAAATTTCCAACAAAACAAAGAATTTCATTGTTTATTAAAGTTTTACACCAGGGTCTGATAATGTAAGACAATTATTTTATCCAAAATATAAAATAATTATAAAGATATTTACTATTAAAAATGATTGTAACAATAATTTAAAAATATATACTGTAATAAAAATGTATAGTCAGTAAGTTATGTTATTAATACATTATTATTATTTGAATTTTAATTCACTGTATCACATTTACAATGCAAAAGAAATGTGCACAAAACCAGACAATCCTTTAAAAAGCACGAACCTTTTTTAATAACAAAATTATTCTCAAATTCAAATGCCCCATTTAAGAACCAGCTGTTGAAAAGCCTTACAGGAAAACACCCCAGCTGTGGAGCACGGTGGTGGCAGCATCATGCTGTATTTTAAAAACAGTTGAGACTCTACACAATCGATGATGACACAAGGAAGGGCGGTTACATGGACACATCTGGTGTTTTACTGCCATGTCTGATGGTACAGTTTGTTCAACTTGTCACAGGGTTTCTCCTAGTTCGTGCACTTCTTACTCCTGCACACAGTTTCTCCTCAGTGTAGGCGAGATCAGCTGTTTGTCACTGCAGCATGTGTGCAGCTGCTGTGTTGATCACACTACACTGATGCAGCAGAGGATTTATCCAGAGTACAAGTGAGGGGAAGAGGCTACAGCAATGAATGTGTTTGTAGAAGGATTTTAGTTTTTGTTGTTGATTTGGTGGAATACAATGATCAGCAGAAGGACAGATCGTGATTCAGACTCCTGTTTATCACAGAAGTTCTTGATTTCTCTCACCTATTTTGGATTAGTGGGACCTCATAAATATAAAAAGCAATCATTTCAAAAGTGAAAAGAAAATTACATTTGAACAGGAACTGTTTATAAGAACTCTGTATTAGAATCTGTTTAAGACCAAAGGGATTGATCTAGTTTGGTTATTTTGTGCGTTGACGTCGATTCGTTTGAACTCCATCCTACAGGATGTTGCTCCATCTTTACCTCTCCCTCCCACACTGACTGATTACTAACATTTTGTTAACGTACCCATTTTAAACTCTCACACCAACCCTCCTTTGTCCTTCACTACCTTCCAGGTGCCGGAGGTGCAGCATCAAACGGAGGAGCAGCGTTCCTGGATTCTATCAGAATACCCACAGAGTCGCTTGTATCAGCTAAAGAGGAAGTGCAACGGCTGCCAGGAGCAGGACCTCAGCCTGCTGGAGGGGGAGCTGGTGGCCCTGTTGGAGGACAAGGACCCGCTGGGCAGCGGCAGCCGCTGGCTGGTCGACACTGGAGGCAAGTGTGTGTGTGTGTGTGTGTGTAGTGTGTGAGTGAGGGCAAAGCCAGAGGCCACTTTTTGTTTAAACATGATCAGACTGGATCACCTGCAGCAGCATCAGTGGTGGATCATACTCCTCTGTGATAAAACCTGCACTTTCATAAAGCTCTGTTCACACTCTGAACTTTACTTTCTAACAAGTCAGCACACAAGATCGAGTCCCAGGAGCTCCTGCAGTGTCATGGTTGCTGCTGCCTCTGGAGTGGGTTGCCTCACAACAGGACTGACTCCACGGCTTCTCCATCTCCTCTTTACGTCTCACAGAATCAGCTGATTACCCAGCGTCTAGCTGGAACAAACCACAGAATGCAAAGAACAGAGAGTGCAAAGCTCTGCCCTGAACCCAGTGCATCGTTCTCCTCACTGCTCGCTGCCAAAACAACCTCTTTTTTTATGTGAAACACACAAAAAAGTGTTAGTTTCTTTATTTGGAGTTCATTATTCTCATACTTTGTTTTTTTTCTCATTTTACATGTATTTATTTACACCAGACGTCTCAAACGTAGTCCTCGAGGGTCACTGTCCTACATGTTTAGTCAGTTTCCTGCTCCTGCACACCTGATTCAGGGACTGAATTACCTTCAGAATGCACAAAGTTCTTCAGAGGTCTGTTAATCATCCATTGATTCAAATCAAGTGTGCTGAAGCAGAAAAGAATCTAAAACATGTAGGACTGTGGCCCTCAAGGACTGGATGACTGGATTTGAAATGTAAGCATTAGACCAGGGGTGGGCATTCCTGGTCCTTAAGGACCAGTATCCAGCATGTTTTAGGGGTTTATCTGCTTCAACACACCTGATTTAGATGTTGAATTACCTCCTCAGTGTGCATTCAAGGCCACCAGAAGCCTCTTCATCACCCACTAATTAAGATCAGGTGTGTTAAGCAAGGAAACCTCTAAAACATGCTGGATACCAGCCCTCGAAGACCCGGAACGCCCACCCCTGCAGTCTACTAGAAATGGTGCATCTTTCATTTTAAATGGATAGTTTTTAAAATGCCGAGAAGCAGAAATGATGAAAAATAAACAAAACGTTAGCCATGGAAGTTATAACGTTGTCATGAAGACACTGGGCAAAGATTCCATCATTCATGCACCTTAGAGAGCTACTTTAATTCAATGGAAATTCACTTTTTTATAATGATAATTAAAGAATTTCAAACATTTTATCTGAAAATCTTTATGAATTGAGTTCTGTTGTGTCAGGAAAACACTTATATAAAATAAACAGTTTTTACACATGTAAATTAACAGTATTTGGTGAAACCAGAAACAAAGTTTAATAGCTCAGTCTGCATGTTCAAACACTAAAGTTCATCTAGTTTATATATTTAAATATAAACAATTTGATCCCTTTAACCCTTTAAAGCCAAAAATATAAAAACTATATAATCATCTGTTTTAGTTTATTATGTAATATATGAGCCTAACAGTAGTTAAGAAATACAATGGGCTCTGTGCACGCAGCTACGTGACGTAAGCTCCGGTAGAAGGTCAGGATGGACATAAACTTCCCGTAGCCGCTGGAAGCACATACTGTGCTTGCTAGTTTCCTTTCGGGAGCTTGTAAATTTTTCTTTTTTTGCAAATCTTTCTTCTTTTTTTGTGCGTGGCCTTCTATATCTTGCTTTTATGTGTTCATGTCCTAAACATGACATGTACACTGACAAAATTTGCGTTTCAATAACAAACTGATAGCAGGTCTAACCACCACTGCTGTGTGCCATTCTGTACAGTATCAACACGATCAACTTCCCACCTCCCATCTTTAGCACGGAGACCGGAAGTCTCGTACCATCCTCACGCCAAACACGGAACTGATGCGTGCACAGAGGCTATTGTTTCCACCTATAGATCCTCCACTAGAGGGCAGTAGACATGTAAAGGACTGGTCAGGTTTTTGATGAAAGAACTAATCCTGATACTCCATTTGGTCCCTTTAAGTGATGCGATTCAAATTTTTTGACACTAGTCTACTAGATGTCAACAATCATCTCATCATGTCTCTGTTAGGAGCCCAAGGCTACGTCTACTCCACATTCCTGAAGCAGTACAACCCTCTGAGGGACTCCCAGCGGTCAGGCCAGAAGGTCAGAGAGCAGCAGCAGCAGCAGCAGCCTCCTGCCATGGCCGATGAGGACTTCGATGACCTCAGCCTGTTCGTGTCAGGAAGTGGCAGCAGCAGCCTGCGCAGCATCAACCTCAGCACCACTGACAGCTGCTCCACCCTCTCTAGTCTACAGTTGGAGCTGGAGAGTGGAGAGGAGTCTGTGGACCCAGTGGAAACAGATACTCAGCAGGTGTGTGTGATGGGGAGAGGATCAAAGCATTTATTAAAACCAAATAATTTAGTTTTAAAAAGCAATAATTTTTCTTTAAATTCCTCTTTCGTGTCAGAGTTTTAAACTGACAGAACTTGTGTTGAGAAGTGATGGAGTTACAGTCACTTTGGTCAAACATCACATGAATGACACTGCTACGAACACACCAGCTCTCAGCTCATTATCTGTAAAATTGGGAGTTCTGGACATTTCTGTGTTTGCAAATGTCAGCTAGCTTTAGTGGCAGTCTGGAATTGGGTTGACTTCAAAACAGATATTTTTCTAACAGACAAAAACACAATTAGCTGGCTAAACAACAATAATGAAAATAATAATAATAATATTGAGGGGATATTAGCAGAGGTAGGTCCCTGTTAAAGCAGAACCCCCTATAAAAATAACACCATGTCTGAGGGGTATAAACCAGAACAGCTGTCTGTCTGTGGTTAGAAGCACATTTGGCAGCTTTATGGCGTCCATTAGGTGTGAATAAAAATGAAATGATTCTGTCACTCGTTAGCATCCCATGATTTAAGTCTCATTTTTTCCACCTAATGCAGCTGTCTGATATTCCCCTTTATGACAGTTTTTTAAAATTAATACACAAACTGTCAGCTGATGGTAACAATAAAGCTTTGCTTCTTTTTGTGTAAACAGTGCCACCTACTGGACTTACAGGAGATTACACTGCCTGGAGTTTCAGTGGCTGTAACCATACTGGAAGTGTTTTCTTCTCACTCTGTCTGAATTCCGTGTTTTCACAGTATTACGCCGTGTATGCATTTCAAGCCCGCTGCAATCAGGAGCTGTCCCTGCAGGAGTACCAGCATGTCCGCATACTCAAGTTCTGCGACCTGGGAGGCAACAAAGAGTGGTGGTTAGCGGAGGCCAACGGGCAAAAAGGATATGTCCCTGCCAACTACCTCGGCAGGATGTCCTATGCATAAACTGAGGGGGTCCTTTAGCATTTCAACAAAGGGAAGATAAATCTGAAACTAAGAGTTTTTTTTTTATAAGAAATTATTGTTGAAAAAAGGCAACTGATCTCAGAAACCGAAACAAATAAACTCTTATTGTGAAACAGTCCAATAGGAGTTCTTTCAATCCTCAAACGGATGTTTTTGCCTCCCTTTTCAAGTTTGAACGCGTGGTTGAAAACAAACCTATTACAAAGCTCTCATTGAACATCTATGAGTTATTTTCAATGAATTATTGAGTTTGGATTATTTGATATTGCATTTTTTTTTAAGTTTTACTATGTATTTTTTAAGAAACAGCTGTTAAAACATGCTAAAACTGCTTGTGAATAACAAAACTGCACTTTGTAAATGTGAAAGTTTTGTCCTTATATGAATGTAATAAGAATAACTTATTGTTTAACCAATAATTTGGTTTGAATGTAGGTAAAATAATACAGTGCACTATCCTGAGCACTTTTTGTACCTCAGTGTTGTTTATATGAAGTGATTCAATCATGAAGAAAATGTAACATGTGAACTGATTTTCTGAGATTTTATATTTGTGAAATGATTAAGAATATATTTTAAATGGTTTATGAAATATTTTATGTTTGTTCTCTATTTATCCTGAAAGAAATCTATTGGTTGCATCATGAATAAACATGCATTTTGTGATTAAACCATCTGGACTCGTATTATACTGTAGAAACATCACTTGTCACTGCAGGCTGTGTAAGAACAGGATATTTAATGACAGGTTGAATAAAAAGTGACACTTCTTTCGTTGGTTAAATTTGTACGGAGAAAAGAGGCACACAAAGCCCAGCAGCATTTACACAAAGAAAAGAGTTCAAGTATGGGACTAGATGTTACTGCATGTGCAGACGTATTTGAAGTACAAACAGGATGCTCTGGCACTGAATTCTCTTATTTCTACTCCTTCACACCCTCACCTCCTCCCAGTCTGTCATGATTCATTTCTTGAGCTTCTTCTGTGCAGCTTTCTTCTTGACCTGCTGCAAACGTTTCATGGCATTCAGCTGGGACTCTTGAGAGTTTGGTGCTTTATCCCCCAGTGCAGCCTTTGACCCGTTCCCATTGTTCCCATTACCTCCTCCGTTACTTCCTCCGTTTCCTCCTGAATGGGAGCTACCCGGAGAACCGGCCCCGGTTGGAGCAGAGCTTTTCCCCTGGCCGTCTCCACTCGATGAGCGGCTGAGTGCCTGCTTACCCAGAGTCAGAGGTGGAGGAGGTTTCAGAGCTACCTGACCGGAGCCATTTCCATTGTTGCCAGCAATCTTTCCACCTCCGAGTCCTGACTTGGTTCCAGTAAGCCCTGACAACCCGACAGGCTTCTGAGCAGAAGGAGCCGTCAGGGTCTTACTGCTCCCACTTGGGCCAGAGGAAACCATTTTGGAGGTAGCAGGAAGCGATGGGTTTGTTTTGGCTCCAAATGCGGCCCAGCCCGTGAGGCCGCTGGCTGAGGAGGAGGCACCGCTGTTGGTGGGGTTGGCTAACGTGGCAGGAGGCTGCACCAAATCATAAAGAGTGAGAAAAAAATCATCAGAGTGGAACACAAATTCATCTGATTTGAGGAGTTTTAAAAAATCCTGCAAATTTTACTTTGCTATATTTAGGGTGTCCGTTTTTAATATTTTTGTTTCTATATTTGTTATTTTTTTCCTCTCTTTGATGTTGTAACTTATTCCTATTTTGATTACCCTGTCTATGTAAAGATACTTCTATTTCTTATTTTTTATGTCAATTGGATTTTGAAGTAATCAAAATAAAATTAATGCAAAATTATTTTATAGAACTTATTTTAATTATTGCACTAGTGAGCAGAAACTTACTATTTCTGTCGCTTCTTACAAACAATGTATGTTACAAACTAAAATTGCTGCCAAATGTATTAAAAATTTGAAATAGGAGACAACAAAGTAAGAAAGGATTAGAATGGGATGATGATCTGCAAAGCACAGATTGCTGAATCATCACATTCAATCTGTCAGAATGCCTGTGAGAATGTTTAAGGACTGTTTCCACCCAGTCTGTTTTAGAGGTTACACAATCTAAGCCTGATCACTTCCTGTCTGACAGAAACTAATGCTAAAGATGAGTTTCACTGATGATTAGCTCAAGCTTTGTTCTGTTACCATGGTTTTATTGTGAGTTGTTAAGTGAATTGCATTTAAGTCACTACTGTGGAGATATGTTAGCATTACTAGTGTCTTTTAGCATAAAACAGCTAATGTGACTTCTGTAAATATGTCATTGCATATTTTACTGTTGCTATAAACAAAGACACATTGTTTACACTGTTATTGTTTTTCTTTTAAGGCTGTTTTTATATGAGGAAATAGTTGGTTACCCCAAAAAACTAAGTGAATAGTGATCAAAATGCATGTGATTCACTGTAAAAAAAAACAAAACACACACACATTAGTATACTAATACTACTACAAAAAAACTATCTTTAACAAGTTAAAGTAATCTAAAATGTTTTAAACTTTCCAGAGAAACTATTAGACACCGAACAGCCAAATTGGCTTAAAAGGAAAAACAGAAACAACCTTCCTGCTCATTTTCCTTAAACCTTGTTTAGTGACACAACTGTGCCTTTTGCTTTTCGTACCTCATAATTTATTTTACTTTATAAAAAAAATGAGTATGAGAGTATGTTCTCTTAAATGATGAGACTCAAAAATGTGTATGAAACACATACCTTCACTTCTGTCCTCTTGAAGGCCTGGAACGTACTGGTTGTGTCCGTTTTCAGTTTGAGCTCTGTCTTCTTCACCAGTGTGTCTTTTACAACCGGTGCTGATGATGCAGATGCAGGGGACGGTTTCTGTGGAGGTTTCTGAGCCTGATCCACAAACAAACAAACAAAAAACAACAAGTTTGTTTTAGAAAAACTAAACTATGTTCTGTTAATATGATCAATCACCGTTAAAGTCAAACACTGGAATATGGTGCATTTTTCTCACCATGCGTTTCATTTGCCTAGTGCAGCGGGCACAATACCACACGAGCCGAGGGTCATTCACTTCTTTGTCTGTCACTTGAGGTTTGTGACAATCCTGGTGGTACAGATTATGACACTCTTGGCACTCTACCAGCTGGTTTCCCATGGTCACTGTCATTTGTCTGAAACAATTAAAAAACAACATAAAACAGATGCACAATTAAACTAATTGACAGGATAGCACAAGAATGTCCTCAGGCATCAGCTAATAAATAAAATGTACCTGCAAACCACGCAGGCCAGACCCATTTCCATGGCAAAATCATCAGCATTGGTCTCATCGTAGTCATTTATGTTCGATAGGAGGTCTTTACTTGTCTGAACCGTAATGGGAGAAGATCGATTCTCCTGTTTTTCCAAACGAGGCTTTTTCGGGGGTTCCACCTCACTGACATCAACCCTGACCTGTTAAAAAAAACTTTTTTTTAGCAAAAACTAATTGAGCAAAGTTTAAATGAATCCCATAAATAAAAAATCTGACCACATATTCATATTCTTTACATCAAACCAATCTTTAAATAGCTCATATGTGAACTCTTTAGCAGCTGAACAGACAGTGATGAGACTCAGATTCATTGTGACACTGGAATAATGTTTCCTGTACCTTCTCAGATGACCTCTTCTCTCCCTCTTTCTTGCTCTTCTCTGAGCTGGATTTTCCACTTCCACTGCTGCTGCCAGAAGATGAGGAACTTGAGGACTTGGATTCTTGTTTACTTAAACTCAGTTTTGACACAGACCCCTTTGACACCTCCACCTCCTGAAAACAAAATCACACAAAGGCATATTCATTTTTTAAATAATGTAATAAATGGCACAGAAAGGGTATGTCTTATGTATCAGAATGAATGAACGCCCGTCTTACTTTTTGTAACAAGCGATAGGATGAGTCGCTTCCTCTTGACAGGGACTCATCAAGTAGAGCTTTGAGTTTCTCAGCTGAATCTTTGCTCTTGGAATGCAAATAACTCAACCCCTTTAGGAAGATGGGATCCAACTCCAAGCTGACAGGTCCAGCCATGGCTTCAACTGGAAATCACATAATAACAATAATTCACATAGTGCTATGAATCCGTGTTATTTCGTCATTGTAAATAGAATTGCCGTCGCCTCTGAGTTGATTCCCACTGACCAAATAGCTGTGACTGATTTTGTTGGCTTTAATAGATGGGTGTAAAACAGAACACGGAGGACTATAATAGACGCACTGTGGGTAAAGTTACCGAGGTGGCTTATAAACCTAAATTTGTAGCTCGTAGTGGTAATAAGGTCAGCCTTACCTGACACTGTCTTTCTTTTCTGTTATCGGAATATTTTCGTTCTAGCGAACAACGGAAAACTGAGCCACACTTCCGTCGGCGTTTCGGCTTTACGTCAGAGTAACTCACAAATACGTCCGGGTTCTGTAAGCGCGGAACGTTGTACTATATTTTGTTTTCACGTAAGCTTGTCTAAGAAAATGCGTATTCTTTTAAGTGTATTGTTAAATATAAATAAAAACGTATATACGTGTCATTCCCACATGTAGAGAGCAGTTAAAAACATATTTAATAAATATAAGTAGACCGCTGGCGGCGCTGTGGAGCTATACTGATTATAAAACAGAAGAAGAAGAAGCAGCAACAACACCAAACATCACCGGTACATGTGTTCGCGTCCCCGGTAAGTCCTTTTTATGTAATAAATTCAACTAATGATGACACGAACACCAATGTATTATTAAACTTACAAAATATGTGTATCCTCTAGTTTATTTGCAATGAAACACACCGAGGAGAAAGAGCAGCATGTCTCCCTCTACTTAGACGTTCATTCCCAGAACGAGGAGCAGCGTCTTCCCCTGCACTCCTCCATAGTCCTCTTCCTCCTGTCATACTGCGAGTGCAAGTCCTTCAGAGTTTACTTGGTTTTAAACAAGAGTTGCAGCTCGGAGGCGCTGAGAATCCAGCTTCCAGTGTCTGTCGGTGTAAGCTGGATCCAGCAGGAGGATCTGCCCCAGCTGGTGAGGAGCTGCCGCCTACCGGCTGCGGTGGATGAGAGAGGACGGCTCTGCAGGGCAGGACTGGCCGTGGTCCTGAGGCACATCATCATCAAGACCACTGAGGACGACCCTTCCAGGAAGGACGTTCTGGAGCTGCTGGGTTTCAAGAAAACGTGTTTGAAGGCCTGTGCAGAGGTCAGTGAGAAGTTTTCCCAATTCCAGGTGGGTGGGAGGAAGTCAGGGGGTGTATTTTTGTTCAAAATTAACCATGCATCTGTTACATTTTGTCCACTAGTGAGCATCAGTACTAGTCAACACATACAGGTGAACTTGTGTACTACTGATTTACATTAAACTTAAATTTAACACACATCTACAGGTGAGTTTGCAGTTCAGCTTTGATGGTTTTAACATGAAAGATGTGTCCTCTCATAGGTCACTCTGGTCTAGAACTCACTCCTTTTATCGCTATCTATTGTTTGAAGAAATTTATTCCAGAGTCAGACATTTAAAGTTTGTAGATCTGCATTTAAACTTGTCAAGTCTTGGATCTTGGCATCCTTCTATCTCTTAAACCTTTATAGGGAAAATGACATTGTGGGTTTTTAAAACAACTTATAATATTTTATAAACATTATAGTTGTAAAACAACCCACTGTATTAGCAGCTAAGGATGATTTTAAACTTTAAAATGCGGTGTTATAAAATAAGGATAAGGTTAAAATATGTGGGTCAGGAACAGAACTGTTAGGAGGAACGAATACATAGCAGAAAGATGAGAAGATTTAAAGAGAGCAGTTCTTGGTAACCAATGACAACCGGATCTGATGATGCAGAGGTGAAGGAAGAGAGAAGGGCCACTCCCTCCCTGTTGCTCCTGGTTCTGTGGTGAAATGTGAGCCTGCCTCGTGAACGGGTGGCATTTTTTCTACAGACCTCCCATTTGATCGAAGGTTTTAGTTGTATTTGCTTCAGCACAGTTGAAGACCCACCTGATAGCATGCTTGCATCCTAAACTTGAAACTTCCACCAAATTTTTTTAAATAAGAAAAAAGTAGCAAGGTAAATAAGTGCAAACATCTGAACAACTGTAACAAAACTTAATAAATAAAGTTGTTTAAAAACATTAAAAAGAAAAACAAAAAGTGTCCTTAAAAAAATTTTTTTTTGCATCAATGGTTGAAATTTAAAATTTCCAAATTTTTCAATGAGTGCGCTTTATAGGGTTAAGTATGACTGAAAATGGATTGTAATAATGTCTTATGTGAGATGTGTTTAAGATAATACATATAAGAGAAAGCAATTGTATAATAATAGAAAGCATATCTCGTATGTTAAAGTCAGTGCAGTTCAAAATGAGCGAAATATGCTTTGCATGTCTATTACTCAAACAAGTGTGACAGAAGGACAGTCGGATCCAAAGAGTCAAAACACTCTCATCCACACTGTCGACTTGCAGTTGAGATTTATTTGCAACATTCGTCTGACAACACCTTCATCAGGCATTTGAATTAAAAAAAAAATTAAAACGGGGTCTTTAATAGAAATCGTCTTAAGTGGTCCAGTTACATTCATACATAACATGCTTCAAATCATTCACAATATACACATCAATCCAGAAGCATATTCACAGAAAACAATAAACAAATAAAACTACTCCTGAACCTTTTTAAAGGGCATCATATAATACACTTTATTAGCAAAAGTATTGGGACGCTCCACTAAATCTGCACATTCAGGCATTCCGATAAAGACGTGGATGAGCCAGTTTGATGTGGAGGAACTTGACTGGCCTTCAGAGTCCAGACCTCAACCCAAAATAATATCTTCTTAATCTGAATAGATCTGACTGTGAGCCAGAGCTTCTCATCCTACATCAGTACCTGACCTCTCAACTGTGCTTCTGGAAGATTGGACAAAAATTCTCATGATCACACTCCTAAAGCTTGTGGAAAGCCACAAGTGTTGAAGCTGTTCTGGCTGCAAAGGGATGAACCAACATCATATTAAACCTGTTATGAATGGGATGTCGTTAAAGTTCATGTGTGTGTAAAAACAGACATCCCAAAACCTTTGGCAGTATAGATTATATATAGAATGATCTAGTAGTCCTCTTGTAAAGGTCGGCCTAATTACAATAAAAACAGCATTAATGCAATGTGATGTTTGAATTGAAGAACCTTTTCTCCTTAAAATGGTATTTACATTTCTAAAATTCAATTATGGTTTTAAAAAATATCTAGAGCCCCATGAAATCTAATTTTAAGACCTTGAATTTAATCCGGTTTCTTTTTCCCCCCAAATCTCCATTGTTTTATGATCTGGACATTTTCATTAAAACAAACCAAACAGACAAAAATAATTAGGGGTAAAAAAACCAAACTGAACCCTTCTTCAGTGAGTTTCATGGGGCTCTGAATATCCAGGTAGAGTGACTGTAAGCAGCTTTAAGGAAAGTTCCTGCATTTCATCTCCTCTTTTCTTGCTTCCAGGTGAGCAAGTGGACCAGACTGTGTGAAATAGGTATTCCCTCTGCTGTTGAGGAACACCTCCTTAATCCCACAAATCGGCTCAACCAGCTGCCTCTTTCCATCCTCACCCTGGAGCGGCGGCTGGCAGAGCCCGTCAAAGTCCACAATGATGACAAAATACGGAGACAGAAACTACAGGAGCAGAGACTGAGAGCAAACGAAGAGATGCGGGTTTTGGAGACCTGTCCGGGATTGTCGTCTCAGGCTGCTGATGGACTTGAGCTCAGAGCGGCCCTGGCCAAGCTGTCTGTGGATTCAGTTCCAGCCGTAACCACTAGAGAGAACTCTGAGATCAGAAAAGTGAGGACGATGGATCTGCCTCCACTGGAGCATGTGTTTGCTGAGGGACTCTACTTCACTCTGACTGATGTGGTGCTGCTGCCGTGCATTCATCAGTATCTGGTGAGAGCTTTTCGACTTGAAGTGTGATTTATGCCCAAGTTCTGTTAGAACTAAAACCCTCATTGATCAGAACCTCATTCTTCTTACGTCTTAAGAAGTAATTGCTCAATTTGGATCCACGAATACACATCAAATGTTCATTTCATTTCATTATCACCACATTTATCCTTATTCTTTTGATGTATCGACACTCTCTTATTATTGTGATAAATGACCATGGCTTACATGCACCTTTTTAACCTTATCTAAGTCCCACAAAGTGCTTTACAATGTGCTTTCATTCACCAATTCTCACACAGCATTTTCTATCATATTGTGCAACATAAAAGAAGGAAAAAAAAAAATCAATTGTCATTATCCAAAGCCTTGTCTGATTTCGTAAACACCACCACTCCATGTCACTGTGTACATTCTGTCCTCCACGACGCAGAACTGCAGTTGCCAGTGTTTACCGGCTCTGATATCTTTTTAATGAGGATTTGACGGATTGTTTTGACACCTCCGGTCAGGGTGAGCAGTCGCCTTTCAGACGCGTTCAGGCAGGCAGTCGAGTCAAGGAGACCCGCTGCCATCAGTCTTGGCACATGTTGGCTCACACAGGTGGTCCTCGGCCTCCTGGCAGAAACTGATAACAGCAAATGGGAGGGTTTTCCATTCAAATGCACCAGGATGAAATGCGTTTCATTCCAGAGCACTTTTCTCTCCTCAACCCATCAACGTGGGAGGTTTTTACGATGACCTTTAAAACTCTGAATTTTTGAAAAAAAATGGAGGATTTAAAGCGTGCGAGCCGTGAATTTTGATGACGTCCAATTGATTTCAGATGTTTTGGTTGTAGCAATTAAAGTAACTGCAGACCCTGAAAGTGGTTTATTTACACTGGGGTCAGAATTATTGCACGAACATTAACTTTACAACAATCGGTGACAAGGTGAATATATATATATATTGATTGGTCATAACATATGAGTACTTGTGCAGCGTTACATCATTTTAATCTACTGTCAAAAAGGCCCTGATCCTTTGACTTATGGACTCAACCAGACCTCTGAATGTCTGTGAAATCAAGAAGTCATTTAAACTAGGGCTGTGTCACTAATCCAATTTATATTTCAATTTTGATTTCAGCTGGAAACACAAAAACAATGCTATTGTAGCGTTTGAAATAACTATTTGTTATTTTATCTACACCCTCTGTAAATTCACTAATAAGTTTTGGAAGTTTTATATGGAGAAAATATCTCCAATACTATCACTTATATTTAGTGTTTACAGGAATTATCTAGGTTCTTTGAAAGAGTACAGTGAATTGAAATACCTTATTAATAACGTGAACTGAGACCAGATAAAGATTGAACAACCATTTAATTTGAAAAACCTAAGAACACAGACAGATAAGACAGTTTGAAAGTTTGATGTAAACACAATTAATATTCTTAAACATGTTGAGGATGTTAAAGATAGTTTAATTGTGAGTTTTAACGGACCGTAGCACATGTTTTAATGACTAGGGAAGTTAGTTAATTTAGTTAACCTAGTTGTGACTTTAAGAGTCATTTAGACTAATTTGAGTTTGTTATGGAATTTAGTTTTGGCTTAATTTAGTTTGGAAGAATTAAGCTTTATCAAAGCAAACCTCTCGATCAGAAAGTGGTGTTCGCTCACTGACAGGTGGACGCTCCTAGATCTGGCAGGCGTTGGTTTCTCCACGAGCTGAGGCTGGAGTCCCCAGACTCGGAGTGGTGGTCCTGGAAGGCGTGGCCGCCGAGGACCTCGCCGGACAGTCCGTGGATACGTCCGGATCAGCAAGGGAGGCATTTCAGCAGGCATGCTGAATTCATTTCTGATCTCTCCCGTGGTGAGGGAGAGGCTGAGAGGCCTTGTGCAAAGCTGATAAAGGTTCAGCTAAGATAGCAGCATAGCAGCTCCGGCTGCTTTCAGGCTGTAGCTCAGACCAAGACTGAGACTGTATGAGGACTCGACAAGACTGTCAAGACAAGACCAGCAAGACAAGACTTGACTGACTTGTACCGGAACTGAGTATTAGTTTTGAGACGAGCTATCTTGAATTTAACCAATCAGAAGATGTTAAGTGTACTAATCAGAACTGAGTTAGGGGAGTTGTGAATCGTTCTGATTGGACAAGGGACTGGTGAGGAATTACCAAGTCACATGACTTCCGCCCGTTAAGACTCACATTATAATGTAGAAAATGCATGAAATAGCAGAGAAGCATTATAACACTTTGAGTGTGAGTGTGTGGGTGACCCTGAGCAGAAACACTACAAGAGAATGTTCTGTAAACAAGAGATTACAGTTTGAACACCAGTCTGTGGTGTTACAGAAGAGACTTCTTTACAGAGAGTGTTTTATTAGACCAGCTAGTGTCCAGTTAAGGTCATCTGGGAGATGGACACTTGAAAGTGGACAGTAGGACACCTGTAGGGATCTTGATTCAGGTTAAAACATAATCCAAGAGTGATTGTATTCCAAGTTATTGGGAAAAAGATGGATTATTGTAGTGATGGTCAACAGAGGTCAAAGGTCAGAGGATGTAGCCTATTTGGTGAGGCTACACTATCAACAAAAAAGCATGCTCTTATTTTGTCTTCCTTTCCAAATGATGCACACTTCCTCCCCGTCTGATGGCTAAGCTCCTTCATATCTTTGTGTATTTTTTTTTAGTTGGTGCAAGTCAAGATTTCAGAATAAGGGTCAAACACAGCAGCACAATATGATCAAAAAATACACCCCTAATTTTTTTCAATTATGATCCACATGACCACTAAGATTTTTCCTGTTCTATTTTCAAGTGTAGTTGAAAAACCATGTGTTTTAAATGCATCCAGGCTTTCATAGCAGACTTACATCTGTGCCTGCAGTTTCCTTCAAATCAGAACTTCAGATGGTGGTAACTCTGAATAATCACGTAAAAAAAACCAGGATTGTATTGGTCAAAAATAATAGTGATTAGGATGTTTTTCCATAATCCAACATCTCAAATGTAAATCCTGCAAGTCATGAAATGACACCACCAATAAGTGGATTTGTTTGTCTCTCAGGTGTCTGATTGCACTGAGTTTTGAAGGAAATTGGAGCGCCCCCTATATTCTGAATTGAAAAATCAAATATTCCTGACCAGCTCTGATCTCAATATCTAATATGGCTGCCTTGCATATGAAAAGTGATTTTAGTTGCAGTAACAGACTACTTATTTTCACTAGTTTTCTAATTAAATCAGCCTTACACACAGTACTGTGTTGCTGTGGGAAGGCCGATTGTTTGTTTTGGCTTCAACTTGGATCTGGTTAAAGTTTATGGTGACTGTGGGTGAGCTGCTTTGCTCATTGGAGGTTTGTTTTTAAGTAGATCATCAGGACAAGCCTGACTGATCTGCAGCCCCTGATCCACTGCATGTTCTAACACTTTTGATTAAAGCAGCATTTACGTCACCCGCCGTTTGACCCAGAGTATTTTATCTTTTGGATCAGAGAACACGGACACGTCTTCAGTCCCTTCATCTCTCAGTGAGTCTGGCCTTTCAGTGTCCCAATTCAGTTTCATCCTGAGGAACAACAACCAAATGAAAGCTTAATGTAAATAAGACGATACTACCTAACAACCTATTCTGTTTTTGACCCAAATACATTTCTGTTTGTTGTAAAGAATAAGTCAATCAAAGCCGTTTCATGTTTTCTGATCTCAGTTTCATCATGTAGACTTGTATACACCTTAATTGCACTTCACGCAACACTCATAGATGGTTTAGCTTTTATGATGCAAGCCCTAGATTTGAGTCGGTATAGAAAATGACAGGCGGCTGAGAGACAGGAGATAATTTATAGTGCTCCTTGCAGGCTTTGAACAGCACAAACTTTTCGATGAAACTATGTAAAGTAGTGTTTGTCGATCATTATTCAGACTGTTCTGTAAACTGGCGTCGATGTAAACATAATCAGTCAGCTGCTAAATGGTTTTCATACAGAATAATTTGATCTGTCGGCTTGTAGCTTCAGCTTTGTCCAAAGGTTGATTTAGGTCACAGCTCATCCATCTTTTCTTTTTTAATCATTCTTTTGTGTTGTTAGATTTTATGCTGAAAAGGCCAAGAGTGTAGCAGCCTAGTTTTCTGACACAAGGTGACACATTTAGCTTTGATGAGCCGTATTCGTCTTCTGATTGCTCCTCTTAATCTGATGAACGCCATCGCCTCTGAGTTTTCTTTGTCTGTAGAATATTATCTGGAAAAAAACCTGCAGCTCTTCTATGAAAGTTTTGCAAACAGTTTTCACTGTGCTGATGTTTCAGTAATGAGAACCTCTTTGGTTTCTTCTCATAGAACACAACACGTTTCATGTGATTCAGGCTGAGACCAACACTCTGGTTCAGGTGCTTTCTTGGTGTCTCATGTGATGTTCTTTTTTCAAAATCCTCAGCAACTTTTTCCAACTCTGCTCATTAGATTTCTAGCAACTACTTTTTTTTTGGAAGGAGCTTATCGGTTTTGGTTCCAACCATTTCATACATACTGTTCAGTATATCAGTTTTAGGCTACTTTACCCAAAGGGCCCCATAAGGAGCTCAGTCTGCAGCGAAGGCCTGGACCATGTTCATTTTATACTTTGCAATAAATATGATTTTCATTAGATAATAAAAGAAGACTTTGCAACCAAGCAATAAAAAATGAGCCAGTCTTTATCGAGAGTAAATACAAAATTGTTATAAATCTCATTAATAAATAGTGAACTTTCACACAAACAGTTGTAAAGCAATGTGTGAGTTTTGGTTGTATTTTAAGCAGCATAAAATGAACAACTTTTACTTTTTTAAAGGCATGCTATACAGTTTTGCTTGTTTTGGCACCCCCTAGTGTCCGTTTTAAATCACTGCCGTAAAAACGTTAGCACCATTGTTTCTGCTCAGAAACACCTAAATCTAACTGTTGAAATGTCTCCTCACTGCTTTCTACTGGAGCGGTTAGGGATGCACGTTTTCCAGTTTTTGTTTAACCGGCTAATTGAAGCACTTAACGGTTAATAACCGGTTAACTGTAAAGTTACGCCACCGCCCAGAGTCAGGCTGTGCAGTAGAGACAGTGGACTCTCCAGCACACAGTCATGGTGTTTTTAGTGAGGATAAAGGATGGTATGTAGTTTTACACACACATATATAGGTGTGTGCGTGTGTGTGTGTGTGTGTGTGACACTGCAGTTCTGATGCTCTCAATCAGATCTTGTGAAACAGAAAACTAACAATCACTCCACATCATAGTAAAATAACTCAGTAGTTAGTATTCATTAACACTGAAAAAAGCAGTGAAGTGGTTATTTTTAAAATTATTTTATTTCTTTGTTGTTGTTTTTTTAAATTTGTGGTTGTAATTTTAAAAATGGTGCCATATCGTCTCAGTTTAGCATCTTGATTTCCACGACAGACATTTGTTGCTCTGAAATTTTGTGAAATTGAATTTGTTTATATTTAGTTCTGCAGCTTTTCCGAGGTCTGTGCATATTGTTCATCAGTGCCGATGATCCTGTCCAGAGCCATGCTGTTATTGATCTGTTTGCTGTCCTGTCAGCCAGTCCCCACATCCCTCCCACCTCTCTGGCTGGTTCCTGCTGTCCCTAGACTGTGGGAATCAACTGAAGTTCTCACAATGAGGCTTTTAGCAGTCAGCTGTGCTCCAGTGGTTTCCAGTTTCACACTTAACTTAGCATGTCTCCTTTTAATGACCATCTCGTCCACGACACATGCAGCCTCAGTGGCTCCTTCTCACTCCTCCTCCATCGTGTTTCTTTACCTCATTTTTTCCTGTCCGGTCTTCCACATTCAGTCCAACGCTCTGACACGTCTCCTCTGATCACGTCTCTGTTTGCGTCTTCGCCCTCCGCCAGCTGCCAGCGCCGTTTAAATGTATATTTTTTACTGCTGGCCTCTTGTGTGTTTTGTGTTCAGCGAGTGTGATGAGTGACTTTTATTGGAGCCTGACCTCTTGCTTCGCTTGACATGACACATCAGTCGATCCACATAATCAATATCCTGTTTTTTTCCTCTCCTCTCAATCCTCTTTTAATAGTGTTCCCTGCAAGTCCATGCTGCCAGCACTCTGCAGCAGCTGCCCCATCTGCTGCGTTGGTACAGCCGCGCTCAGGAGGTACCCGGTGTCCTTCGGGCAGCAAAGGATTGTGGGATCATTTTATCCATCCCTCAAGTTCCCACATCCAGCCTTCCAGAGACTTCAGGACAGGACAGCCCAGGTAGTCTGCTGCAGCAGGAGGAGGACCAGGAGACGACCCCACAGCTTCCTTTTGTTGGTGGACCTCGACCAACAATGACTAAACTTAAAGTAAACCATTTCCTTTACTTCCTTACCTTTTCCTCAGCAGGTTTAGCTTTGCTGTTTTACACACATTATTGCTTCATGCACAGAACATTTTAAGATGATGTCACCCACTTTCCCCCCCAGAGCGCAAAGAAATAGATTTGTAGAGTTGAGCTGCATCCCTAGACTTCCACAACCCTTCTTTTTTTGGTCAGTTGAATCTAAAAAAAAAAATCTAGGTTTAATGGTGCATTCCATTTGTATTCAGAAGCTGGGATCTCGGCGCACTCAGCTGGAACGCCTTCAAAAGTTGGAATCCTGACTCAGAAAGTCTGAGATTCCTGACCAGCTCCTGTCAGCACCAAAAATGAGTCATGCATGCACCGTTTCTCCTTGACACTTACTAAATTGGCATATGATTGGCTGATTTTACAACAAACGTTTTGTCTTGCAGGATTTAGGAAGACAGATGTGTATTAGTGAGGGCTGCATTCCATTCCTGCAGCTGTGCACACAGGTTGTTCCATAAATACTAATGAGCAGAACCTAATCAAAATGAAGTGCAGAGTTAATCTGAATGGAATGCAGCCCTGATCAATGACACCTTAACAACAATGAAATATATAACAAATACAATGATCTTATTTCATTGAATTAAAAACCATGAGGAAAATCTCATCAGCTGACAGCTGAATTATCTAGATCTTCAATTTCTATACTGTTCATTCAGCATATGTTTGACTTGTTTATATCAGACACTCATTTCAGCCCTTTCATGCATAGCGGTCTCTACAGTGGACTGATATTTAAAAGCACTTGTATTTATGTGTGGGTGTTGATGTTATACTTACCCATAAGCCACCACACTGGACTTCAGTGTGCCACTTCATAGACTGCCAGGTGCAGTGACAAAAGTATTTATCTATTATAATAATAAACTTATAAATACTCGTCATTTTGTGGAGTTTCAGACTCAAAACACACAGTGTCCACCTGAGTGGACATTTGAAAAATATATGTTTACAAAAATGAAGTTTTGAATGTTGGGTTTCTTGCTTATTAAATACTTGGGGGTGGGTGGTGGGGGGTGGGGGGGTGGTGGAAGATCCTGCCTCAGCTTATTCTATAGTTTAATGATGAAAGGGTTGAGCCTCGTGTTCTGGCTTCCTCTCTTATGAAAGTGTGTGATGGATACATAAATAAACTTTTTATTTTCACTTGTATCCCAGTACTTCAGTCACACATCATAAAGCACTATTAGTGAACATGCTGCTACACTGTTTGAGTCCAGAGAAACACATAGTTATAAAGTTGTTGATTAAGTTAATTAGCCTGGTCATGGAGTACATCTATGTTAAATAGAACAAAGCATCATGCTTTGACTTTAGTCACATCTCCCACACGTTTCTTTAAAATTAATTTTATGACAATTACAAAAATAATAATTTGTTGCTTTTGCTGTTTCTAGTTATGCATCTTCATAGTTTAGTGAGGACAAAGGACCAAAAATGTGACCTTTCCTAAAAAAAATATTTTTTCAAAATATCATGATCTTATTGCCCTGAGTGCTTGTTATAATGCAATTTTCATTCATCTCCACGGACACTGTTGCTACTTCCAGCAATGCAGACTGTGCACATTTGGTTAAATAGGTTAAATAATAACTATGATTTCATTTCTGCATAGAACAAAGTTTTTCTTGAAGTTGTTGAAAAGTTGAAGCCACTTCACCTCCTTTACTGCACCTTCCTCCAGGATTATTGGGAAAACAGTCACACACGTTCATAGATTTTATTTTTGTTCTTTTTTTTTTTTTTAGCTTTGTTTCACCCCAGATGTCACCTCTCCCAAAATTCAGCTGACTTTTGGGGCAAGCGATAAGCAAGGCGAGCTGTTGAGAAGCAGATTGTCTCCTCAACTCTGACTAACCCCTCACCGCTGAGCCTTTAGCCTCTTCTTGCCGCCTTCATCTCCTCTCCCTGCAGCAAAAATCTCCCTGTGACTTCCTGCTACTCGTCTATAAGAACGTGACGCTAAGTGGCAGGAAGTTGTGTGGAGCTGTACGAGTCGGGATAAGGCTGAGTGAGCTGGGTGGTCAGGATGGGATGCGTCTCATTTATTACCACGTTGCTGGATGAAATTTCAGCCCGGCCCAGATGTGCACAAATGACAGTTTTCATGCGGAGTGGAAATCAGACATTAACACACAGAGGAATGTGTGCACACACAATGGCCACTGTTCTCTTTCCCTCTCTGCTTAGAGGGATTATAAGGATGACTACATGTCGCCACTATTATGTCTGCAGTGCAGCTGTTGTATTGTCTCAGCGTATGTGTGTGTATGCACACATCCTGTCATGTGTAAGGGAAATGCACTGAGAGGGAGAGAAATCTGACATAACCATTGATTCCTCACTGTTGCTGACCAGAGGCGCTGGGCCCATCATCCTGTTATCTACTGTATAAATGGCTCATAAACTTTCTCACTTTCTCATTTTCTCACTTGAGTTGGCGCATGACAATGCATGTCAGTCAAAGTGCCTGTGCAATGAGCCATACGGTCACAACCTCCGATCCAAATGCAAACCAGGATAGCCTCGACGGCAGAGTGAAGATTATTCTCTGTGACGCCATTAAAGATCCAGCACACTTTAAAAAATGTAAGAAAATATCCTGAAAGGAGTTTTACTACATAAATGGGATCACTTGAATAAAAAAGTGAGGGAAATGTGATTTTTTTTTTTGTTTCTCTTCGGTTCAAGTAATTGGTCTCAAAGGGAATCTGTTGTTCAAAAAGCAGGGATTAAAGGCACTGTGTGTGTGTGTGTGTGTGTGTTCCAGGAGAGACTCGCTGTCTCAAAACTCTGAGCTTTAAGGTATAACACACACACACAGACACACACACACATGCTGCTACTTCTCATTTTAGCCAAAGGCTTGATTAAGAAACCTGCTCTCCTTTTCCACTGTCACGTCTACTTTAAAACAACACCTTCAGTAGTGCAACGAGAAACCTCTTTTAAAGTACGAGTGGAACGAAGCTGCAGCAACACTGTAAGTTTGTGGATCCTAAATAGAATCAATTAAAATGGTAATAAAGGTTTTAGATATTTGTTCATAATGCTAAACTGCAGTTCATTGCGGGTTATAGCAAAAAAATAATAAAATATTTAGATAGCGATTTAATATGTTAGCATATTGTAGGTATGCAAGTTTGTTGTTTAGTGCTAAAAGGAATGCAGAGTATTTATTATTACTTTTTCAGCAAAACGCTCTCTAGATGTATGCATTTTTATTTGATTTTGTTTTCCTGTTTGTGAAAATAATTTACTGATCGTAGTAGAGTGCATATAGGATATTCAGTACAAACAACCAGAGTTAGCCCAGCATCAGATCCTCATGCTTCGTTTGTTATCAGAAATATCTGGTTTTGCCTGAAAGTTTTCCATTAATGTTCAGGAAGAGTTCAAATCAGGTGATCATGAGAGAAAGATAATAATGATTAGTTTATGTTGGTGCTAATTATTCAGGTTTTTAGACTTTAATCCTGACGAGTCATGGTGAAATGTGCACACGTCCTTTTAATTGTAAGCATTTTTGGATAAATGTTTTTAAAATGTGGATTTCAGTAGGTCCTAAACTTGGATCAGCACAGCCTCAGCGGAGCAACACATGACTTATTTCATTGTGTCGTGTTTCTTTTAACAAGGAACAAAGCCAAAATGCAAAATCAATGTGCGGAAAAACTCATTTCTATGATTCAGTAGATTTAGCAGCAATACCCTGAAGTAATCCTGTGATATTGGGTTACTGTGGAGGAGAGTGGACCCACTCTACACTCTGGCTTTCATTCCTGCCACAGCTCTCTCTCTCTCCTGGGTTCATGTCTGAACTGTGACCAGGTCGTTGCAGCACTTTGATTCTTCTCTTTTGCAGTTATTCTGTTTGCTGCATTTGCTGGTGAGATCATCATCATCATCCTTTTCGTGATCCGGTTTCTGCCAGGCTTCAGCTGTCAGACAGATGGCCTCTCGTTTGACTCTAGAATACGTTCGGTGCACAGAGAAGTTCATGGTTGACTGAGTGACAGCAGGGCTGCAAAAATGAGCCCACATAATCTTCATTTGGTTCTCATCTGTTCAGAGAAAAACTCTGCCAGAATTACAGTATTGTGGTTGGTTCACATGCAGTTTTGCAAACCTAAGCCATAATTTCATACTTTTTTCTTTTAGAAAGAAGAGGTATTCTGCCAAACATGTCATACTTGTTCTGTTTTTTTTTAAATAACTTTACTGTCATGTAGAAAAAGTGAACATCTAATATGCTAACTGAGGTCTGTGGAGTCTGAACAGTTTTTTGAGCACTCCACGGGCACCTTGGGGTGAACTTCCTGGGATGTTCACTCCAGGAAAGATGGGCCGTGGTTGTAAATGTTTTCCACTTGTGAGTGCTCTCTCACTGCAGAAGGACGGGAGTGAATTGTTTGAAAACGGCCTTGCTCTTGGCAGGTTGATGGGCAGCAACAAATATTTCTTTGTGATGATGCTGATGTTTTTCCTCCTTGGTGTTGCGTTAACACACACCTGAAAGCTTCAGACCTGCAAACCTCTGTTTTTATAGAGCTGATACACATTTGATTAGCAGCTCCTGGCTGCTACTTTTCCTCTTGATTTCTATGGAAGATCTCTCTGCTTTGACAGAACATCAACATGTCTAACCTATATGTAAATATTCACATTAGTTTAAGGCAACTTCCTGGGATGTTCACTCCATCTTTTTTTTGGTAATTAAATAAGGTTTTTTTGTACCAACCTTCATATTTTCTATGCGTTCACCTCATCACAGCTATTCAGATCACAGAGCCTCATGTAATGGGGTTTTTATGGTAATGTGTGTATTCTTCCCACAGGAAAATGGCATTGAGGCCATCTTCACTCGTCATCCTTGCCCTACCTGGACCCTCCCGTGGGACAGCTTACCCGAAGCCATCAACCCCACCGAAGGTAATGTCAGATCCTGCCTTGCAGCTCTTCTCCTCCTTCTATCTTTTCTTTGCTGTTTTGCCCCCAAAACTTTCCCCAGCGCTGTTAGTTTGTGTTTGCTTTTTCACTTTCTCCCATATTTATCACTTCCATATTCATCCAGATTCTCTGCTCGTTATAATTCCCCCGTGTCATTATCTGCACGCCCCGCTAGCACTCCAACCTCTGCCTGTCTTTCACGTTTTACTCTGTGAATTTGAAACAGCAACAATGATACTGTACATGGAGAGAGGAACCATCATAGGAATTTGTATTAATTTTCCACCCTACTTGTCTGTTTGTGATTTATTTTCTATTTTTTGACTACAGAAACCTGCAGAAGGTGCATGTGCCTTGTCAGGCTTGTGTTGATGCCTTAGTGGATGCTGACTGATGTGACAGCTGTTACTAAATAGAGGGAAGATATTCTCCTGGTTGCATTATTTTTCTACCCATTAGTGAGATGCGTTGGGTGCTTCTATAGTGTTGCAAAATAGTGTGAATTTGTGTAATAAAAAGAAGGGTAATGTATTTAGGATGTTGGTAAAGGCTTACATTTAGATCATACATACAACGGAGGAGAAGACTCATGTTAGATGTTACCTAAAGATCAAAGTGGTTCAGAATGTAACAGAGGGGTGTTTACACTCTGGAATATTATGTTGTAGTATTTCTCTTCTGTCAACTTTCTTTAGAATAGAAAAAGTTTGTAGAACAGTTTTCACGTATAACCAGGATTCTAGATGTATGCGGTCTTGTATGACTATCACTCATTATCTTCACTATTAGGTCTTATTAATCCCTGAGGAGATCCCGGCCAGGTTCACACTCATTATGCCAGAGTCCGCCTGAGCTGAACACGTTTATCATGTTTACAGACCAGTGTTGGAACTGGATGGTAAAATAACCTTTAACAAAATAGCACGGCCTCTTGGTATCATAAAATAAACAAAGCAAAAATGCATCACATAGCACAACTTCTATTACTACTTAAAAATTCCACAACATACTGTAATATTTATCATTATATCAAAGTAATTATATTTAATATAACATAATTTTGTTAATTTCTTAGTTATTGTGAATTTAATATACAGGTATACATAAGGAGAGTATTTTAATGTGTTGATAGTCTGTTTAAAATCTGATATTTTATGTAGTCATGACACTCGTTTTAAATCTGTCAGCTATTCATGTAATGACGTTCAAAACCGGTGTTGGTTGAAACACTAAAGAGCTAAACGATTGTTCTGCAAGATGTGATTAAAAATGTTTATATTAAAGTGCCTGTGACTCCATATTTAAATCACTTTATATTAAACAGGTGTAATCTTTGATGCCTCTAGATTAGCGTTGCACCATTATAACTCAAAATACGCTGTAATTATTTCCTAACGAGCAACTCAGAGATCAGAAGAAAGCGCCGCCCTCCGGTTCTGCTGGGTTTCTCCTTATTTGGCAGCCTGACACTTCTGCTGCAGTAGGGGGCAGTGCTGTCGCGTGAAAGAGAAACGAAACTGAAACTAAACACTACACGGTCTATGGTCAATGGTGGCGGCACTGCCTCGCTCCAGGTGTCGTGAATGTGCATGTGGGAGGAGAATTTACCATATAAGCAAGTCCGGATCACTATGACCTCATAGCGGGCCGGAGTGAAAAAAACTGTTTGAAACCTGGGTCTGAAATCTGGAAGAGCTTCTCACTGGCTGTACTAGGAGACAGATGGACGCCGTTTTTTGCTCTTTCTGGCAGGTTTAAGGTGAGAACTCAACGTTGCAACATGATAGATAAGTCAGAAAACATGGAAACCGATGTCATGGGCACTTTAACAAATGTACACAAAGGTAGCAAAATGTGGGGGCGACTGGCCTGGAGGAAGAGAAACCACCATTCATGGGAGAGCCGAGTTCAAATCCCAGCCTGGCCATGTGTAGAAGTATCCTTGGGCAAGATGCTGAACGCCCAACTTCCTCCTGGGCGCCATCCAAGATGGCAGCCCAATGCTCCTCAAACTTTCTTCCTTAACGGGGAAGAATAAAGGATAAATTATTTAATGTAGGGCCACACATTTATGTTGAAAATTTGCTTCTATCACAACATCAGCACACATGATAGGCATATGGCAAAAAACTGTGTCAATTGCGATGGTTGGTTGGCTCAAATGTTTGCATACATACATCAGTTCTTTGTGAGCTAATGCATTTTGTCAATCATGTGGCCAATCGGATGAATCCCTTTACGTTAGATGCTCAACCCTTAAGTAGAGACTTTGACTAAACATCCAGTTAGCTTAGTGAGTGCTGCAATGGCTAACAGCAAGACAAGTGAGGAAAGTGTTAGCACCAAAAACTTGTTGGTAAAAACCCCCAGCATGTCTTTTATTTGAAGATATTTTGTTTAAAATTGAAATTGTTCAAGTTGGTCACCTCCAGTACAACCACAAAGATCTGTGTGAAGGCAGCGAGGCTCCTCACTGGAGCAAACAGGAAAGATCACATCACTCCTATTCTGAAGTCTCTGCACTGGTTACCTGTTAAATGTAGAGTTCATTTTAAAATCCTGACTCTAACTTTCAGGGCCCTACATGGTCAAGCTCCTGTTTATGTTACTGAACTGATAAAGCCGTACGCTCCAACCCGAGCTCTCAGGTCCACAGACCAGAATCTCCTAACAGTTCCAAGGACCAGATTTAAAAGTCGAGGTGATCGCTCCTTCCAGTCTGTTGCACCGCGACTTTGGAATGACCTTCCTTTAGTTTTACGCTGTATAGACAGTCTGGACTCCTTTAAAAAGCAGCTAAAGACCCAATTATTTAAAACTGCTTTTAAATAACTCTTTTATGTTCTCTTGTTGTTATTTAATGATTTTGATTTGTAATGATATTTTGTTTGTTTTATTGATTTTATTTGTTTTATCATGTTTGATTCTGTTTTCTGTGAAGCACTTTGTGATTTTTTCTGTGAAAGGTGCTATAGAAATAAACTTTACTTACTTACTTACTTACTTCCAAAAAGCTAGCATTAGCAAAACCAGAGTTTTTAATGTTAAGACAAGTAAGAGCACAATGAACCAACAGACAGAGTTTTGCAAGTGAAACTCCTTATGAGGAAACATTGAAGTGGTACAAAGAAAAAACTGAGGCCATCGTACGTTATTTGGCTAAGGACCTGATTACCATGAATGGTCAGCCGAGAGAGCTTTGTCAGGCTGATAAACAAACTGGATCATCACCACAATGGTGCCAACAAATTGAAACCCAGAGAACCAAACAATTTAATCAAGCTTTAGAGTTTTGGACACAGGCTGCACCTTTAAATTGGTGTCTTTTTTCTTTTATTGTTTCATTATAAAACATACTATTTTATCCAGCAATTTTAACAGACATGTTTCAAACATAAATATTTGTCTTGCGTCTCCTTCTTCTCCAGAAAACTCTGTAAAAGATGATGCCCACATTGATTGAGCAATTATTGGGCTTTGCAATAAGTTAGTGGGACATTTCTGCCACAGCTGGAAAGTCAAAACAGCACTGAAAAAAGCACAGCAGGAGCACAACCTCCCAGAGCACTCGCTCATCACAGAATGCCCAACCAGGTGGGGTTTCAGACAAAAGATGATTGAGAGAGTCCTGGAGCAGCAGTGGGTCTTATCTGACGTAGTCGACAGAAAGTCAAGGCGTTTGATTCTCGCCTGGCAGGATGTTGACGCACTAGAGTCTGTAAACCAGGTGCTACAAACACTGCAAGAATTTACGGAAGCTCTGGCAGGTGAGAGTTATGTCAGTACACGAAACTAGTCCTTTATCTGATCATTGGTGATTGCAGAGAAGGAAGCAGACAGTGATTTAACCAAGTAAATAAAGAAGAAAATCTTTATATGTAAAGTATGAAAGTCCAGCAATCCAAGAACTTCTGGACATGGATCAAAGCCAGCTGTATCAGCAGTGATAAGGTCTCAGACAGAGTGATGTCAGAAATGGAAGCAACAGTCCACAATCAATCTGTTTAAAAATATTTTCACACAAGAGCGATAAAGTATTATACATACAGTACATGTATCTGGTATCCAGTGCAACATGACTGTTCTGAGGTGTTGCTCATGCTGTTTTTGGCTGGTACTGCACCACAAAGGTAGACAATAGTTTTTTCCTCTGATACAACGTTCAGCTCTGACTAGCTGCATGGTTTCCTTTTATACATCGATGAGCTCTGAATAAGTAAATGCACATTTTCTTATTGTTTGAAGGGAGGCGCCTCCTCTTCTTTAATACCTTATTCCTCAGAAAAATGATGTGCATGGCAGTTTTCATTAGATTAAATGTTATAAAAACAAGAAGCCGAGTCTCCCCGTCTCATTATTTCTGGTATCGTAGTTGTATAACTAATCAAATAAACACCAAAACAAATAAATTTAAATCTAGTTCTAAAGTTAATGATTTTGTTTCGTAGAATATTTTTAAAGTCACCTTTTCGAGCTCAACCAGCTGATACCTGCTAGGTTATTAGTCGGGTAGAGAGGCTGCAGCAGGCTCTTTATTTCACACATGTTCATGCATTTGGCAGACGCTTTTATCCAGATCCTATCACTTGTATCTTGTTGCATGCGTTTATTTTAAAGCAGCGTTACATTAAAAAGAGTGATGAGTGCGGCACTCATTTGGTAGCCTTCTATAACCGTCTGTGTTTTTGCTAGCAGAACAAATTTAAAACAACTGACTTTATCTTTTTAACAAGGGGAACATGTAGGCAGATTTTCCTCTTGGCGATCATACAACTGACTGACAGCTCAGATGGAAAAATGATGGATTTTAAAACCAGGACTTTTTAAACATAGTGGTGAATCTTGAAACTGACATGTGTCTATTCTTTGAGTCACCTGAAACTGGACTGTACTCACAATATTCATACAGCAGCCTCACACTGACCTGACCTGAATTACAAATCAAAAGCCCTTGTCTGATCCCCCTCTCTAAACTTTACTGTGCAAGTGTTCACTGTTTGGCTACAGACGGCCTCTGTAGCTCTGATTAATAATACCACGTCTTTTTCTATGCTTCTTGATTAGAGCTGCAGCTGTGTGTTCTCAGATTTTCTGCCACAAGTCCTCCTGTGTCCTTTTGCTCCTTTAATGCGTCGCATTTAGATTTTACTGTCGCGAACTGCGATTGTGATTCTTTTCCATTTAGCGTTGTCAGACAGACATGGAAAACCACAGCCTGCAGGTAATTTTATAACCCAGCACCATACGATGGTGAGTTCATATAATTGAAAATCACAACTCTGTCTAATTTATTTCAGTAATCACAGGTTTCCTAATGTGCACAGGTACTCAGAGGGGGATTCAATTAGGCTGCATTGAATGTGAATTTGGTGGCTTGTATTTTCATTGTCGTCGGTCTGCAGACTTAATTTTTATCGCTCATAAAAAAGAATATAAATCCTCTAATAATTCAGTTTTATTCAGAGACTATGTGTAAGTGGTACTGCTTGGATATAAATTGGTTAAATGTTTTTTTTTTTCTATTTGTCATTCTGCTGTCTTTGTGTCCTTTTTTACTTTCATATTCATATTTTGAGCTATTTTCTAATTGCTTATTTTCTTTGAATGAAAAATCAAAAACAAAGTAATTTAATTATCATCTGTTAAAAGTACCATAACTTCATCCATGCATTTAAATTAATACTATGTTATTCACCATACTGGATTGTTTACTTTCACTAGAAGTCATCTTATTAGCACTGATACGTTCCTTGGTACAGCCATGTAGTAGTGGTGGGTCATGCATGTCAAAGGTCATCCTAACAGCATGAATTAATATAATCTTCAAACTGAAATATTATTTTATCATCCGGTTTGTCTTCATTGACTCATTTTATCCTTGCACTGTTTTTTCTAACCAGTTGAATCCGTTTAATTCTTGATTTCTATCACAAATCCTTTTTACATCTGAACTCTAAATACACTGCAGTCTACTCTTCTGTGGACGTATTCTGAGAGTAAAACTCAAACATAGAGGTTACATTTGAGCTGCTGTACTTTTGTCAACACTCTGCATGATAAAGTGTGTTGTTGATACAGCCTTGTGCAGTAGTAGGGTGGTAGGTATGTAGCCCCTGTGCATTCAGTGCTGTGTTTCCTGAATCCTTATGTGTGGGCTTTCCCCTCTCTTTTCTTCAACAAGATGCACAAATGGACACACAAAAGCCTACTTAGACTGTTTTACAGGGGAAACTGAGTCGTATACTCTCATGTATTCAAAGTATTTTTATCTCTTTTTTTTTTTTTCCTTGCTAAAAGCTGTTCGGTGTGTGGGTAGTTTGTATTTCCATTTTCTCTAATGCATGTCAGCTCTTTAAAAAATAGAAACCACTTTAGTGGGAAAAAAGGAACACGCTTTGTGCTGTTTTCTATCAACTTTTCTTTATTTTTCTGTCTTCTGATAGTGCTTCAAAAAGTGTTCAGTAAATTCTTTAGAAGGTTGAAGTATCGATGACCTTTGCAACGTGAGTTTTATCACAAGATTTTGGTTTATTATGTTCTTTTGGACTTGAAGATCATTAGGTGAAATTTGCAGAACTACATTTAATTAAAAAAGAATAACAAAAAACTTCCATAAAACCAGCACTTTTCCTGAGGGCTAACCAGTTGAAGAAGTCAACATTTGAGGTTATACTGTTAGAAGAATTCTATCTTTAAACAAAGTAAATGACTTTGTCACGTCAGGCAAATGTTAAAGGCACACTTGGCAGTTTGGGCTTGTTTTTAGCACCCCCTAGTGTCCACTTTAAATCACTGTCGTGAAAACAAACTGTTTTCCCCTCCCCTGCTCTGTGCGCCTGTGTTTTCCTACAAGGTGTAAAGCCATACTCAGTAGCCAGGTAACAATGTAGCTTTTAACGTTTTTTTTAAAGCCTCTTAACAACCTTCCAACATAGTATAGCCATAAATATATTGTGGAGATTAAAAAAACCCCGAAAGAAATCAATAAAGTAGTTGTCCCGCAGTTCTCTAAAAACTTCAGCCAATCCTATCGTTCGGTCCGAACGATAGGATTGGACAATCCAGCTGTCTGTCTGCCGCATTTCCTCACTGCTTGGATTGGCATTAATCCGCCCGGACACATTTTGGGGCAGAACATCCTGGAAGTGAAAGTAGAAGTAGGACAGAGAGCCGGCGGGTGATTCCATTTTAAGATAAAAATACCAGAGTCCCCCCCAAGAAACACCTTTTCAGCTAGCAGAAAACTAAAAACGTTTGGAGGTGAAAAGAGGAAAAGCTGGGGGAACATTTCTGCGGCTGGAGTTGTACTCTGCTTTGTCACCTTTGCAAACCGGGGTCACTTGTCCGCGGGAGGCTGGCGTAAGGATTTTACTTGATGGGAGGGGTGAGTTCACCGAGACGTGTTTCTGTAAAATAGCTAGCGAGACCTCGTTTGTTTACCTGGCTACTGAGCATGGCTTTAAGGTTTTCTTTGCTTCTGGATGAGGACTGGCCATCGGGCATTTCCCCGGTGATGTTAATTTTGGGTCGGTCCGAACCGAGACCAGGACGGATCGCTTTAATCTGCACTTCCTGTTTTGGCAAGAGGAAGTCTACGTCATTGCCTTAAAGCGTTACTGCTTCTAACGAGACACGGGATTTTGTGAGACGTCAGTGCAGCGGACCAGAGACTCAGAAGTTGCAAACGTGGTATTCTGGACACAAGCAGCAGATGGGGCTGGGTGACTTTTCATTAACCCTGTAAAGGGTCATATTAGCACATACTGGCTCAAGGAAAAGATTTAAAAATATGAATCAGTTACATAGTGTGCCTTTAAGGCTCTTAATACAACTAACAATAGCTGATCAGCAAGAGGGATAATCCAACATTTATCTCTAATATTTTCCTCTGGTGCTTGTTGGTGACTTCAACATAATCTGTGTGACCCTCCCATGAATCTTGAACACTAAATGATCCAGTTTCTGTTTTATTAAATGTTGTAGAATAGTTTATATTTTATCTGTAAATAAAAACACTGAAAGACTCAAAGCAAAGCAATTAAAACAACAACTGAGCACAAACATTTTGAGAATCCAGCATTTTGGGTTCACTGTGTTGATTCAGAACCAAACAATAAAAATAAATTTACTAAAATCAATTCCTTAAAATTGCTCTGAATATTTTTCTTTCATGTTTCTTTTCTCTTATTGAACGTCTCTGCCGTTTATGTCATGTCACAGTCATGTTTAGAGTCAGATAAAAAACTAATTTTTATTCAGTTGTAACAAATTCTCATTAATTCTCAGGTCAGTAGGAAAACTAAGAAACCTCTGAGTGTGAATTAAACTTTTTATGAAAGGCTGTTTTAATAAAAACGAGGGGCTGTGTGTTAAAAGGTTAATCTGATTAAAGCAGCAGCTTATTGTCTTTAACGCCTCACTTAGTAGAGGAGAAACGTTGGTCTGAAAGTGAAGTAAGACTGGGTGATTGAGTGTGTGACAGGAGGAGATGAGAGTGACAGCAGAAGGATGCTTATCAGGGGAATATATAAGAAGTGGTGAAAGAGACAGTGAGGCATAAAAATGGAGGGCAGGTGATAACGTTTCATAGTTGTCATGCTGTTTGAACATCCTTCAGGATTGTTTTGGTAGAAATACACGAGTTTCCTTTATTTTTGGTTGTAGGAGTTTGACATTAGTTGAGGCTAAAGAATAAAAACCGGCTCTGTTTTTCTGTCTCGGTGCTTTGAAGCAGCACAGATGGGATTATTGTAAATTCACTGACTGGAGTGTTTCTGCTGCAAGGTTTCATAGAAATCTTGAGGAAAATAGAACACTTTGTATAAAATCCTTAATTTTTATAAATGTGGTAAAAATCAACTTTCGGACATAAACTTTTCATAATGTTTGTTTATTTATTTAGCAAGCACTTTTATCCAAAGCGACCTACCAGACCTATCGGGCATGTTGTGGTCTGTGGGACGAAGCTCACTCATGCATGGGATGAACATGCAACTCCACGCAGAAAGGCTGCAGCTGGGATTTGAAGCGGTGTCCTTCTTGCTGTGAGGCAACAGTTCTACCAACTGCACCTCCATCCTTAGCATTACTTTTATTAATGAACGGTCAGCAGTGATCAGGCTGCACCACTGCTCTAATGGTCTGTCTTAAGACAGAACATGCACAATAGACAATAGCTCTTTGCTTTAGCAGATTGTCAAAACAGTAAAGTCCTTTTAAATTTCATATTTTCATATTGCCCTTGTAACACATTCTTCACTCCTGACTATCTCTTAGCTTAGCGTCTTTTTCTTGGCGGTCCAGTTTGATTTGAACCCTTCTCTAGGTGAGGGTGTCTAGAGGTGAAACACCCAGTGAACCCAAGAATTCTAACAACAAACCTAAAACTATTTTGACTGCTACAGCGTAGTAATAATGTTTAAGCCAATAAAATGGTAGATCTAATTGTCTTACTGTGTCCGAGCAGATTCATTTTACAACAGGGAAAGTGCCACTTCATTGAATCAGTGGCACAATAGACTGCATCTGTTAGGGCAGCAGAGGGGACGGGCACAAGAGCCAAGGGGCCTCCAGTGTCAAAGGACCCAGCAGCCCAGAGCTAGCCCAGGAAAAGGCCACATGTTGGTATTTTGACTCCTGAGCTAAACCAGAGAATAGGATCCGATACCAAATAGTTTTAATAACTGGACGTATTTAAGGGGAACCAACAACAAGACACCTTCCATGGCAGAAAGGTATGATTTTGGATGTGATGGTTTATATTTTAATTGCTAAATTTAAGAGTTTGAGTCAAACTTCTTCATCATTTTCTGCTTTGTGTTGCTAGCAGATGGTTTGGCACTGCTAAAGTTACCACTAGCACATGGATGAACCAGCAGTATCGTTTAAATTTCTCATTAGTGACTCGTCATTTAGGCTCTAACGTTTTTAGCTTTACATTTAGATTCATGATGGTTACTTAAATTATTTAGCTTGTAAACAGTTGATACCAGAGTTTACCACTAATGGAAGTGGTACCAGTGGTACTTGTACTACTGTGTGAGAACCATGGGTCTGTTTTATACATACAAATATATTTTGTTTCTTTGATTTTTTTTTTATATTTAAAATAATGCCCTGGGCATTAATGAGGTGTTATTTGAAAAAAAAAAAAAGTTCCATGACACAGTGTGATTAACATAAAGCAGCTGTTGTCCTCCCTGATTATAAAAGTAGTTTCTTTTTTTACCCTGTTATCCTGTTTAATACAGTTAAAGGAAAATGGGCCCCCTAATTACTGAATTAGGTTTGAATGTGTGTTCTGTCTGACCTTGAAAACAATATGTGAGCACAGTCTGACCCAAACAATACACAGTTATTTATTTAGTAGTTTAACAGAATATAAAATTAAGGAGAAACTACGTCTCTATGCTACATAAAGCATTATTTAATTATCTATGATTTTAACATCCATACAGTGACATTTTCTTATCATTATCAGATCAAGTTGCCATGGTGACAGAGCTCTGTTGAACTGCTAGGCCCCCTCATTTCTGCCTGTGTAGGTCCGTTATAATCAGCCCCTGTGCAGACGAGTGAGCTCCGGAGGCAGTTTTTAAATTTAATTTAGCCTTTTGTTGAACTTATCACACAAGTTTTCAAATCAAATTTCAGGTTTTAATTACAAATCTGTTCAACTTTAATCAAAAGCACCTGTCATGATATAGCGTTCTAAATTGTTGACTTACTTAGTCGTCCTTTATCTCAGGGTGGTGAGGTTTTGGAATAAAGAAGCATCTTTAATCGTTTTATACCAGATGAACTTTATTCAGAGCTACGTGGACTCAAAGCAACTCTAACACAGTTTTTGAGATGTTTCCTGAGCTGGATATACCCTTCTGATATCCTTCACTTCCTGTTTGATAGATGTAACCAATCATACTTAGCCCATTGCTGCAGTCTGTTGAGAAGTCTGAGGTTTAATCAAGATCTGCCATGTTTCTATTAATACTTACCATGTTGGTTTGGAGCTTCCTGAAACTTGTCCATAAGATTCATAATCATTTCTTTTACTCTACTGTGTTTTGACACAAAAAAAAGATGTTCACAAGACTATAATTTAAAATGTAAAATCTATCCTTTTAGATTGTACATTTCCTCCACTCTGAACACAGTTTTCTGCCTTTAATGGCTGTGATGTTCTTCCTCCCTCAGGCATTTCGTCTTACAGTTTCTGAACTCTGGAGAAGATAATCAGCTAGATCAGTTTCACGTCCTGATTTATGAGTCTTTTTCAGTTCTTTTACTTTTCAGACCCCATATTGAACAGATGCCTTGAGGACATGGTATAAAATTATCTCAGCTAGACTTACTTAAATAGATGATCATTACCTTTAAATAATACAATATGGTAATGATTTCATCTTCCAAATTGCAATATCTATAATATACTTAGCTGTTCCTTCACAGTACTGTTGAAAATTACTCTTCGCTTAGTGTTTTATCTGCACATAATCAGTGATTACAGGCGTTTTTCTCTTGTACTTGTGGAGCGTGAACTATACAAGTCATGCATCTGTGTAATGTTGCTTTTCTGCTCCAGCCGTTAGCCGAATTAAAACTGAGCAGCGATGTTAAATCGTGCTCTGTGTATTACACACGTCGATTTAGTCTCTGGGTTAGAATCACACACTCTCATTCTCAGTCAGGTTTGCTGGAGATTTAGTATGAGAACCAAACTAATTTCAAATGTACACTTTATATATCCACATATATTCTTTAGGAATGTGAGAATTAACCAGTTCCTATTGATTCACTTGTCTGCATGATCGGGATACAGCTGGATCGATGAAGCCACTGAATCTAAATGCATCTGTTTATTACATCTCTCTATTGATAACATCCAGTCCTATTATTTATTCATAAAGGCTTAACATTTCTTGAACTGGTCCATATTGCTTGCTAGAGTTTTAAACTAAGATCATTTTATGTTGAGAACTGGGAGCGTTTTAGTCATTTTATATATATATATATATATATGTATATATATATACATATATATATATATATATATATATATATATATATATATATATATATATATATATATATATATATATACACACCAACCAGTTGTATATTATCATCCATTGATTACTTTCTCAGAGTTTGATTGAAAAACTATTCATTGATTTCTGAGACATTTTGTAACAATCACAGAAAAATGCAAACATGCAAAAACATTATCACTCAACTTTAGCCTCTAAGTGCATCAGACACATGAAAAATCTGCAAGCAGGTTTGTTTCTTAAAGGCATACTCAGTAGCCAGGTAAACAATGTAGCTTTTAACATTTTTTTTAAAGCCTCTTAACAACCTTCCAACATAGTATAGCCATAAATACAGTATATTGTGGAGATAAAAAAAACCCCCGAAAGAAATCAATAAAGTAGTTGTCCCGCAGTTCTCTAAAAACTTCAGCCAATCCTATCGTTCGGACTGAATGATAGGATTGGACAATCCAGCTGTCTGTCTGCCGCATTTCCTCACTGCTTGGATTGGCATTAATCCGCCCGGACACATTTTGGGGCAGAACATCCCGGAAGTGAAAGTGAAAGTAGAAGTAGAAGTAGGACAGAGAGCCAGCGGGTGATTCCATTTTAAGATAAAAATACCAGAGTCCCCCCCAAAAAAACACCTTTTCAGCTAGCAGAAAACTAAAAACGTTTGGAGGCGAAAAGAGGAAAAGCTGGGGGAACATTTCTGCAGCTGGAGTTAGACTCTGCTTTGTCACCTTTGCAAACCGTGGTCCTATGTTGGCGGGAGGCTGGCATATAGATTTTACCCGACGGGTATGTAATAAATCAACGTTTTTTCAGCCATTCCTTACCCAGACGGGTTGGAAAAGTGGCGTACTGAGGCGGTTTGGGCTTTCCATAGAGGGGAGGGGTGAGTTCACCGAGACATGTTTCGGTAAAATAGCTAGCGAGACCTCATTTGTTTACCTGGCTACTGAGTATGGCTTTAAGGTATCCTCTGTTAGAGATAAAGTAGAAAAGTCTTATGTTTTTTTAGGAAAACTCTTCTTCTGGTGCCATTCCTGCTGTTAAGCGGTGCTGTTTTCTCATTAGTGACATCTATTGTTCAAGAGAAGAAACTTACACAATGAAAGTGTTTTTCACCCTGATAGACATTTAGCTCTAGGGCTCATTTTTGTCTGATTTGCTCATTGTTGTTTGATTATTATGAATCTAATTGTTTAAAAGTGTCAAACCAGAGTATATAGAATATTTTGCTTTGTCTTATTGTTTTCAGTTGAATCTTGTTGCACCATATTAGGTTTATATCTTAATAAATTGTCTGTTGCTGCTCACATATCTCTGATAAATCAAATCATTGGCAGTGTAGTCAAATATTTCATGTACCAGCTACAGAGCAGTGATGCAACACCCTAATATCCAGCATGCATATGAGTTGTTTTTCATATATTCATGCTAGATATTTTTCTGGTTCTTGCAGCCTCAAGGTTTTGGAAGAAAAATGTATGGAGTATTCTTGCTGAAAAACAAGTTTTCCTTCAGGTCCTGAATTATTTTAATGAATTTTTATTGTTCAGGTCTGTCATGCAGACCCAGATGATTCCAAACCCCTGTCCAGGTTAGTAACTCTAAAGATGGCTTAATGAGCCCGTCACAGTCTAGATACTCAACTCTTTAGAAGAGAAAAAGATTCTCAAAAGCAGAAATGTCAGACCAACTTTTAAAATCCAAGGTCTTTTTCAAACGTGCTCTTTAAATAAGCTGCACTTAAAAAAACAAAAAAACAAAGGAATGACAAAAAACAGCATTTCTCTTCAGTGACTTCACTATTGGCTCTGAATGAGTCACATTTAAAAAGAAAATAAATCTTTTAATGGCTTTTTCTATGAAATTCTTCAGTTCATTCTCTGTCGGGAGCGAGCTGTTTTAGCTTCTGCTTTAAAGGACAAAGACGAAAATAAGAACAACCCCCTTATTTTTATAAAAGAGCAAAACATGGAGAAATGTCAGAATATTTGTTGTTCTGTGATGATTATTTCTATATTTCTATTGCTAATAATGTCTGTAATAATATGAATTAATCACGATTAATAGATGATTCTGAGGCGAACGTGTCTCCATAAATAGAGGTTTTATTTTTGAGAACTTTAGATGACATCATGCCACTCGGATAGATGATGCCCATCTTGTACGTTTGTTAGATCTGGACAGATTCTCGAGCGGAGGGTGTTTCAGCACAACATTTAAAAATGGGTGTTGTCATGCCTAGTTAGAGAACACGTTGATGGTTTGAAGGTTTAACATTTACTTTTCAAATGATCAAAGAAACAAATACAACAAAAAGAGAAAGGAGAATGTCAGTGATTTTATTTTATTCCATGTAAATTGCATTTGAAGCTGTCAGTCTGTCAGTCTCCGTATAATTAATGCCACAAAAAGACCTTATTTTGACAGAAACGCTTCTCCGTCATTTTCTTCTTCTCCCCCCCCCCTCCTCCTCGTCTTGCCAGGGATATCGGTACAGTGAGTTGGCATTTGGTTTATTTATCCCCTCGGGCTTTTTTAGCTCCAAACGAGCAGGCTGTGACTCCCAAATCACTCCTTTCATTCTCAATTAACTGAAACTCATTACGGCATTTAGATTGGAGATGCAAAATACGCAATAAACATGGGACCCAGCATGACAGGCCGCCAGCTTTGTTACTCCCAATTAGAGGGATAATTGGCACTTTATTAGTACAATTCAAGTTCAAACACATCCAGATTCCCCGAGGGATCACAGCGGTTTCACCAGTTGCTGTGGTATTTGACTAGCGCCCATTTAAATTCCGAGCCTGTAGCCGTCTCATAATAAGCTCTTTTAAATGCCACCTCATGAATATTCATTTGTCTCTCTATAGTTTTGTTTTGTTCAATAATCTTTGCCGTGGCATGGCAGCGTGGACGTGAAACAGACAATTCAACGAGCTGTCCACCAGCTTGGACCTTTAGATTATCTTTATTGATTTGTTTTGTTTTGAGCCGTTTCACAACAGTGGTCATTTATTACAGATTAGTCTTTTTAGCTCTGAGCTAAACGTTATGTTTTTTTATGTAAAAACTGAAGAAAAAATGAAAATCAAGCTGTCTTCATGTGAAATAACAAACTGCTTTTATTTGCACGGTGACATGAAATATTTCAGTAAATGAATACTTGGTTGTTGCTATGTTTTTATTAGGAATGCAACATCAACCTTTCAGTGCTGAAACGATCTGGTCCTAAAAATGTCATGAATTTAATTTTGACACATCTTGTGTTGTTTTACCTTTTTGTATATTTTTGTTATTTAAAGTTTTAGAATAGCTATAAAAACTATTAGAGCTCCTACTGGTCTGGAGGATGACGTTGTCGATTCTGCCTGTCAATCCAGTTCCTCAACTTGACGAGGTGCAGCTCCGTCAGCCCGAAAGAACCGTCACTAACCGGACCTGAACCACTGCAGTACTTCTTGAAATCCCCCAGGGGGAGCTGTAGTGTGTCACTGAGGGAGGGGTGTCTGGGTGCCCCTCCTGGACATCAGGTCGTTTTTAAATACAGGACTGTTAATTCTCACGTTTTGAAGCCGCTACATAAAACACCTCAGAGTGTAAAACAGCATTATGTTTGTTCTGTTATCTCTCTCTCTGCAGGTGTCGTGTTCGTTTCCACGCTTGAGTTATTTCTTTTTATCAGACTTATATTTTCACGAACTCCTGACAGTAAAGTTTAAAGCAGTCCCTGTTCCCATCGCTGCACGCGTCACCTCTGGATTATTCTCCCAAATTGACCAAAGCCGGCTCGATGGAGTTCCTCGTTTCATCAGCGCGGGTCCAAAGACACGCCGAAATTCTTTTATTGTGTCCAGTACAGCGTGAACTCTAATAGCTGAAGTGTCATATTTGGTTTTTGTGAGATGTCCTCCCCATGTTGGAAGGAGCTCTCCCAGAACCCAATTTGGCTCAAAGATGAGTTGTGTATGGAGTTTGGCATGTAAACCTCAGGGGGGAGTTTTCCCTCTCTGGTGTTTTACACCCTCATGGTTCTGGCTTATTGGGGTGGGTTTGAGAGTCTTGTCTGTTTCTGCATTTCATTTCAACAATCAGTCATCAGATTCCATCATTTTCTTATAAAATATAGCTTTTTTAAAATGTTATTGTCAATATTTATCCCTAAAATCTTGAGCAAATTTGATTGAATGTATCCTGATTCAACAGAGTGCGTGCCAGGCTGAACACCAGTGGACAGCGTGTTTATTTTTTAGATGCAGGTGGCTCCATGAGACAGATTAATAATTCAGCTAAATCGTGGTCTAATTATCCAAAGGGCACATGTAGAGTTTGCAGCCAATATTTAGTCCCTTGATTCTCGTCCCAGTTTTCAAAATAAGAATATCTCTGCGGCGCTGAGATATTTGCAGATATAATAAGGGAATTGTGTCTATTGGGAGAAAAGTGCGTTTCCTCTAACAAAAATAAATCATGTGAGTTGGAAAGTAAATAACTCTTAAGGCGGTAATCATTTTCTGTCCCTCCCTCCCTAAAAAATGATGATGTTTAACTTTCCCCTCAGGCTTGAGGAGTCGACTCCTGCAGTGACAATATGAGTTTTCAGACTCAGAATCCCTTTATTTCTCCCAGCGGAGGAGCCTTAGCTCTTGAAACTCCGTGTTTCTGTAGAGGAACCAGTAAGAACAGCAGCTGGCTTCAGTCCAGCCAGCCTTTTATTTATAGTTGAGTTAACTCTGCAATGCAAGGGCTAAAAGCCCTGCTGACTGGGAGATTTTACAAAGGTGACAGGCCAGAAGACATTTACACAACCCTCCACAGATGCCAGCTTTGTGCCACTTACTCCTTCACTCTGACAGCTCTGACAGAGTACAGACAACAGAGAGTGTGTGTTGAATAAAAGGAGACCAATTCAGTTTAAAGGGGCTGTGGTGAGGAGACGTTTCCTACAAACAACACAGGCTGGAGAGGTGTTGATGTTCAATAAATCTATTTTAAATGGATTAAAAAATCTAATCTGTAGTTCTGGAAAAAAGCAGCAACCATAACAACAGTTGCTGGAACATTTTCAATGGAAATTTGATCTTCAAAACTTGTCTACATTTTTCAAATATTTCTCTTTTTGCTTTTTTTTCCATTTGTTTTCCCCCCTTGCCATTCCTTTCTTTCTTCCTTTAATGGCTCCTTTCCTTTTTCTTTATTTCCTTTCTGTCTTCTTTTTTATTGTCTTTCCTTTCCTGGGATCTTTCCTACTCTGTTTATTTTTCCTGTCTCGTTTCCTTTCCTGTTTCCTGATTTCTTCTGTTCTTTTTTCTGTCTCCTTTCATTTCCTTCTCTCTCTTTCCTTCCTTGTCACTTTTCCTGGACTGTTTCCTTTCTTTCTGTTTCATTTTTCCCTCTCTTCCCTTTTCCTTCATGTTCTCTCCTTCCATTCCTTTTCTTTTAATTCCTTCTCAGTATGGTTTTCTTTCTTTCTTTATTGTAAAGAACTGAATGCCTTAAATCTACACCACATCAAGTTTTTCTTTTCAAACCTTTCACTCTACATCTCTAATGATTTTTGTGAGAACAAAGGATGTTTAGAGGTGATCCTGCAGCAGAAAACTCTGTGATCGGACGTGTTTGGAGTCACAAATTCCGCACCACCGTTTTTATTGTATGCTTATTTTAAAACCTAACTGTGCAGACAAATTGTAAATGTGTCGTGACCTGTGCGATTCGCTGCTGGAGTTCAGTAATTATGCAGACGTCTCGCCCACCGCCATGTCAGGTCATGTTTTGACAGACATTCCAGAGCAGCTCAGAGATGCACAGTGAGCCGTTTGTTCCCCGTGTGTTTGTCTTCATAACATTATGTTTGTCTCGTCATTTCAGTCTTGAACAAATAGCTTGAAAAGTTTCAGTCGCTGTTGTTAAAAAAAAAAAAAAATCCTGACAGTTTGACAACAGCTTGTGTTTTCACTGCTGCAAATCTTATTTTTTTGTTTGCTTGCTTTTTTCATTTGAAGCCAACTTAACAAAGTTCTCGAAAACTTTGTTTTATGTGTTTTTTTTTATTAAGTTTAATCTTATTCCTCTGCTATTGTAAAAGTTGAGGCTGTTGTTGTATTTGTCTGCTGACCTCTACTGATTTACTTGTAACCAGAACCAGGTCAAATTTATTAAAACTACAACTTTTCTGTTATTTCTTTAAAGTAGTCGTACTTGATGTGATGCTGTTGTCATGACTACATGAGCAGATTTCAGGCTGCAGAAATCATGCGGAGTAGAAGATGATCGATGACACAGTCCGGATCAAATTGTTCAACTTTCAGTTTGACTTTTTATAAATGTTTATAAATTAATTTATTTCAAGTTGTCTCCTAGTTGTGTGAAAATGAATACAATATAAGTTAGGCAAATGTAATATAATTCCCTGGAAGATAAACCAGTCCATAATCCAGATTTTGTTTCACATTCTGTATTATTTAGCATCCAGTGCTCTTTGTAATTAAAGAAAAAGCTCATAATTAAAACCTCCAAGGAATGCTATCATTTATACTCAGCATTTTTACTTTATTTTAGTAAAGCTACTTTGTACTAACTTCTCTAAACAACTAAATCCAAAGTATTTAGTAATTTATTCATCTCTGAGACGAGAAATAGATTGAACGTAATTCTAATTGCGCCTAGATTTGCTCTTAAAACCAGCATGTCACCTTTACAGAATCAAAGTAGGTTCCTCCTGCCACAGTTTTGTCTTCAGACTCTAATCTGTGTGATGGACCTGCTTGATAAGGCCAGCGGTGGCTCGCTGCCAGCTGCAGGAGCAGCGTCGGACACCTTTTAGCAGAGGACATGAAGGCTAATGGATTCTCACTGACCCACGGTGACTTTGCCACAGCAGGTTTTCTGCTCGCTGAGTTTTGGGAGATCTCGAAGCTCAAATCAACCTACTGCTGGAGCTAAATCAAAATGTTTTCTTTGTACACAAACTAGAGTTAGCGGTTAGTTTCATTTCATCTGGACGGGTTCTGTCCCATTCACCAGCTTTTGACGCACATACAGAGGGTTTTTAGACCTATTTTATTTATTGTACGGTTTATTTTTATTTTAGATTGTTTAAATGTGAGTTTTGAATAGTTTTTTCTTTCTTTTATTGTTTTTTAATGATCTGATGTTGAGAAACTCCAAGGGCACACTTAGTGGTGGAGGGCTGTGAAAATCAGCTCATTAGTGAATATTTATTAAACAGTAAGCAATAACCCCGATGATGAATTACTTCAATCAAACTTTTAACTTTCTTTTTTATGTGAAATAAAGATATTTTACTCCATAGAGTACCTTTATTTATGTTGCTCAACTTGTGTTTTTATAAAAATGTAAAAAGTGTTTGATGGAAATGATTGTATGTATTTGAGAAATGATGGAGTTACAGCCTTATAAGTACGTGTATGAACTAATCAGTTGTTGATTAGTATCCAGGGATTTACTTCTCTGAAAGTTTCACTACAACCCGTCCAGTTCAGGAGGTTTTTTGCTAACGAACACAGTCCGAACATTACTGCTTCCCTTCTGCTGGTGGGTAATAACGATGATGAAAACATGTTAAATGTTGAAACAAGTTCCTCTAACTTTGGGTGGTCATGGCTCAGTGAATAAGGATGATAATGCACCAATCAGGAGGTTAGCTCCCCAGATCATGTGTTGAAGTGCCCTTGAGCAAAGTACCAAACCCCAACCAGACCCCCAGGCACATTTTCCAGCATTTCATAGAGCATGACTTTCTACATGACATCAAGCACATGTTAAAGGCTCTGAGGAAAGAACAGCTGCTGATGTTTTGGTAACTTTAAAGCTTTAGTAGTAAACGGTAATCCAGTCACTTTAGTATTAGTTTTTGTGAATTCATTTAATTTATATTGTAAAAACCACACCACTTTTAAAAATATTTTCCTTCCAAGGACTCAGACCTTCATGTAGCCTTTAAAAGAGTTCTTCATCAGTAGTTCTTCAAGGCTTTCTGAAGGCCTTCAAAGGTTTAGTTTTTGACATCAGACCAGCGTAACTAATTATGAGTGAGCAGCTGTCTTTTGAAAAAGTTGCACGATGTTTGCAAAAAGAGGAACAAGTGAAAGGTTTGGACATAAAGTGTCCAGGAGGAACCAGTTCAAGGACAGAGTGTCTGACTTGTGTCTCCTGATCAGGGAGGCTATAAAACAGTAGATTTTTTAGATTCTAGGAACTCAAAAAGCATCAGAATCAAAACAGGTTAGAGTAGTTCCTTCAGAAGGAAATCTACCAATAAACTAAAACAACTTAGGACAAAAATAAACTTCATTTTCTTCAATATTTTCTCATTTAAAACATCTCAAATGTTGCACAAACATGTTTTCGATGCCCTCCTGTTTTTATTTCTAGGGTTATTCATTTATTTATTCCTTTTTTCTATACTAACACATCCTGTACAATGTTTATCTAGCTCTGAGTGATACTAATGCACTTAACAGTGACCTGGAACTTGAACCTTTAGGACATCTTGTACTTTTACTTTATTCTTGATGCCAGGTTGATAAAGAAATATGGAATAAAATCCAGGGAAAGTGTTTAGTGATCACACAGCTGCCTCCTACTTATAATCACCCAGCCTCTGGATTTGACAAACTGTGACCTCACTTTTCATCACAAGTCTTCTTTCAATAGACAGGCTGGATAATAAAAAGTATATGAAGCAACACGTAAACAGTAGAAAAAAATCTTCATATGTTGTAGGAAGAACATGGTTTACAATTTAAAAGACCTTATATATAAGAATCTAATTACTTTGAGTAGTTTTTTTGTGGCCTACATAAACCAGATCTTACTCAGACATGAACAATTATGACTGTATGACCGTATTAGAACTCTATATTTTAGGTTTTTGTAGTTTTGGTCTCTAAGTTGACCATATTTTATATTTTTACAATAAACCTAGTATATCAGGAGGTTTCTTGTCTATGATGCATTTCCCCAAACATCAGAACATAGATTAAAGGTTTTCACTCTCCTCAGTTTGTTTGCTGTATTCTGTCTGAATTTCATGAAGGACCTCAGTTCAAAAATAACAGGCCGATGAGCTAATGACTAGTCCAAGAGCAGCTAGGACCAAAGTGGATTGCTGCTGTGTTAAAACGACTCCCATCTCCAACATTACTCTGCACCTCATGAGACATTATTTTATGCTGCCACCAGTTTTATTTTTTTGGACTTTTATTTTAAGCAGAAATATTTAAAAATTCCTGCAGGATTTGACCCCTGGATGCACTGAAAGTGCTACATTTCACTGCTGCTGGTGAATTGTACTCTTGTAATTAATATAAATATCCATTTGTGCAAAGTTAACAGAGGTGTAAGGTTTATAAAATAAGGCGTTGAGATTTTGGTCTTCACCGTGCTTTAAACTTTTATTTCTCTGAACTGAGGCTGTGCAGGAAGCTGTCCACAGTAAGTAGGAGAGTAATGTTTATTTCATAGCTTTTACAGAGAAACACACTTCAAAATGACCAAAACATTCTTTTAACGCGTGTCCTCTGTCCCAGAGAGGCCATATAATCTGCTGCATGATGCAACTCTTCTAAGAAAACTTTGCTTTTTAAATGTTTGTTTCAGCATTACATTAAATTCATGACTTTTCTGCCCTGTTAAATACTAGTTTAATTTTCATAATATTTTCAAAGGCATCACTGAAGTTTTTTTAATTGTTCAAGTCAAGAACCTGCATCCATATGAAGTACTAATCAGAAAAGGCCTGTATCTTTCTGCTGCTTTCCTAGTATTTCATTTAATGAGTCACTTTCTTTATTGTGTAAAGTCTAACTGAGATTAGCTCAGTAGGTTTTTGAGTTCGAACATGAGGATGCAACTCGGGGGGGGGGGGGGGGGG
>SSNR01000018.1:1187037-1284322 GCA_006937965.1 Callopanchax toddi
GGGGGGGGGGGGGGGGGGGGGGGGGGGTGTAAATAAAACCCTCATCAGTCTAAATTTATGAACGGAAAATGACTTTTGCACAGCGCATCGGTAGCTAACTGCCGATATGTTGCACCAGACGACTGAGGATGCGAGAAATTGCAATGTTCTTTGAGCTAATGGGAGACATATTGCTCGCACAGCAGTCTGAAGTTCTGCCACAAACAGGGAGACACTTGATTTTTGGCTCAGAGGCCCACTTTTTATGATGAGAGATTGTTTGTGCTCCCTGGCAGTTGGCAAGAATCACGCTGATGAGAGAGCGGAGGCCTTTTCATGTGTGAGCGTAACCGTTTCGTCAGATTGTTGGTTGTAAATCATGATTTGAGCAGATTTTGAAGGGAAGGGAAGTCTATTAAACCACTGACGCCAAGGGAAGGAAAATGTATTCTTCTTAGCGAGCTCTTATGTATTTGTAGCCAACAAAACTTTAAAGTACCCTTAAAATTTGAATGCCATTCCATTTATTCTGATGTTTTTCTCCTGAAGGTGGATGCTCTTTATCCCTTAACAGATTTTCCTGATGGAATACTTGTTGCTTCCTAATCTCAAATGCAATGATAATTTCTACATATGTTTTCTTCTCTGCAGGTAAAATGTCAAATATCCGCACCATCAGGAAGATGCAACAGCTAAATAACTTGGTTGCCATGGTTTCCAGTATGGCCAGACCAGGATGCACAGTTGTGGATTTTTGCAGTGGAACGGTACGAATATTCATCCATCAATCCAGCAATGCACTTATTGCTGCATCCGGCCATGGATGCATGTTAGATGCTGCTTCATTTGTGACCAGTTGAGATGGAACAAGTCCTCATATTTTATCCTACATTTCTTCTCCACTTAAATGTCTTGTAGATAAATAGACTTGGTCAATATGTCCTTAAAGGAAGAAAAATAAAGAGCAGGTCTGCTGTGTTGTTAAGGGATTTCTCTTTAAAGCACAGCAGGATTCGTACCTCTTTTGATGTGTGTCATGCTTACGTTGTACTTTTTTTTTCTTTGCTGCTGGCTCTCAGGGTCATGTGGGGATTGTTCTGGCTCACACACTTCCAGATTGCCAGGTAAAGTGTGTTTGAAGATACTTCCCTTGTGTTTATGAGTTATTTCTTTGTTTTTAACCACAAAACCCCCCAGAACTGTTTATATCTGCTCTCCGCAATTAGGTTTCCCTTCATTTCTCTGACAATAATTGCCATTTTGCAAAATAAACAAGATCAGTATGGTGTATTAAATGCTAAGTGCACGGTGCTATATTGTGAAATAAATTATATGTTTGACTTTTTAGGCATTGTGTAAAATTTACTGTTAGTTTTGTCTAAATCTGCTTCTGCGGTTTGCTTATTCTAAAATGATAAACTTCAATATTCACTGACAGTGTGAATATATTTTAATTCCAGGACATTGAGAATAATTTATGCCTGAGTTTGTTTTTTTAATTTAAGATCATCCTGATAGAGAACAAAGAGGAGTCCTTGGTCAGGGCCCAACGTCGCAGTGCTGAGCTCAGACTGAAAAACATTGGATTCATTCAGACCAACTTGGATTATTTCACTGGATCGTTCCACATTGGGGTAAGAACAGTTGTTACTTTTTCTGATGATGATTCACAGAACTGCAGAATCTAAAAGCAAGTGTATCCTAAAGACAGAAGCTCTTTATACATTTGTTTTTTTACCCTCAGCTCATTTTTTAGGGGCTCAAACTCATTGATGCGCCCCATCTCTGCTTCTGAAGGTCAAAAACAATCAGGCTAAAAGGTTCAATGAGTTTAAAATCACATAATACAACTCAGCAGGTTGAGCTAAAAAGAGACCACGCTGCATGATGCATCATAAGTCTGTCTTACCTGCTCCAGGTAGCATACCCAACCCTGGCCAAGCATCAGAGAACATGTTACTGATAACGGCATGTTTTCAAGAGGTTGTGTTGAACGTGTGTGTGCTAAGACAGCAGCTGACCTGAGGTCTGACTGCAGCAACTCTACAGTAGATCAAACAAAACCAAGATATGCAGCTGGTTCAGCTGTCAGTCAGCGTCCTGCAGAGAGTAGATGGTGCACCCACCTACAATATACTGAGGGGTGAGAACAGGAGTTTTATATGGTCAACCAACAAATTAATAACACATATTAAAATAAGACAATTAACTTTGTTGTACAAATTTAACATTACAAAAATACAATTTTGTAAAACATTTCATGAAGGTTATAATTGAACAATTCACTGTTAGGGTTCAACTAAGTCCATTTAGGACTTGATAAAGCTGACTGCTTATTTATAATAACTCAACTTAATGCAGAACCTCGGCTCACCTCGTCCCAAAGAAACACATTAAAAAAGGTGAAACAACAGAAAAATAAACAGAGCAAACTTCTAGTACAAATAGAAGATGGTGAGGGTTCCACCACATAGAAGAAGGTTTGTCTACGTGATCAGTTCTAACCTACCTTTACCTACAGTTACTTCTTATTTCAGGTTAATAATAGCAAACGATCAACAGAAAGTCCCAGATAGAAATCCACCAAAATAATGTCTGTATAGGTCAACAGTGGTGCTAACACTTCCTGGTCTCTCTTAAAAGTGTGAGAACTCTGTAACCTATTCATAACGTAAACGTCATTCACACCCACAACTCAGAAAGAACGTTCACCACATCAGAACTGGACTTTGGTCCATAAGGACCACTGGTCCTGACAAGGTCAGCTATTAAATAAAAAAAGGACACACACACACAGCCTTGGGTTAAAAATCACCATTAGCATGTGTGTCAGCATGTTGTGAATAAATGAGTGAAGCTGAAGACTGCTCATGTCTGTGCTGTATTCCTGCCTTTGGCTTTTTAAATAGAATGTTTATTTTAGTAGAGTGCATTTTCTAAAAGATCTAGCTGTTATATTAGTTTGTGGTCATAAAAGTCCTATCACAAAATGTATTTGAAGAAAAGCAGGAAAATCTGTTTATCCAGCTTTAATGTATTAAACCTTAATCTGACCCTAGAGTGATTATCCATTAAATTGAGCTAATATTCATTTTATAAGTCAACATATATGATATATATGCATACATGATGCATTTACCTATCTTGCTGGGCACAGCATGTTTAGATAAATTTAGATTCAAATTATTCCATTAAAAAAATTTTTTTTTTTCATTTACAACAAACCAAACAGAGATACGTGTGTTTGATTACCAAGGCTTTGCACCCATTTTGCCCTTTCTCTGGAAGCTGTTGGTGTTAAAGGAGCACCAACACTCATCATCACACAGGGACATGTCACTCCCTCTTCTTTATGTGGAAACTGAAAATGCCAGCATGCAATTATATTAGTGAGAGCAGCAAAGATGACTTTTTCATTTCCTGAAGTGAAGCTTTTAATCAGAAACCTTTTAGTGCCACAAGCTTCACTCAAACATTACGCCTTCCTTTTTTTTTAAATATTGGAGAGCCAGAGGCAATTTTACTCAGAAAATTAAATACAGAGGTAGCGATTAGGGCTAGGAGATCTCTTCATAGAGACTTCTTTATCTTTGAGGGCTGCTTGTTTACTTGAAGTATCCTGATTTCAAAGCTACATTGTCCTCTTGTTCAATATTTGCAGTGTGAGTCATCTTTGGAGAGACTAAATCTGAACGTGGTGCAATGGTTTCCAGCTATTTCAGATTTGATCAATTTGCCTGAGTGGGTTTTTAGGAATAAACATGTTTCTTTGTAAATGTGTTTAATTGTGTGCTGCCAGTTGAAAGAATGGAAAAATAGCTGTCCACAAATCAAAATCAAGAATTAAAAGGTTTTTTTAGATATAATTTTAACCTATATTTAAACACTTCTCTTTTTGTGAAATATTTGCTATAACTCTCTTTTTGTTGTTGTTGTTTTTTAGTGTCTCTCTCAGGTTATTGTGTCCCCCTGAGACATGTCCAATTTCCTGTTGTGTATCATAGCCCAGATTTAGAAGAACCAGCTGTTCCAGTAGTCGTTCTCTGGGACAAATAGGAATATAGATGCACCTCTACTAATTAGAAACAAAAACTCGTCACTCCACTGAGACCTGTTCCATTTGGAAAAACAGCCACACACAGATAATTCTTCCCAACATCATGTGAGTGTTTTAGCGGCCTAACCAGGAAGGTTAATGACACTCATTGATGCTTCTTACTTATAAAAGCAGGATGCATGAGTTTAATAATCATATATGCTTTCTATATTCTTGTATATGAATAAAAGATTGATTTTCCTTTTGCTTTTTTGGCTTTTCCTCCTGCATGCGAACGATATCCCAGAGGAGCCGCTCTTCACAAAGATTTTAAACCTTTCATGTTTTATGCATGCTCCCATTTTTAGTCACGCTCATTTAGTCATGCTAATTGCGTTGAGATGTTCCTGATTTTAGTCGGATTCTGTTCTTCGGGGAAGATGCCGCCTGGCTCAGGTGTTAAAGCTGAACCAGACTTCTCTCAGAACATCAAGGTTCTCCTTTCATCTTTTCTCATGTCTGATGTTGTTGAGCCAACAGACTTTACAGAAGCAGGGAAAGTTGTGGAGCTTGAAGGTTATTTGTTTTTTTTTTTTATTGGCTCTCAGGCAATTATTGGTTTAGTTTGAGCCTTTCTTTGTTTGACATTGATTCTGTCGGTTGATTTTACGTTTGTGGGAAACAAATGTGCATCATGCTGTTACTGGTCGAGGCTTTTTCATGTGTAATTACAACACTGTTATCAATATGAACATTGACTGGGATCGAGTGTTTATTTCCAGTGAAAGTCTCTCTATATCCTTATAACATGGTTTTTATAAATGCTTCAATTTCTTGCAAATTCTTGAACTTAAATGTGGAATTTTACAGTTTTGAAAGTGCTTGAATCTGTAACAGAAATTGGTTTTATGTAGATGTTTTATTTTTTCCCATTTTCATCATGCAATATTAAAAATCTTGTACATAAACAAAAAAAGCTAAGTTTTATTTATTTTTGTTTACCTCTTAAATACGCAAATCTTAGTTTACATAAATTTTTTCTTAATACAATAAATTGAAATAATATAAAACTGAAGATTTATAGTCCTGAAGGAAGATTAGATTATTGAATAAATAAGTTAGCAAGCAGCTCAGAAATAAATTCCACAAAATCTTCAACTAATTCAGCTGTCTGACTCAGCAGAAGGTTACCCTGATTAGATGTTAGACAGCTGCAGACATTTCCCCTCATCTCAGGCCCAGACAGACTAAAAGAGGGCCTGATTATTTGAGTAAGAGGGAATAATGAAGCCTCATCATTTCTATGATGTGATTATTGAGTGAACGAGTGATAAAGAGACAGCTTTCCCTCTCTAGAAAGGATGGATTAATACAGAATTTACTCATACAAGTGCCCTCATGGTTAGTGCATACTAATGAAAGATTTTTCTCTCCCAGTCGACAGTTAGCAGAATATTGTTCTACTGGAACAGTTTTAAATGAGGCTCTTTATGATGCATATTTAATTAGAATGCATTTGACTGAAGAAATACTTCAATATAACTGATTTAAGGAGGCAAAAAAATTCAACAATCTATAAGTCAGAGATGCTTTTTGATCAAGTTATTATGGTGGCCCCTAGAGACAAAACACATGCAAAATACCAAAAACATTCAAAATAGAAAACATGCAAAAACCAAAAACACATGCAAACCAGAAAACACGCAAACATCCAAAACACAAGTTTTTGTACGTTTTCTGGTTTGCATGTGTTTTTAGTTTTTGGATGTTTTCTGTTTTGCATGTGTTTTGAGTTTTTGCATGTTTTCTGTTTTGCATGTGTTTTGGGTTTTTGCACTTTTTCTGGTTTGCATGTGTTTTTAGTTTTTGCGTTTTTTCTGTTTTGCATGTGTTTTGGGTTTTTGCACGTTTTCTGTTTTGCATGTGCTTTGGTTTCTGCATGTTTTCTGTTTTGCATGTGTTTTGGGTTTTTGCACTTTTTCTGGTTTGCATGTGTTTTTAGTTTTTGGATGTTTTCTGTTTTGCATGTGTTTTGGTTTCTGCATGTTTTCTGTTTTGCATGTGTTTTGGGTTTTTGCACTTTTTCTGGTTTGCATGTGTTTTTAGTTTTTGGATGTTTTCTGTTTTGCATGTGTTTTGGTTTTTGCATGTTTTCTGTTTTGCATGTGTTTTGTCTCTAGGGGCCACCGTAAGTTATAACTCCTAAAAAGGTTTTAACCTCCATAATTAATGTACAGCGTTAATATATTGACTAAAGCTCACTGATGCTCATTTCACACATTTAGGTTTATGGTTGTTTATTAATGTCACGTCTTGCTGTGGAGGGAAAATAAATCATTGTTTGGTTAGAGTGATCAAAACTGGTTTAAACATCTTTAAATAAAAACATGAATACTGTACAGATCAGAGTTCTGTTGGGTTTGACTCTGTTCTGTAGGAGGAGCAGCTCAGACTGAAGGTACAGAGAACTTCAACCTGTGGCTCGTTTAGTCACAACCAGAATTTGCTGTTGGGTTTGAAAGAAAATTTTTTTTTGCTGCTTTTATAGGTTTTGTCAAAAAGTTTTTTCTATAAATTTTTGTGTAAATGTAAAATACACTTGTTGTAGTGTTTTTTTAATACAATATTTTGTTGTATTTTCCTGGCTGTGAAGTCGGAGCTTGGAGTTTTTCATTGTTTTTCCTGTGTTTTAAAATTTTTAATTTATTTAGATTTTGCTTCCAGTTTTGTTGTCTTTATTTTTCTGTCTGTATTTTACTTTGTTGTTCTTTTTCACAAACTGTAGCTTTGATTTTGTAATGTATCTGTATCATTGTTTGCCCCATTTGTTATTTATGTAGTTTCTTTTAACACGTTTCTAACTTCAGTCTGATAAATACAGAAGTGCAGCCTCCATGGAGACATGGAGAACATTTAGGAAATGCACTTCTTCTCAGACATACCAGTGAGGTCAGCAGGGGTTTCCAGCATGCTGCTCACGTCGTTTGGATCTTCTCCAGCCATTTGGTTCGGTTCTGATCAGCTCTGGTCTTCTGCTCTGTGCCACTGCTGTCACGGCAACGTGCTGGACATTCAGACTCTCAGGCGCCAAAGTGACTTGGAAAACAAGAGGGGGATAAAGAAGTGGCTGCAACAATCAAAACGAGGCTATTTTCAGCATCTTAATACCTGTTGTCCTATCAGACTGTTAATAAGTCAAACAGTGTTCAGGTGATCTGAACCATTTATTACCACTTTAGGATGTCGTCATGATTTTTTGCAAATATTCTTGGGGGGAAAAAACCACCTGAAGGACAGACGGGGTGAGGTTTTAGGACTTTGTCCCCCTCAGCCAGTCACAGCATTACTAATGTGTTGACAGATGTTTACTCTCACGCACAGGTTACCCACTCGATGGGAAGCCTGAAGCATTTGTGCCTCTGCTCCAAAATCGCCAATTGTATTTTCTCTAACTGCCCTACTTTGCACTTTAAGATGTGTTTTAATTGCAGTAGTCATGATGAAGTAATCGATGACACTGAGTGCATGCTTTCAAGCGTGAACAGTTTCAGCCTCACTTTTAAAGAAAGTGGGCGTTTTCAACCAGACGACTTGGATTTTATTGGTTAAAGTAACAGATTTCTGGGTTGTTTTCTTCAACTGTTTTACCTCAGGTCGCCCTCCATGCGTGCGGCGTAGCTACGGATATGGTGCTGGAGCACTGCGTCGAGGCTGGAGCCGCCTTTGTCATTAGTCCTTGTTGCTACGGCTTCATCCAGAACGCCGTCAAGTTCACCTTCCCCAAGAGGTTTGTGCCTGCTTCCTACACCTCACTCCAGTGTCACCGCTCCAGACCTCTTCTCCATTAAATGTTGTTTTTGACCTTGTTAGCTTCCTATCAGTTTAATGCAGCTTCTCCTGTCGCCCATCTCGTTTTTCTCCTCCCCCATCCCATTTTCATTTTATAGCCTCAGCTTTCCATCATTTTCACACTCATTGTCACTCTATTCCTTTCTCACATACAGATAATCTGTCTCTCTGTGCAGCTCCTGTCTCTTATCGGCGCTGCTGACAATCTGAGGCAGCAGTGTCACATCACCTCCTCAGCAGGGTCCGTCCCTCACATTTTCAGTCGTGTTGTCGGAGACAGAGATGGGGGCTTCCCAGTGCAGAGGCAGTCAGGACTAATAGAAATAGAACGGCATGGAAATCTGGTCAAAGGAGGAGAAATAGATGACTCTTTGTCTGCACACATACAGCATGTGGTTTACCAGAGAGAGAACCAGAACTAGTGATGGTGTTTGGAGGTGAAAGAGCCTGAATGCACAAGCAATAAAAATGAGAGTCTGTTCTGCATCTAATTAGTGTTGATCTGTAGATAATAGCTTAGGAGTCATAACACTGTGGACAGCTGCTAAAACGACTTCATGTGAGTGATGCTGCAAAACCAAGCTGCTCTGTAGGATTACTGGACGAAGTTAATTTTATGTTAAGCGTTCAGTAGCAGTGAATTCTCTTCAGAATGTGTTTTTTTCCTAATTATTTCAACAAAAACTTGTACGGAGATGTTATATTTTCCCTAATTTTCCCAAAACTCTAAAATGAACATCCACACTGCTGATGTTGACTTGAAGAAGATTTTTTCCAAACGTGCAAAAAAAGTTCTGCGTTATGGACGAAGAGACGAGTGCCTTTATTAGCTGCTTCTTCTTCTTGTCCAGTTTAGTCAGCCATGTCCCAAAGGGATGTGAGCGTTCACTGATGAAGCTGGTGTGGAAGGCATCTCAGGCCTGGTTTGAAGTGCTTTATTAAAGGAGAATCATTTTAAAAAATCTCTCCAAAAAGCCTATTTTGGGCCACCACTCACCAGTAGCCTGTTTGGTCAATGCTTGGTGGAATAGGACTGAGGTTGGTCCTCTCTTTGAGTCTGCAGCAGAGGTAGTCCGTCGCATAGCTGAGTTGGAGAGTAGGTGAGAAGAAGATACTGAAGCGTTTATGATGTCTGTGAGCAAACATTGCTTATTGGTTTAGATGTGAACAGTCATTAAAAAAGAGCCTTGCTTTTTACACTTAATTGCAGATTTATAGTGATTCCTGTCTCCTCCAGCCTCTCTATGAAGATCCCCAGTGACATTATTTGTTACTAATTTCTGTTTAAAACACTCCCAATAATTTGTGCAACTGAAAGTTTCTAATCGTAGTAACTCCTGTTTTAAGCTACTAGTATATTGTTGTCTCTCACTCCATTTTTGAAAAGAAAATGAGTTATTTTTAGTACGGATGAAGGTACAGTGATTGGCACAGTTCACATTCTCTCCAAGGCCCTCGGGTCTACAAATCTCCAGTTTTAGTCGATTTAACAACTCTAAATAGTTTCCTGGGTGTGAGCGTCCATCTCTCTGTGTCAGCCCTGTGATTTAGTAGTCCTGTTCAGGGTTTTCCCTCCTCTCACCCAGCGTGAGTTCACATGTGATTCAGTTTCATTTGACCTTGAAAACAACAGACGAGCAACAATGAATCAGCAGAAAAATGACTTTAATAACAATCGCTAAAGGTAGAGGTGGGTTTTTACTTATTAGGAGCAGAAGTACAACTGTTACTATTTTTAAATGTTTGCATATCTGAGATTGTAATATTTAATTTACAAAATTGACTCATCAACCCTCCTGACTTCTCATAAAATTTAAAGAATGTCAGAAAAAAGAAAATCTTTGCAGCTCAAATGAACAAGAATAAGCTGTTTCTGCAGGGCAGTATGCATGAAGGACCGCCCCACCTGACTCTGTCAGTCATGACACTTTTAGTATTTTTTTCAGCCTGAGGTCACATCCCAGGTACTCATGTGGACATTCTGCAGGTGCAGACATTCCAAGCAGTTCCCAGGTTTTTATGAGCTGTGAAGCTCAACCTCCTGTTTCATTAAGGCCTCACATGCTCAGGTTAAACGTTCTGCTGCCCCAAACCTTCAACATGCCTCGTGTTAAATTTTAATTAACATCAATTATTAACCAGACCAACCTACATTTATCCATCACAAACAAACTCATTTTGTTCCAAATTCCTGACTCGTAATGAAAGTCCTTGTTTCCCAGAGAGAAAGCGGTTTGTGTGTTTTTCTTTTGTTTGGGACTTTTCCTCATATTCATAGTTTATTTGTCAAAGGTTTTTTTTAAAATCAGCCCACCACTTCATCTACAACCCTTTTGACCTGATCAAGTAAACATATGACGTATATTGGCCTGCAGACAACTCACTGTCCTTTGCAGATGTTTCATTTTGTAATCTGTTTTTCAAATAGAGATGTTAGAGGTGCAATGTGGATCGGGTGGCAGACCGAGGCGGGAGCTTTGGCGATCCGATCCCCGGACACAAAAACTGGCTATTGGGACATGGAACGTCACCTCTCTGGCGGGGAAGGAGCTGGAGCTTGTGGAAGAGGCTGAGCGATACCGGCTAGATATAGTCGGGCTCACCTCGACACATAGCGTTGGCTCTGGAACCCGAGTCCTGGAGAGGGGTTGGACACTTTTCTTTGCTGGAGTTGCTCCGGGTGAGAGGCGGAGGGCTGGGGTGGGCTTTCTGTTAGCCCCAAGACTCTCTGCCTGTATGTTGGGGTTTACCCCGGGGGACGAAAGGGCAGCTTCCCTGCGCCTTCGGGTTGGGGAACGGGTCCTGTCTGTTGTTTGTGGTTATGCACCAAATAGCAGCTCAGAGTACTCACCCTTTTTGGAGTCTCTGGGACGAGTGCTGGATAGCGCTCCTACTGGGGACTCCATAGTCCTGCTGGGGGACTTCAACGCTCACGTGGGCAATGACAGTGTGACCTGGAGGGGCGTGATTGGGAGGAACGGCCCACCCAATCTGAACTCGAGTGGTGTTCTGTTTTTGGACTTCTGTGCAAGTCGCAGTTTGGCCATAACGAACACCATGTTCGAACATAAGGATGCCCATCGGTACACCTGGTACCAGGGCAGCCTAGGTTACAGGTTGATGATTGACTTTATAGTTGTATCATCTGACCTGAGACCGTATGTTTTGGACACTCGGGTGAAGAGAGGAGCGGAGCTGTCAACTGATCACCACCTGGTGGTGAGTTGGATCAGATGGCAGGGGAAGATGCCGCGCAGACCTGGTAGACCCAAACGTATAGTGAGGGTCTGCTGGGAACGCCTGGCAGAAGAGCCTGTCAAGATGGTCTTCAACTCCCACCTCCGGCAGAGCTTCGACCGCGTCCCGAGAGCAGTGGGGGACATTGAGTCCGAATGGGCCTTGTTCCGCTCTGCGATTGTTGAGGCGGCTGTTGCTAGCTGTGGTCGCAAGGTAGCCGGTGCCAATCGTGGCGGTAACCCCCGTACTCGCTGGTGGACACCAGAGGTTAGGGGAGCCGTCAGGCTGAAGAAGGAGGCCTACAAGGCATGGCTGGTCTGTGGGTCTCCAGAGGCAGCAGACAGGTACCGGCGGGCCAAGCGAAGTGCAGCAGTGGCAGTTGCCGAGGCAAAATCTCGGGCGTGGGAGGAGTTTGGCGAGGCCATGGAAAAAGACTATCGGTCGGCTCCAAAGAGGTTCTGGAAAACCATCCGGCGCCTCAGGGGAGGAAGGCAGCAACTCGCTCACACTGTTTACAGTGGGGACGGGGAGCTGCTGACGTCAACTGGGGCTATAGTCGGACGGTGGAAGGAATACTTTGAGGAGCTCCTCAATCCCACCGACGCGCATTCCGAGGAGGAACCAGAGCTGGGAGAACTGGGGACGGACTGTCCAATCTCTGGGGCAGAAGTCGCTGAGGTAGTCAAACAACTACGCAGCGGCGGAGCCCCGGGGGTGGATGAGATCCGACCTGGGTATCTCAAGGCGATGGATGTTGTAGGACTGTCGTGGTTGACACGTCTCTGCAACATTGCGAGGTCATCGGGGGCAGTTCCTGTTGAGTGGCAAACCGGGGTGGTGATTCCCATTTTTAAGAAGGGGGACCAGAGGGTGTGTTCCAACTATAGGGGGATCACACTCCTCAGCCTCCCTGGAAAGGTCTACTCCAGGGTACTGGAGAAGAGGTTCCAGTCGATGGTTGAATCTCGGATTGAAGAGGAGCAATGTGGTTTTCGTCCTGGTCGTGGAACTGTGGACCAGCTCTTTACCCTCGCTAGGGTGATGGAGGGGTCATGGGAGTTTGCCCAACCAATCCACATGTGTTTTGTGGATTTGGAGAAGGCTTATGACCGTGTCCCCAGGGGCACCCTGTGGGGGGCGCTCCAGGAGTACGGGGTGGATGGTCTTTTGTTAAGGGCCATTCAGTCCCTGTACCAGAGGAGTGTGAGTTTGGTTCGCATAGCCGGCAGTAAGTCGGACCTGTTCCCAGTGAGGGTTGGACTCCGCCAGGGCTGCCCTTTGTCACCGGTCCTGTTCATAACCTTTATGGACAGGATTTCTAGGCGCAGCCGTGGTGTGGAGGGGGTTGAGTTTGGTGACAGGAGAATCGCGTCTCTGCTTTTTGCAGATGATGTGGTCCTCCTAGCTTCATCGAGCTCTGACCTTCAGCTCTTGCTGGGGAGGTTCGCAGCCGAGTGTGAAGCGGCTGGGATGAGGATCAGCACCTCCAAATCTGAGGCCATGGTTCTCGACCGGAAAAAGGTGGATTGCCAACTCTGGGTCGGGAGAGAGGTCCTGCCTCAAGTGGAGGAGTTCAAGTATCTCAGGGTCTTGTTCACAAGTGAGGGAAGGAGGGAGCGGGAGATCGACAGGCGGATTGGGGCAGCGTCTGCAGTGATGCGGACGCTGAACCGGTCTGTTGTGGTACGTCGGTACGTCGGTGTGATTGTCGGTCTACGTCCCAATCCTCACCTATGGTCATGAGCTTTGGGTAGTGACCGAAAGAACGAGATCGCGGATACAAGCGGCTGAAATGAGTTTCCTCCGCAGGGTGGCCGGGCTCAGCCTTAGGGATAGGGTAAGAAGCTCGGACATCCGGGAGAGACTCGGAGTAGAGTCGCTGCTCCTCCATATCGAAAGGAGCCAGTTGAGGTGGTTCGGGCATCTGGTAAGGATGCCTCCTGGACTCCTCCCTCGGGAGGTGTTCTGGGCATGTCCTGCCGGCAGGAGGCCCCCAGGTCGACCCAGGACAAGCTGGAGGAAATACATCTTCAGTTTGGCCTGGGAACGCCTGGGCGTCCCAGCTGAGGAGCTGGTGGACTTCGCCGGGGAGAAGGTGGCCTGGGCTGCCCGACTTGGAATGCTGCCCCCGCGACCCGGACCCGGATAAGCGGAAGAAGGCGAGGCGAGGAGGGAGATGTTAGAGGTTTTGTAGTGAAGCATGTGACAATAAAAGGATAAGAAGTAAAATACGAAAATCACCAGTGCATGCAAATATGTATCCTCTACTGCTGTAAAACACTTAAGGTGACAATCAAAGAAACATTTTGACAAATGAAAAATCATGATTAGCCACCTTTGCATTTTTCTTATGACAATCTTTTGAAAATGATGACATCATAGCCCTAATCTAACCTACATTTACGTAAGACTTAACATCTCCACCGTCGTCTTCTTCTTGAGTTTACAGTTTTTACCCAATATGTAAATTGCTTTGTGCATGCTTCATGCTTTGTTTCCTGTTTTTTTTGTATATTTTCATGGACGTCTCACAGTGCCACATACAGGCATGGAATAGTTACTACAGCATTTTTGGTCATTTTTGTGTGGATGAAGACATTTCTAGAAACAATGCCATACTTACAGTACTTTTAGAAGTGATAAATATAAAGATAAATTAGAAAACACTATTTCAGTGTGGACAAAGCCTAACCCAAATGAGACGACCTTCAAGTTTAAGTTGTTTCTCTGCTCCAACACACCTTATTTAAAGCTGCTCTCTGTAATCTGCAAACAAGCTGATTGAAGCGGTAGGAGATGGCTGTTTCTCTTCTTCTCTCACTTCCGGGATGTTCTGCTTCAAAATGCACCAGCGAGCATGAATGGAGGATCCAAGGAAGTGAGGCGCTTCGGCGAGACAGACAGCCGGATTGTCCAGTAGTTACTTTCGTATCATTGGCTGAGGTTTTTAGACAAATGTGAGAGAACCACTTTATTAGTTTCTTTAAAAAAAATTTATCGCCGCAATATATTTATAGCTATTTTATGTTAGAACGTGGTTAAGAGGCATGAAAAAAAGTGTTTTAAGCTAATTTGTTTTCCAGATTAGGTCATGCAGCTTTAACGCTTGAATCCTCTTTTCAGAATGTCCTCAAGTTCTGCAGAAATCAGGTGTGTTTTAGCATAGAAACGTCTAAATATCTGCATGATAGTGACCCCCGAGGACTGATGTTTGACATTTGCTATAACCTGAATCTGCAAGGTGATTTACAGATTACTGTACTAAACCCATCAGACTTGAACAAACTGGGGCAGCTTTACTGTTTGGAATGGGACACAATTTACACCAAGAGAGTCACAAAAACACACGCTGCAAAGAAACTAGTTCTTCAGAGCTTTGACTTCATTTGTGTCTCTAGTTCTCATGTTTTTAGTTCTTTTAGTTAATAAAATTTTGCAATGACTACATTTCTTTAAGGCTTCAAATGATGAACTTTTCAAACACTACCCCTCCCCAACACACACATGCAGACACACACCTATACAGCCATGACATTCCATGTTTTAACTCAGTTTGTGATTTTAATGCTTTACTTCATATTTAACAATCTCATCTTCTGTTTTTACAGCAAAAGGTTCCAGGAGACTCTTTCACACAAGGTACGCTTTTAAATATGTTTTTAAAAAGTATATTCTACTAATACTTTGTGTTTTTTCATATGTACATCAGCAGGAGTTATTGTAAAATGTATTTATTTATGTAGTTATAGTTTTATTTGCTGATTGCCACTTTGTAAAGATGCCTCGTATAAAGTGAAGCTCAGTGGAATCTGAGGTAGTAAATTATAAACTTTGACTTTGACATGCCTGAACCCAGCCTCAGTGACCTGCTGGGAGGTGAAAGTATTCTCATGCTGTCAACAGTTAGCAAACACAGAAGTCAGGATAGACTCAGACCAACATGAAACACACCAGCAGGCAGACGGTGGTCGCATTTATAAAAACGGCTAAGAGACCTGGAATAAAACTGAGTCAAATAGTAAAACATACAATCAGTAAAATCTCAGCCTGATTTAACAAAAATGTCTTAGCTGCTTTTTAAAAGCCTCCTCAGAGTCGGCCAAGTGAAGCTGTAGTGACAAACCGTTCCATAGTCTGGGAGCAACAGATAGGACAGAAAGGCCCCGCCCCCCCGGGTTCTTACTCTAACGACTAACGAGTTCTGGGCTTAAGAAGGAAGACTATGAGCAGCGTTGTGTTTAAAAAGAAGAGAGGATAGAGATTCTGCTGCCTGGTCATCTAGAGCCCTGTAGGGGAATTAAATAACTTTAGAATAAACTTAATGGGAAGCCAGTGTAGAGAGTAAACGACAGGAGAGATGAGGGAATGTTTACTGGATCCAGTATTTTGGACAGTTTGGAGATGTGAACAGGACGTAGCAATAATCTAATCGTGATGACACAAAAGCATGAAGAATGGTCTCTAATTCAGCAGATGAAACCATGATGCAGTTTAGAAATGTTCCTCACTGAAAACAGCAGGAGCAGGAAACAGATCTAACGTGAATTAAAGCTCAGAGAGGAGTCAAATATCACACCCAGATGTAATAATAATGGACCCTGTGGAACTCCACAGGTTAAAGTGGTGATTTCAGAAGAAAAGCTGTTCATTTTAAAGGCACACTAAGTAACTTTTTTCAAATTTTTAAATCTTTTCCTCGAACCATAATGTGCTAATATGAGCTTTACGGGGTTAATGAAAAGTCACTCAGCCCCATCTGCTGCTTGTATCCAGGATGCACATATCTCACAAGAGTTAGGCTAACCTAGCTGTTGTGCTAGCGTCTGAGTGTTTTTAGCTCATGATTCCTGCATTTTTCCCATCTCTCCCTGCTTGAACACAGCTGATTTCTTTGAATGAGTGATGAACCGCTCCAGTGGAAAGAGATGAAGGTTGAGGAGACATTTCAAGAGTTTTCAACAGCAAAAGCCACGCTAATGTTTTTATGACAGTGATTCAAAACGGACACTAGGGGGTGCTAAAAACAAGCCAAAGCTGCATAGAAGGTGTCTAAAACAATTTGCTGTTAATTTATAAAACCAGATACATAAGCATTACCATTAAATACCTTTAGATAAATGTTTACAGATGAAATAAACAAGTTGTAATTAATATTAAAGTAACAGCTAATAAAAAGCATTTATACATCCTGTAAAAGTAGTCTTATTGTAACGTGGTACCTTGGACAGTAACACACATTTAATAACATTTCTACACAAATCACAGTCTGGGTAACACATATTCTGCAGGCCCTCACAGGGGAGAGCTCACACCCTGCAGCCACTCAGCTCTTTATCGCTAAGCACAGACAGACCGCTGCTCTCTGGGAGGGGCTGTCCCAACGTGATGTATGGGACATGTCAGAGCCCCTGAGGGGAAATCTGTGCAAAGTAGCTGCAGGTCCTAACCATAGCAACCTCAAACTGACATGTCACAACATCCAACCAACTCTTATTTTTTCCTCTGTGCAGCCAGAGAATCAGATTTCTGCAAGGTTTGAATGACACACAGTATATTATATTTACAGGAGATAGTAGAATGTGATGTTTTACTATTTGTGCAAAAGTCTTAACAACATGGAATACTGACAGTGAGACGTAAACACGCAGCAGGATGAGTCAGTCTAAATCAGCAAAGACGTTATCTGTCACTTTAAACCTGAGCTCTAAATCTCCTCCGTCACCCTCTTTGGTTTTGCTTTCACTAGCTGTGGTTTGCCTTTTCTCCTTCTTCCAGACAACACTTGCAGAAACATAGACTGCATTGTTTTATACCAGAACCATAGCTGTCCTCCTGCAGCTATAGTAGTTAAACCCAACGACAGCACGCTGATGAATGGGGCTGGAATAAAGAGTTAATGGTGTGAGGTATTGGTGCTTAACGCTAACTTTAAGGAGCTGCTCTGTGGCCTTGCGTTCAGCGTTCTGCCCCGCCGTGTGAAAAATAGCATCAATTAAAGCCGAGGCAGGTTAGAGATGACTTACGGCCCTCCTGAGCCACTTGTTACCTGAACCATAACAAGGCAAAACCAGAATGGGAAAGCTTTGTCCTTTGTTTGGAAATAAATGACCCGGGATCATGAGCCCTGTTTGGAGAGCTGACAGGGATGTACATACCGTATGTCACACCAGGAACTCCAGTTGTTTCTGTTTAGTTTTTAAATAAATAATAATGAGGGGGAAAAAACGGCAGTTAAAAATAATTCTGAGCCAAATGAACGGCTACAGATAGGATCCCTGTCACAGAGTCTAATGACGTTTAATACAAACTGGCAGACAGGATGACTGCTGGCGGAGGTTTGACCTATAAGCAAAAACCACCACAGGAGGCTTGTTAGGGAGTCGGGCTGTTAATGTTTCCGCCATAAAGTTTGGAGGCACACATTTAAAGTTTCTGTGTAAAAATAATGTTGTCAGCGAGTGTCGAGCCTTTATGAGCTGACAGATTTATGATGCATCAGGATAAATCAAGAACTAAACATCCCAGTGGGAACATTTTCACCGCTGTTTATTTATAAACCCCAGCCACATCACCTATGGATTATGTTGTGTGTGTGTGTGTGGGTTTACTCTACAGACACCAGCACCCCTAATAAGGCAATTAGAGGAATAAAAAGGAGCACATGGTTATGAAGCTGTTGTCCAGCGTGAGTTCAAAGTATCATCCAAATCAGACTAAAGTTGTTCTGATATTTAGATCTTGAAAGTGAGAGCTGCTGCTGTGCTAATGAGGATAAAACAGACATTTTGTATTTCTTGGCTTGAATTCCTGCTGAGAATATTCAGCCATGTGATCTGCTGGGAATGTTTTCTTGCTTTTCTAACCCAGTGCGTGCTGAAACTGGCTTCATGGCTGTACTCTGACACCAGCAGATGTAGAGGAGAGAAGGATGGGCAGGAGTCATGGTGTTAGGCTCACTGAATTCTTGATATGCTTGATTTTGCAGTTATTGCAACTGCAGACCTGTGAGCATATGAATTTAGAAATCAAACATGTGGCTGTGTATTCCCAGTGTTCTTCATGTGTTTTGTGTTTTTTGCCAGGAGCACATGATCCTCTGCCGCTTTGCCGACCAGACTGCAGTCCAGCTCCCACCTGAGAGGCGCCTCATCGGTACCGCCGTCACAATTACCATTTTCAGATAGTTTCATTATTCATGTGACCGCCTTTGTGCCAGTTTTCCTGAGTATGCTTGGCTCTGTTATTCCAGGTTGGCACTTGATGCATTACAGCACATCCTGTCCTGTTTCCCATAAGGCCGATCAAATTTATTTATAAAGTACTTTAGAAAACAACAGTCAATGGAAAGAAAAAAACAAGTAAATTTGCATGTAAAAGAAAAAGTTTCTCGCTGCACGTTTTGGCAAAAAATATACAGTGCTTCAGAAACGTAGTTGTCGTCATTATCCGTCATGACATAACTGATTAAGCACTTTATTTGGAAAACTGAGTTCAGTTCCACCAGACCTGATAACACGAAGGAGGCTCAAAGATCTCAAAAAGCAACACAGCATGCGCTGCTCTAAAGAAATTCAACAAAAGAGCTAAAACCTTTAAGGGTGAAATATTTGTTCACAACAACATTAGCTGTAGATAAAAGGGCAATCTGATGACTTCACACGCAGTACCACTGAAGTCCTCTAGGGGTTAGTTGCACAGTTTTTCTCCAGAAGTCGTCTAGTTTATCTTGTGAAACATTGAGATTGCACATTTTAAGTTTTGTTGTGTCTCTAAGGAAACCTAAACTTCTGATCAGTGCAGACATATTCACAACCTCAACAAATCAGAATCCTAGATTCATTTTGATCTTTATTCTCATGATTACAAATCTGCACATCCCTCATGATTGTATATTCATATGTACAACCATGCTTCTGCTTTTTTTTTTTTTAAATAAAGTTTAGACCTTTGCCATGTGTTAAACTAATGTTGGACTAATTTACAACAAGACCGAACAGCTGCAGCCAACAGCTGCCAGATCAGATTCTGAGAAAAGTGAGAATCCTCCACTCCTGTGTTGAAGCTTCACTGTACGGCGTTAGATTACACCGAGTACTCTCTCTTCACCCTGGTGATGGCTCTCCAGTTAACGGAGCCTCCCTCTGAATCAGAAAAGGCTCCCTGATGCCTCGTCAGTCTGAAGCCTTCTTCTGTCTACCTGACACCACCTGTCACACTGCGCTTTATCCTCTCAATCCGCTAACAGATCTCAGTCTCTCACACTAACATTGTTTTACCACGTTTGATCTCGCCTCTCCTGAGCCCGCTACTCTGACTTCCACCATTAAGGCAACAGGTTGAGCTTTCTTTGTGTCAGCGGGCTCAACAAAACCTCAACCTCCACTACAGCAGGAACTACACCCATGGTTACGGTGTTTCTTTGTAAACTCAGGGTTCTTCTTCATGTTCTGTGTGTTCTTTAAACACCGTGTGATCCTCCTGCTGCACCAGTACATTTACACCAGTTACCAAACACTGATTTATAAAAACGGCTAGCTTCTTTTACTGTAGCTAAACTGCAAAGAATCTTTAGTGGAACAAAACAGAAAATACACCTTCAGGTTTGAGTTTAGTCAACATGTTCAATTATTCAAGTTGGTAAAAGAAAATGTTGATTTTGGGCCAAATGGATGATTTTTAGGTATAAGATGGATACAAATTAATTGAAATAAGAGAAATTAGACATTTATTCTCACATTTAGTATTATTAATTATAGTGCATAGTGCTTACTTTCTTTCATTTAAAAATCCAGCTGTTCATGGTATGAACGTGATTTTACAATGGAATGATTTTCTATAAGTTGTGGATTTTATCATTTAAAATGAGTATTAAGAATCATTCATTTTATGTCTGTTTAATCAGACACAATAAAAAAACATGGTAAAGTTTGCAGTTTTTCTTGGCAGATAGTTGTAATAAGTTTTCTACAGGAAAGATGCTCAAGTGGAATAAGAATGTTAATGTCAGGATGTATATGGAATAAAACTGATTTTTACTTGCAGAAAACAATGAATTAAAAACATTTCAAGTCAATAATTTCAGTGTCGTCAAAAGCAGCCCTTCACGCCTCCACCCCTGTAGTCCTTCACTTCTCAGTCTATTGAGGCGTTTCTGGGACAAAGTCCAACTTTTTGCTGAGCGTGAGAAAAACAGAAAATCTGTGGATGAAATCAGCTCAGTGGGAACTGTGATTTCCCGACATTGTTTTGAACTATATAAATAGAATTAGAAATAAAACACTCATCTTTAATTAGGAAGTGTGTTGTTTTTGTCATTATGAGGTCATCAGTCAAACCTGGAATTAGAAACCAAAACAACAGGTGTCTTGTTAAAAGCTGATTGCTCGGTGATAAATGGTTTAACGTTGACTTTAATGTGTTTTTTTTTTTATTTTTATGATGGCAGGTAAACAGTGTATGGGCTTGGTGGACTTGGATCGATCGTGGGCAGCAGAGGCTCATGGGTACGTGGTGCAGGTGATGACTATGGAGCCTGAAAGCTGTTCAACAAAGAACAACATGCTGGTGGGAAGGCTGCAGCAGAGTCTCACATGGGAGGTCAGACGCAGCCAGCTGGAAGCGTCGGAGCAGAATCAGAGCTCCGGATAATCAGGCCTGGCTGAAGGGACCAGCACCTGTCTGCTGTGGCTCACTCATCACTTGTTTTTAAATTATTACTTACGTCTACACGTTTTTATTATTTTTTTAAATTAAAAAAGTGCCTCCGATAAATATACGAAACATATTTCAAAGGATAAACTAAAACTACAGCAGCTCTGTGACGTTTCCTTTTATTAAACTGGAGCGAGTTCCTCCCTCTCTTTAGATAAAGATCCTCAGTTATTGCTGCCAGGTTTTAATAAAAAAGAACTTGAGCCTTTCACCAACCGCTCGTCTTTGCTTACACCGTGTGATCCAGCTGTCGCTGCGCACGCCAGCGGCGGGAATCTCACACCCACTTCGCTAATGAAGCACAACATACGTCCACATTTGCTGCGAATCGGCGTACGTCCTTCCTGTGAAAGCGCTCATCAGTCAGCTCCGTGTGATTAACCGAAGGAGAAATTCAGAGCTCCAAAACTCATCTGCAGTTAAAGATGAGGTGTGGAAATCGCCTCCGCCTCATCTCGCCTCCACTTCTGTGTGTTTCTAATGAAAGGCGGAAGCAGAGAGGTGCCTATGGAGAAGGGAAATAAGATTTAAACTCCCATCGCATCAGGTAAAATAGAAGACTCGTCATGCTTCTAAGAGAACCTGATTATTTCTCGTAAAGAAGCGATGTGAATAGGGTATGCTTTCTCTAATGTATTCAGCTGCAATGAATATTTTATGATTCAGGCAGGAAGGTCAGTTTGCTTGATTAGGTGCCTGGTTCAGAGCCCCTTCCTCAAATATCTTGGAAGGCTTTATTTTTTGTTCCCCTCAGCCTCGACAAACTCCTCATTCCTGGTTCTGTTAAGAATAAAGCCCGTTTTCCATCTCGTGAGTGTGGTGGCTGGAGAGACGGTGTGCCTGCCTTCACAGAGAGGAAGCACACTGGGAATGCAGGCTTCTCAGCATCGGCTTCATCTGAATTCTGTCAGCAGAGTCGATGTGTCCTGAGGTGAATGGCCACAGATGAAGCTCCTTCTAAGAACTACTTTTTCTCCTCAAAAGGAAACGTCTGAGTCCCTGTTCACACACACACACACACACACACACACACAGGGTACAGAGAGAACCTAAAGCATGCATGAGAGCAAGGAGAATATTAGGATGACTTAAAGTGATAGTTCAGATGTTCTGAAATGCGTTTTTAATCAGAAAACATCCGTAGCTGGTTCATGTGAAAATCATTTTCCCACGTTCCCACTGCTGTAAATTTCACATCATTCCAGAGGAGAAAATGTGACATTCCTATTGGAAGTGGTGCTACAGGAAGCCTCTGCTGCTAAATTCTGCTTCAAATCACCTGGAATTCTTCACTCCGTCATTTAAAACCAACAGTAGTCTAAAGGGTTTTAAAAGGGCTTTTATGTCGTTTTTATTTTTAGGATTTATGGTATTTTTAAGGCAGTTATAATTGTTCTTTGTCTCACTCAGATTAGCCATGAGTCAAAACAAGATCTACTTTCAATTTTATTGTCACTTTTTATAACTGAAACTCTTTTCTGAACTCTCACTTTAACCTAAACACAGAGTTTGAGTTCATTCTTTACAGTATGTGGTCTGAGTCTGTGATGTATGGAGGTTGATTTCTCATCTGTATGTTGCTTTTATTTTTAATAATGATTCTCCTAAGGAAGCTTTTCGATGAGTGCATCAGGGTGAAGGATGCTCTGATTCCAGAAAATGTTTCTTTGGGGAAAAAAACTTGATGATTTCTTGGCTAAACTTAAAAACATGTTTGCTTTATTTTGAAGGAAAACGAAGCTGCCATTACCAGGACCGTTCATTTAGCAGGTCATCTTTATGCACCGTCATCAAAATGGATATTATTTTTAACAAATCTAGATCTTACCCGCTATAAAACCTGCAGCTCTTGCAGCACTGACCTGAGTTCTTTTATTTCTGCTCTCCACCTCTACGTTTACATTTCATTTTTATGTTGCAGAGTTTGTAACCAGTTGCCTGTAAATGGTGTAATGTTCTATATTGAGACCCACCCCCCCGAGCTGTTATTATGAGCTCTCCTGTTTGACAAGCATTGACCTTGTTTATGTTTCCTTGGTTACTGCAGCAGACCAAACACACCTCCATGTAAAATGCACAACGAGCCATTAGGCGTCTCATTGTTTTCATCTTTTTCTTTTTGCTCTTCTATATAGTTTTCAGCTCTATTGATGAATTGTTCCCTTTACATATTTGTCAAATAAATGCCACTTAAACTCTAATTACTAGCCGTGCTGCGTTTTGTCCTGTTTTTAATTACCTTTCCAATCGAGCTGCTTTATGAGGCGGGTTTTATTGCTGTAAATCCTTTTTTTTTTAAACATCTTGTTCGAGGGACGCTTCCTGTGAGTTCTCATTAAATCCATCCATCCATCCTGCAGAATACAATATAACGACTCCCTTCACATCATTAAAGAGTGGGATGACCCAAATCACAGACATCTAGATTTATTTTCAGTTAGCTAAGGTTCTTTTTCCTTCTCATCAATGATTTAAACACCCAGATTAAAATATTGCAGCACTTTGAAGGCCTTAAATTGTTTTCCGATATGACAGATTTGACAGAAACTGCGACGTAATTATGAGTAAAATGATAAACCCTAATTCTATTTTTTGTATCAGTGCAGAAAAGATGAAATATGATGAAAGCTGACATAAGACTCCAAACCCAGCGTGCAGAACCAGTTTAAACTTTCATTTTGTGAGACGAGTAGCATGTCCTGACTTTTTATTGGCCATAAATGATGTTCCACATGAAGAATAACTCTACTTCATGCTTTTAGTGTAAAACCTACTTGGCCTAAAGAGAAAACCCCTGAGGAATTAAAAAAATACAAAGAATTCTTTTAAATTAGAATGATTCTGTCTGCATGTTCTTCACTTATTTTCTCTTTTCTAATGTCGTCTCCTGTTTCGGTGTAACACCAGTTGAATCAGGAGTCGCTGCTTAATTTTCATTAACTACCTACCTATTCATAGAACCAGAGTTTTGTTCAATCACTTTAGTTTTTGATTGTTTTATTGAAAAAAGATACAAGCCAGGTCTTGAGGAGTTAAAGAAGACCTTTATATAGTAGCTGTTCTTTAGTTATAACTAGAGATGTCCGATATTATCGGTAGACCGATAATATCGGCCGATATTGGCATTAAAATGTAATATCGGAAAATATCGGTATCAGTTTTTGTAATGACACACATAACCTTTACATACTATGCACATGTTATACATCAAACTCTTCAGCCAATTCTCCTCTTTCTCAAAATGTAAAAATATAACAAATCTGACGTATAGTTTTTGAGATATTTGTGTTTATTTGGCACACTTTACATTAAATCCTGTGGATTCAGCATTTCCCAGCCAACCTTGAACGCAACATCTATCGGAGAACCTTTGATGACATCATCGATCCGCGACATTACTTGCAGCATAACATGTAGCGTGAGGACTCTGCCAACATGCCTTTGGTATCGGTTTATATCGGTATGGGAAATTAAGAGCTAGACAATATCGGATATCGGTAAAAAAGCCAATATCGAACATCCCTAGTTATAACCTGAGTAAATACAGTTTTCATCTGATGGTTCCATTATGTAAGGGAACATGCTATCCCCACCAGGCTGGATCTGTGTGAAGAAGTCATTATCCCTCTAGTTAAATCAGGATTCAACTGTGAGCTCAGTTCAGTTCCACCCAGTCCTGATCACTGTCAGACCTGTAGATTTAAGAAATGGATCCTTTCTGATAATGTGATGTTAAAAGATCTCAAAAAACAACACGGCACGCCCTGTTGTAAAGTAATTTAACAACAAAAGAACCCAGAACAACATCTACAGACCTGGAGGTCTCATTTGGTGAAAGCTAAGGTCAGAGGTCATGATTCAGCAGTAAGAACGAGATGAGACAGTTCCAACACGAAGGTCTGTCTCACCAAACGAACATCCCGAAGACTTAACATTCTGTCAAATGACGAGACAAAAGGAACTTTTTGAAGGGGTGTGTCTCGTAAAGCTAACAATATTTTTTTTCTAAATTTATTTCATTCAAAAAAATAAACATAAATAAAAAACAGAGTATACAGAGACATAACACAAAACAAATTTGAATGAAAAAGAGCAGATGGATCATTTCTGCCCCTTTAAAAAAAATATTAGCACATTCTTCATTTACATACAGATTCATTTTTAAACAGTCATGTTCTAATTTTCAGATTTAACCATAGACCTTAGTTTAATTTACATTTCCATAATGACTTAATACACTTGATTTGATACGTTTTCTAAATATATTAAGCGACCTTGATTCTTTTATCTCCCTGGTTATTCTATAATTTCACACCATTTACAAAAATACTACATTTTGGTTCTGAATCTGGGTTTTTTAAAGACATCCGTTCTCTGCTTATAACCACTTCCTCTCTTTTGAAACATTTTCTGAGTATTGTTGGTAAAGTACTGGTATTAGCTCTGTACATTGTAATATATTTCCAATCTAAGTCATGAAGTTTCAGTCTTTTGTATTTGATGAATGATGTCATTAGAGGGATCTCTATACTGACTTTTTTTGTGAATAAACAAAGGTTGTGTATAGGTTTTACATGTGGCTTCCCAGATTTCTACACAATAACAATCAGTGAGTTATATAATGTATAATCCAGAACTATTCAGTAGAAACTTGACTTGATGTAATAGTATTTGAACAAAGGTCACGCTGACAGTGAGACGTGGCGGTGGTGGTGTGACGGTCTGGGGCAGCTCCAGGACCACTCGCTGTAAGAAGTTTTATTTTAGAGCACCTTTTAAGATAACGATCACAAGTTTCTTTTCACTCAAATATTAACAAGTAGAGATGAATATACACCAATAATTGATAACAGAATTATAAAGAGAAAAGAAGTCAACAGAGCGCCTACTAATCTACAGGAGTTCAGATGAGCTGCTTTTTAAAGGAGACCTCTGAGTTCCAGAGTCTGGAGGCCACGGCAGTAAATCCTCCATCACCTTTAGTTAATAGATACTGAAACCATGAACTCTACTCTCTACCAGAAAATATCTGACCTTTGACCCTAAACAGGTCCCTGATGTTGGAAAATGTGGCTGAATTGAAACAATTCTGTAAAGAAGAGTGGGACTAAAACGTTTTACATGGATGTGAGAGAGACATCACCATTTACTGCTAACATTTGATTATAGTAGTTGCCACTAAGTAATCATTTGAAAACTACATTTTGTATTTATTTTTGTCTCATTTTCAAATTTGATTTACTGATTTAAAACATTTCAGTGTGACAAAAATAAAATAAATAAATCTATGAGGGAGAAAATGCGTTTTCACACTACTTTGTATAAATACATGTGAATTCACTCCCCCATTCAGTTACATTCAGTCCTGTGGTATTTTCATTTTTTTGATCTTAACATTTCTGATTACCCGTAGGTTTTTTTCACACTAACTGTGAATGCTGCCTTTGTGTTCTGAACACACCCATCTAGAATCCATCCATTTAGCTCTTCTCCATATTTACTTCCAACCTTGGTGTTGCTGGTAATGAGGCATGATTTAGGCAATCTGCATAACCCGTTCCTTGGTTTTAAAGCTAATAAATCACGGTGTGACATTCTTCCACTGTGTGATTGATTGTCTAATTATAGAAAAGCAACAATTCTCCGATCACCTCGTGTCAAACCTCTTCACCACCATGTAGATTTATTACCAAATAGGTGACGGGGTGTAAAAAAACTCTGAACAGAGCCGTGAATCAAAGGATGACTGAACAACCAGCAGTAATCCTATCAAACCCTCCTCTCATTCATCTCCAGGTCCAAATAGATGGAGTTTGGTTGGTTCGTCTTTCCGCTGCTTCTTATTTTATGGTTCCTGCCACGCAGGCGGCTGGCACAGCAGAAAACCAGACGGCTGTTATGAATCTGTTTCCAGACAGGAAATGTGGTTCTCTAGACTTTGGGATTTGTTGTGTTGAGTTGACACACTAATTCTTGTCAACTTGAGAAAATTTTAGCAAAAGCTCTAATTTTCAAAATGCAATCTGACACAGAAACAGCCTGAGCAAATGATAGAGTCCAGGAGACACTTTGGCTTTTACGTGACCTCACACAAAAACCAAACACATCATGTCCTCCTATCTGTGCTGTTTCCTTAAGCATAAAAAGAGGTAACAATTACATGAATCAACCAAAAATAAAGAAAATGATCTGGTGAATTTTTGTTGTTTGAATCAGTACAGATATCTAACTTGTTTACATGTTGGGCTTGGGACTTCAGATCAGTACTGGAACCAACCACTAGGGGGATAATATTTTAATTCTAGAGCTTGGTGTGTTATTTAAATTATAAATTTAATGTGAAATTTTGCTTTGTTCAACCAGAAAGCCACAATAGAACTGTACAACAGACGTCCTCCTCACACCTAACTATTGTTTGATTAGAACACAGGAGCTTAAAATAATGTAACAGTTGTGAAAGGATGAAGCTTTATGATGTGGAATGGACGGGTTGAAATAAAAACCTTATCTTTGGGAGGGACACAACAAACTAACGAGGTTTTAGAGATAGCTGAGTGGGGCCCCTGATAAACACGGGGAACAGAATTTTAGATGTTTTATGGTGGTGGTGTAAATGAATTTGGTAAATTCTGGTGAAGAGGGAGCTGAGCCAGAAAGTGAGGCTCACAATTTACCGGTCAATCTACATCCTCCACAGGGTGGCCTACATGGCTCAGCCTTAAAGATACTGTGAGACTCGGACATCTGGGAGGGACTCGTAGTAGAACCGCTGCTCCTCCATATTGAGAGGAGCCAGCGGAGGTGGGTCAAGGAATCTGGTTAGGATGCCTTCTGGACACCTACCTGGGGAGGTGTTTCAGACATGTCTTGTAGGAGACCCCGGGGTCAATCTGGGACACGCTGGAGGAAGTATGGGACTGTCTTGGGGTTCCACCAGCTCCTCTGGTGGAGGTGGCCGGGGAGAGGACGGTCTGTGATTCCCTACTTGGGATACTGCCTGTGACCCAGATAAGCGGAAGAAAGTGAAGTGAGGTAATACTGCAGTGTTCAAATATACTTTGCATGTCATTCAGTCTAACCAGGAAGGGCAATTTAGGGGGGGGGGGCAAAGAATGTATGGGTGCCCCCCCCTCCCCCCCAACCCCTAGGTCCCTTCTTTGTGCCGCCACTGCAGTCTAACTTCCAGCACTCTATGACCCTGTATGCTTATTGCATGCTACTTATTTAGGATATTCCAACCCCGCGTCACGTGCATTTGCAAGTTTATTCAAGCTTTTCTCAAACGTTTCCATTTTTGTATCATGTGTTTGTTATTTTTACTATTTGGATTTTGGAGCAGCATCTACCTGGGTGGCATCACACCTGCGTGCCTCTGCAGGTTGGTATTAATTAAAGCTTCTTCCAAAGCGTGCACGGAGCTCAGCCCGTTCCCCCGTGGCAGTGCAGGTTTTTTTAAGCCTAACAGCTGAGTGGATTTGTCTTCAGACCGCTGGATTTCGAGATGCGTTTTAAGGTCAGCCTGCAGTGGTGGAGGCTGGGTGGAGAGAGAGCCCAGCTGCCTGAACTTGTGAGCTGAGGTGAGAGGAGGAGGGAGGTGTGCGCTCTCCTCCCGGCAGAGTGCGTCCCGCTCCACACACACACACACAGCAGCAACAGCGCACACTCACTCACCGGAGGAGCCACTCCGCTTCCAGGCACCGAACTGGTTTGGTCTCCCTTCCTCCTCCTGGATATCAGATGCGCAGCTTGACGGACGCCAGCAGACCCTTCCCGCAGGCGCACACTGACCGCGTGCCGAATAAACTTGTTTATTTTCCGGTATTCGCCGGTTTCCCCCTCCGTTTCCTGCCTGCTGCTGTTGGATTACGGAGAGCAGCGAGCAGCCCCGGCGCGTAAACTCCTCCAACCATGGAATTATGGATAAAGTTGATGTTGTTGTACAGCTGCTGCTTCGGAGCAAGTGCAGACTTCGATGGGAGGTAAGGACTCAGTGCGTCAGTGGCTCCGACCCTTTGCACTTTAATCGCTCTCTTTCTGCGTCTGCATGGAAACTAAATGATGCTAAAAGGAGTTTATTTTTTTCTCCCTGGTTTATTTCCCGGACAGCTCCAGCGCGTGTTTCTGCGCCTCTTGAATTGGATGCAACGTTTATGTTTGCAAAAATAAAACGCTTCTTGCTTGGATCCGATGTGAGGCTGATTATAAAGTGATGTGAGGGAGCAGAGGCACCCGGCGCTTCGTGTCCAAACACGAATCCCGTGAAGTGAGAGGAGACGCCAGACACCCAAAGAATGCACGAGATTTCAATCTGGTGCATCAGATAGATGGAAGCTTTTTAAAATATCTCATTTATGCATGAAAAGTTGTACCCGCAGCTTTATTCGTTTTAAAAAGAAAAACATTTTTTTAAATTTAATCGACAGGCATTGTTGCAGAAAATGCATTTAATTCAAAAGACCTTGCTGCAGGAAAAACTCCATTCCAGTTCTAATTGAAGTCATGCTGACTTGTCCTTTTTTAGCTCACAGAATCCAAACAGTGAAGAAAAGTTACACAAACAAAACCTTCCTGCCAAATTTCCTTCATCTTGCACAGAACATGCTGCCAACCTTCATTCTTCTCCTCCTCGTGTGTTTCTGTCATTCAGACTGAACTTCAAAGCAGGATCCTCTCACATGTTCAGTGTTTTGCAAATAGATTTAAATAATAACATAGTAGAAAACTATTAGATGTCATTTTCATAATATGACATGCATGCGATTCAGAAAGCCCTGACTTGTACATCTCAACTCGACTTGTATTTTTCTTCAGCCCAGTCTCACACTTATTCCAGAACAGGTGATTAGGAGATCAAAGGGCTGAGCCTGGAGGGAAAAGATGCTTCTAAGAAAAAAAAATAGAATATTGTAGAAAAATTAGATCAACATTCACCAACCCACACCTCGCCTGCTGCAGAAAGGTAACGGTTTTATGAACAGCTAGATAAATTGTAATGAAAATACACATTTTAAAAAATATATTCTACAACTGATTTACTCATGAAGTCAATCCAAATCAGTAGCGGATCTTATAGAAAACGCATAAAGGACTGAAACTCAGTTTATTGAGCTGAATGTTGGTGTGTTAGTCAACCCCGTTACACATTCTGAACATGAGAGCTTTGTTTCAAATGTTCACCCTTCAGTCAACCGTTTACTAACAACGCTGTCAGTTAACAAGATCCACACGCCTCTGGATGGATTTTGATCAAACTTTCAGAAAGTAACCATTGTGTGTGTGTGTGTGTGTGTGTGTGTGTGTGTGTGTGTGTGTGTGTGTGTGTGTGTGTGTGTGTGTGTGTGTGTGTGTGTGTGTGTGTGTGTGTGTGTGTGTCTACAACGAATTCACTTCTAGAGTCAAACCAGTTCAAGAGACCATCACACCTCATCACCCTTAAAAACACATACATGGCTTTAACTCAGTCAATTTTTACAGAAACACAGTAAAACTTTGTTTTGATTCAGGGTTTGAAGGTCATTACTGATTCCAGCTCTGACCTGCTGATTCTGATTTTGCCCACTTTCAATTTATCTCAAAGAAACATAATCAATAGAATACGTTTTTTTTTTTTCAAGCTTTTGATTCGCTAGAAAATTCTGGAAGTAAAAACTTCCTCATGAGAGATTTGTTATTGCTAAGGGTAGCGTTTTGTGAAGGTGAGTTCACGGACCAGGAAAAATATCAGATTTTTAACTTAACTTGCTTGTTTGGCAGTGATGTGTTAAACAAACTAAAAAAAAAGACAAATCAGAGTGTCAGATTGGTCCATTCTGATCATCAGCTTATTATTTTTGGGGGTTTATTTAGTTAGTAGCTGATAGTCATCCCCAACATTCTGTGGCTTTACCTCCTGGAGTCCACTCTGTTAGAGAAATATCTCATCAGCTACTGGACTGATTTGATTGAAACTCAGAAACAAATCTTTGGACGTCTACAAACTAATTACATTTGAACTGAACCTGATTCAAGATGGCTGCCACAGACTAGGGGTGTGTATTGGCAAGAATCTGGCAATATGATATGAATTACGATACAGGGGCAATGATACGATGTATTGCAATATATCACGATACTACAAGCAATACGATATATTGCAACTTTAAATGTTGGAAAACTGTTGCAGCCGAACAGAAAAGTTAGCCTCTTCAGTTGTCCGCAAGGAAAATCGATTTGCTTTATGCTAAAATTAGCATTTAATGCTATGTCATCATGGTATAGGCAAATGTGCTCACAAATTTGTCATGTTGCATGAGAATTTGACTCTGCCGTTGCAGATTTTACAGACTGCATAACTCCTGTCACAGTCTGTACTACATTTCTTTATGGTTTATATATCATTCAAAATGGTACCCTCAAAAGGTACAATTTTGTACCTTAACTGGGGGTACACATTTTTACCTTTGTAGTTTGTACCTTTTACTAGTTAAACCTGTACCGTAGGGTACAAATTTGTTCCCTTAAAGGGGACAAATATGTACCCTAAGGGGTACAAATATGTATCCTAAAGGGTACATTTTTGTACCCCTTAGGATACAACCCTGCAGTTAAAGGTACAAAACTGTACTTTTGAGGGTACCACCCCAGTGACAAAAAAGGTACAATTCTTGTCCTTTCATTTCTGACAGTGCACAAACCACCGTTTGCATGTAAATTGTAAATAAAAAATTTGATATTGTGCTTTAAGAATATCGATATAATATTGTGACATGAAATATCGTGATATATTTTTCTTACGCCCCTATAGAGAACCTAGCCAACACAAACGTGGCTTCAAGTCAGTGAATTTTACAGATATTATTGATGTGCCGGTTGCTGAGAGTTGTTAACGGCACATTAACATATCTCAACAAAAAAACTGTCGCTAAAGTTGGTGGGTGATACCCATTCCTTAATGAAAGTAGGGGTTTTCTCCCTTTATCATCTGACTGAACTCATCAGGAGTGTGGGGCTCTGACTTTATTTCACGCATTGCCTTTGTGTAACGATCATTTATTTGAAGGTAGCAGCAGCATATGGTACGTTATTAACATCCCTGCTGATGGAGTGGCTTGTCACCATGGCCATAATTTGCCAATTTTTATGGGTATAAACTTGCTCAGGCTCAAGTCTCCGCTTCAATATTAATTCATTGAGAAAATATCCCTTGAGACTGAGCAAAAAAAAAGACATTTATCACCTTTAGTCCAGCTCACTTATTGCCTTTTAGAGAGCATTCCTAACAGGCTTATCCATCTGGCCCTGAAGGGTCCTTCACAACAGACATCACGGTGAGATAATTCTCTTCTCCCATATATAATACGCTTACCTGCAACAGGCTCTCTAACGCTCCTCGGCTGCCATTCTGTGTTCCGGGCAAAAGCTCAAAAACAGACACTTTCTTATCACAACAGAAAATACCTGAAAGTGAAAGGCTTACAGTGGAGGGTATTCTCCCCTCATGACGTCATTAAACTGTTAAGTCCGACAGAGCCGAGCAACACATACCAGACATCTTCTGTCATCTTCTGAAGCTCGTGGAAAGGTGCCACGATGAGTTTGGATTACAATATCACGCCCACGTCTGGGCTTTCAGGCACGACAACATGCATAAAAGCAGCCGTCTTGTTCAGGTAGCACGAGAAGAATGACTTTCAGTAATCTTGTAGTATTTGGTCAACCTTTTCAACAACATGAATGATTTTCTTGTTATAAGAACAACAAAAGGCAGTTATGTCACGTGTTTGATGAAAAGGGAGCCCTGTTTGGAGGATGCTGGAGTGGACGGAGCTGACCTCCTGGTTCAGGTCTTCTTGAGGATGATTCTGACTGAAGACATTCTGTTGTTTGAGCTGTTTATTGTGCAGAAGGTGTGCAGTGTTGTCCATTATGATCCGCAGCTTGTGCAGCGTTTTTATTTAGCTTGCGGGTCCCAAGTCAGAGCAATCCTGAGCACAAAGCCGGCCGTCTTTATCAGTTTGTTCAGTTCTGATGCTTCCCACCCCAACAGATGGCTGAAAAGAAAATTGTACTCTCTGCCACCATCTTATAAATATTTAACTTACTGCAAACATTAAAGGACCCAGACCTTTTTTTATTATAAAATCTGCTCTGTTCCTTTTTGTAAACAGCCTCCTTGATTTATTCCCAGTTCATTCGGTTGTACAGGTGAGCGTCCAGGGTCTGCTCACCTCTTCCTCTTGAAGTTCACATCTGTCTCCTTTGTTTTGCTCACATTCAAGTTCAGGTGGCTGCTCCCGTGCCGCAAAACAATGAGCTAGTTCTTTTTATACAGTTTTCTGTCCACCAGATGCATCCATCAACTGCAGAGTCATCAGATTATTCCTGCAGATGATGGGACTTTGATTTGGGATGGTAAAGAAAAGCAGAGTGTGATCCTCCGCCGCGCTCCCGTACTGCTGACCACCCACTCAGAATCTCAGCATGTTCTGCATTTTTCTTTCAGGTTATATCATTTCACTAAAATGAGTTTGTGTGAGTTCCTACTCACTGGAGGAGGACCATAGTTGTTACAATGAAGAGGGAGGGGGGTGTTGAAAAAACACAAAGTCCGATGAAACAAAGTCTAGAATCTCAGTGGCTCAGTTTTAGTTTTTGTTGATACCCAAGTAAACTCCACCACAAAGAATGTCTTTGTCCACTTTTATCTCTGTTTCTCTTGGCAGGGTTTTGGCTTTGGCAGTCTTGGTATTCACGAAGCCAGAAGAATCCATATTTGAACAAAATGTGAAGCATGAGAGAGATGCTCGAAACCTGATGCTGCAAAAAAAATCCCTTCATACCTTAGGTTTACTTAAGCATTGAATTATTCCCAAAAAGAGCACCAGCACAGCAGCCAGAAAGATAGCTGATGAAACCATAATGAGTTTTTGAGTGTGGGAAAAAAAGATTAAACTTGTTTAATGAGAAATGTTGACACATTTTAAGAAGTCTTGTAAAAAAAAAGAAAAGTGTCTCCTGTCGTATTGGACCGTGTTTTAGCCTGGATCCAAATGGGCTCTTAGCTCTTTGCTAGTCTTTGTCAATATATGTAGCAAGTATTCAGACCCATTTTCAAAAAAGCAACTGTAGTGACAAATTAATGATGTTTCCTGGTATTTTCACATATTTTCTGAAGAATCTCTGCTGAAAGCTGGTATCATTACTAATCAGTACCTTACTGGGCAGTGGGTGCTGCCATGAGCACTTGCCCCCTTCTAAAGTACTCAGGTGGCCTATTTCACCTGCAGAGTTCCACCTCCTACCAGCTGCAGTCGGAGTAGGAGGCATTCACCCCTCTGCATCTGAATGTGCAAAGTATGTGTCATTAAGTGACTTCTGGTGACTTTTAAGACAACCAGAAGCTATTTTCTTCACTGAGGAGTTGGCAATACTGTTTGTAGCTTGAATGTTAGCCACAACACTTCCTGAATGCCAGCGATATAGAAGCAAAAACAAAGCAGGAGAACTAAAAAGTGAATGCTACTCTTGGTTTATGGACACATGTACAGTAATTGGTAATAAAAATATGTGAGCTATAATGGATTTCTAGTAATGTTACCTCTCCTAAAATTACAGCTAAACGAGCTTTTCAAATGCGTTCTCTTCAAAAATGCTAATAAATATGCTAGCAAAGTTTGTTGCAACCCCCAGCACACTGTTGTTATTGTGTGTGAATAAAAGAAAAACGTTTTAGGGTGAAACATGCTACTTGAAACTATAGCATGAAACACGGTATGCTAACAAAACTAACGGCTAACGGAGCTGCCTGCGCAAATGCTGAAGAGTTTCCAATCATTGTAGCAGCACTGCTATCAACAAAGTTAACTCAATTAAAATGTTCTGATGTTCTAGACAAATGGCCGTCACTGTACTAGTGGTGTGTTGGCTTTTTAACATTAATTGTTGGTGCTTTATTGTTGTTTTCCTACCTTGTGGTTTGCTAACTTCACAAATGAGTGATGATGTGTTTCTAAAATAAAAACTCAAAGTTGGGCAGTTGGTTTTTTGGTCCATAATGACTGTATGCTAGATGCTTGTCCAAATACTTATCAAATATTTAACACATTTTAACAATATTTCTTGTCACTTTAGGACTTTGTTAGGCTGTTTTAAACTGCTTTTTGGCAGAGACATTTCAAAAACAGCCAAAAAAAGTTATTTGCCATCATAAGAATTTGTTGGGAGTCCCTTTGGAAAATTATGCAAACTTCTTTGCTGTTTTGATACTTACCTTAGAGCCAACCCTAAATATTTAAAATCTTTTGAACAGAAGTAGCAGCAAAACCTTTTACAACATTTTCTACTCTGCAAATATCTCCCACCTTGTATAGAAAACCTCTCCAAACAGGCCATCTTATTCCTCACCTTAACATCAATCTTTTGCCCCTGTAATTGTCAGCGTGACCGCGTGGTGCTTTGTGTTAATGTGATGGTCTTGGCAGTCTGCGTGCAGACCTGGCGGAGGCTAATTAAAACAGCATGACACATTACGACTCCGCCAGCCTTCAGCTGAGCTCGGCAGGTCCGGGCAAATCTCCTACAACAAGATGCTACAACTGCAGCAGTTAATGTCTGTGCACGGGAAGAGAAAAATCCATTCAGCTAATCTTTTCATGCTCCGGTATGTGTCATGGACAAATGATAGATTAGATCATCATCACTGTAAACGCAGACCAAATACTTTCACGGTCCTGATTATCAAGCTGCTCTCTCCTTTGTGAGGGACGGATTGACAACTATTTCACTGTCAGGAAAGAGAGATTAGCCAGATATGTGTCTATTAGCTCTACAATGGCAGGCAGACGTGAATATTGACCTCTCAGGCTCTCAGAGAAGAAACTTGTCTTTTAGTTTGTACTTGAGAAGAGGTGTCACACAGCATGCGTGAAGGGTAATAATTATCTGCTTGAGTTCCCTCAAGGCTTTCGTGCAATTTAGGATCACTATTCAGGGCTTCGGGGTAATAAATACAGGTATTATGCTCACGTCCAATTGATGTGCCAGTTTTTCATTCAGCTTATATATATCGCAGAGGATGAGGTGGTCTTCCTTTTTGTGTAATGCACTACAGCGGTTCCCATTGATAATCGTGATTCATCCTAATTTTTCAGCCCATAAATGTTAAAACAAAGATGTATTTGATATTCTCGGAGCGTTGGATTTAATAAAACTGAGCCGGTGAGCTGTATGAAGTCCTGAGCTTGGAGTTAATTTGGTGTTGAGGTGTAAAAGTGCCTAAATCAATTTAACAGCACAGTATGAACCAGAATTAAACAAAGCATTAGAAGGAAATGTTTGATTCAGTAATACAGGACTTGTTGGGTTTCAGCAGGTTTCTGTCTCATTATCTTTGCAGCTTTCTAACATCTCACCCACTCAGCATCTCTGCTCCTCTTTTCATCGTTGTCGTTTTATCACTATGTGTGCATTTTTCTAATTTCACATTTCATTGACCTCTGTATCCTTTGAATGCCCAGATGCAAATTAATAGTAATGCAGTGACTAGTTTGATCAGTGACCAGTCTGATATTATGTTCTTGATTAATCTATTTAGCTTTAATATGAAATAAACAGTTTGAATGAATGTAATAAAATAGACATATTTCCACATTCTATTATAACTCTTCAAAGCCTAAGATTACATTTTCAGTTAGGGGCTGCAGGACATATTGAACATTTATCAATATCAACATTTTTAATGTCAACATTGCAAAGGCTTCCAATAAATTACAGACAAAAAATGCAAACAAAAATATATATTCTGCAATTAACTAGAGCTCTACTCCCCTTTATATCCACAACCAGCACATAGAGTGTTGTGAGCATCCTGATGACAGAATGCTACCACAATGCAATCTTCAACAATATGACAAATGCATGTTTTCCTAATATCATGCAGCCCTAGTTTGTATGTAATTCAATTTCTTACACGGTTAACACAAAATTAGTAAACCAATTAATTAGCTGACTCGTTTAATTAGCTAAAATCAACCATTAAAAAAAAAAACAGCATCTTTAACTACACTGTCAGAAATAAAGGACAAGAATTGTACCTTTTTTTGTCACTGGGGTGGTACCCTCAAAAGTACAGTTTTGTACCTTTAACTGGCGGTTATATCCTAAGGGGTACAAATATGTACCTTTTAGGGTACATATTTATACTCCTTAGGGTACATATATGTCCCCTAAGGGGTACAAATTTGTACCCTAAGGTACAGTTGTGACTAGTAAAAGGTACAAACTACAAGGGTAAAAATTTGTACCCCCAGTTAAGGTTCAAAATGGTACCCTCAAAAGGTACAAATATGTATCCTAAAGGATACATATTTGTACCCCTTAGTAGGGATGGGTATTGATAAGATTTTTACGATTCCGATTCCATTTTCGATTCTGTATAACGATTCAATTCTTTATCGATTCTCTTATCGATTCTCATTTGGAAAAGAAGAGAACAAACAGATCTATTAGCTTCAAGCTGGTTTATATCTTATCTTTGAAGATACAAGTTTAGAAGTAACACGACCTTATACAACCAACAGTGAGGTCTTAAGAAAACCAGAGCCTAGGGTCACAGGGTGCCCAGAAAACAAAGTTTCCAAGTATAAAATAATAATAAAATATTCTTTTGTAGAAATAACATAACAAAATACAACATAAATTATTCTGTGTAATTCCACAAGAATGTCCAGTAACATTTCAACTCTCTTTTAAAAAAGGATATGAGCTGAACACACAAAACTACGTCAGCCAGCAACAAATACAACTCAACTTCAATGGAACTGTGCATTGTGCAATTTTGCAACCATCAACTATGAAAAATTAACAATTCTTCTGTAGAAAAATGAGCATATCTGCTTTTTCAGGAAGGATACGTGATCTTTCTGGACTTATTGTGTCTCCAGCTGTGGAGAACACCCTCTCAGATGGAGTGGAGGATGCCTGCACAAACAGAAAGCTTTCAGCCAGTCCTGACAACAGGGGTAGAGTGTCTCTCTTGCTCCACCACCATAAGGTGGCATCATCCTTGCAGGGGATGGGGGTCAGGCTTCTGTACAGCTGGATCTCCTGATCCACTCGCTGGGCCAGGGAAAGGATGGGCTGTCGTTGTTGAAAGGACTGCAGCTCGTTGTCCTCCTCTTCAAATAGTTCCTCCAAGGCAGTCTTTTTTTGCTTAACTGGTGGTTCCTGAAATTAAATGGATATAATAAAAAACTTAAGCAAAAAATAAATAATCCGTGACATCTAAATGATCCTTCCAATGAGCTAAACTTACATAGTCCTCATCTTTCTCCTCATCTTCATCACTGAACCCCTTCCTCTGTGTCTCTTCTTGCTCCAGGAGCTGAAACAAACAAATCAAGCTAAGTTGAGCTTAGAGAGAGGGATCCAAGAGAGGAAAAAAAAGAAGGTCTCACTCACTCTCATGATGAAAATGTGCTACAATGAAAGGCATTGCCAAATTCAAATATCTTATCTGCTGCTGCCTCTGTGTTTGATGCAATTGCTGCTTTTCTGATCCTGTCCCAGACTTCATCCTTATCCACTTTGGATTTAAATCGGGGGTCCAAGATGGTGGCCTCCTCCAGGAATCTCTGGATATCAGCATCCTTACATTTTTAAAAGGGAGGAAAATGTGACATCATGATGACTATCTTTAAGTATTTATAACTGTCATTTCATTTTATTGATAATTAAATGATCAACTGTACCTGGTATCGTTTGGAAAGATCTTTCCAAATGTTCTCCTTTATGCTCCTTGTGAAGGGAGAGTCATCTTCTTGTATGGTGTAGTGTTGCTGTAGTTTTTGCAGGACGGGCAAAATCTCACCACAGGTCGGACTTTTGTCGCTGGAGACTGCTAGTGTGGAGGTGTAGTGCTTCCGCATGAGCAGCACAAACTCCTCTGCTTTTCTTAAGTCATCATTGCCCATTTTAGCCAGTCTGCAATATAAACAAAAGAAAAACACTAAAGATATGTTGCATAAACAAACAAAATAAAACCTGAGTCCATGTTTAAAATAAGCCACATTATAATTTTTCAGTACAACTTACCTTTCCTTTTCCATGGACTTTCTTATCCGTGGGTCGATGGCTGCAGCCTGGATGGCAGGAAACTGCTCACAGAACCTCTCTATCATCAAATATAGAGAGTTCCATCTGGTCTTTACATCTAGGAGGAGCATATGCTTGGGCAGCTCTGAGGGGAAACATACAAAACTTAACTGCTAATGTAATATTATTTATCTTAGTTTATGAATTGAATTTGATGTATACAATCTTAAGAAAGTATTTACTAAGCTTACTGAGCAAGTCTTGCTTCTCCTTAAGGACCACCTTTGCCATGTGGGACCTCTTCATCCACACAACCACAGAGCGAATTCTTGCTGCCCAGTTGGAAATGGAAGGGCATTTGTACAGCTTCTGAGCTCCAAGGTTCAGCGTGTGTGCAAAACATGGGAACTTGACAATTTGTAGCTTTTTCACAGCTACATCCATGTTTGCTGCATTATCAACTGTGGCTGCCACAACCTTTTCTTTGACACCATACTCCTCCAAGATCTCGTCAATCTCCTCTGCTACAGCTGTCCCTGTCTGTGCTTGGTATACTGCTTTAGTTTTGAGGACTTTCTCTTTGGCCTGGCCATTCCTGACATAATGCAGCGTTACTGTGATGTAATGATCCTGATTAAAACTTGTCCATCCATCAGCAGTGATGGCTGCCTTTGACACATGTTTCAGCTCAGAAATCAGATTTGCCTTTTCAACCGCATACCAAGCAGGGATCAAGTGGTTAGTTAGACTGTCTCTGTTTGGGGCTTTGTACTTGGGGTTGAGAGTCTTTGTCATCTCTCTAAAAAAATATAGATGGGTTATGGAAACATCTGGTTAGAGAAGAACATGCAACTTAGCCTACAATTAAACAAATTCACTTACCGAAAATCAGGGGCATCTACTGTGGCAAATGGGTGCAAACCTTTAACCACAAACTTAGTCACTGCTCTGTGACATTCGTCTATCCTGGCCTGTGTCATTTTACCTTTCCCTGCCTCTGTAAACAGAGAAGCTAGCGGTATACTGCCGCGACCGCGAGTGCTGCTAGCATCTGAGCCAGCCACACTGTGCCTGTCTCTCTCGTCGTCATCACGGTCATCTAAATGCAGTGCAGAGTAATAGCAGGTTTTACACATGGGTAAATGACGCTAACATGATAGGCAGTGTTAGTTGATTAGTTACCTGCATTAGAGGACGTGCAAACGTTACCGGCGTTGCTGCTGGGTTGCAATTCACTAGTGCGGAGCGGATCAAAAACGCGAGATTCATTTAACGCTATCGCGTGTTTTGTGTTTAAATGCTTTTGCATATTTGTAGTGTTTCCTCCTTTTGATGATATATCTATTTTGCAAGTATTGCAAGTTGCCCTGTTGTCATCCTTTCTCGTAAAGTATAACCAAACTTTCGAGCGTTTGTGTCGGTTAGGCGCCATGTTTCCTTCTGGGTAAATAACGTCACGTGCTACGCAACGTGCGTGGTGACGTAGTCGCGCCGACTGGATTTTTTAATTTTTTTTTTTGCGCCGATGGGAATCGTTAAGGGAATCGTTAGCAAAATGGCAAACAATTCCAAGGGATTGAAACACTGGGAACCGGTTCTCATTAAGAACCGGTTTTCGATTTCCATCCCTACCCCTTAGGATACAACCCTGCAGTTAAAGGTACAAAACTGTACTTTTGAGGGTACCACCCCAGTGACAAAAAAGGTACAATTCTTGTCCTTTCATTTCTGACAGTGTGGTTGCCAAGTAAGAAACTACAACAGGTTGTTAATTATCGTAGGTTTTAACTGTGTTTTTGTTTATTTACTTGTGTTGATAGTCTGAGATTAAGATGTAACCATGGCAACAGAGACGCACATGCTTCAGGCTACAGCTCTCATCTCAGAAAGGCTCAAGCTGTTTGTTTCTATTAACAAATATATGTGGAACATTTATTTTTGTGTAAAAACAAAGATTATTTATTTATTTGTTTGTTGAAACATGAAAATGCATTGAGTTAATTTAGTTAAATGTTCTCATTAAATTACACTCATTACACTTTACTGTCAAACGTTAAAGCAGTCAGCTGTAAACACACACTGATATTTTCTTTTGGTTGTAAATTCTAAGCAAATTTAATAAGAGGGCTTTGCTTCACTTACTGTTCCATAAAATATATAAAATGTGTTTCTAAAGCTTGGCATCAGTCAACCTCCACAAAATGTAAATGTCTTCAATTAGCTGTTATCGTCGTTTTATAAAACGTTACATTATAGATGTTTTTACTGTGAGCTTTAATTTAAATTCAATCGTTCACCTAAATCTTTTATAAGTCAAAAGTAAAAGATTGTCTTTTCACAGATGTGAACAGGTAGAGCAGTCTGAAATGTGATGAAGCATCTTCAGCGGAGTGGAACGGTTTGGAGTCATTAAATGAGATAATTACTTAGTAACCTGCAAACAGATAGGAGTGGTGTATACAGCAACAGGTCCTACTTCACATTGTAACATATTCCATGATTATTTACACATAAACCTCCAATTAGAACATCAAAATACTGATGAAGTATCCTCCACACAGTTTGTGTTATAAAACATATTGTATAGAACAGCTTTTTAGGTTGATCCAGGTCTTCTTCCATATTTTTTTTATTGCCTTCTATTTTTTGTCTCTTCATTTGCATAAAAATTCATTTCATGTCTTAATCTGTGTCCTCGTCCCATTCTCTCTCTTTTTCCTGCTCTCTTCTTCTGGCTGCCTTCCTTCTTGCCAGGCAGCAGGCAAACATTTTCCCTGGATCTGCCACTCTCACTTAGCATCCATCTGCTTTTTTTTTTTTCCTTTTCTAGAGAGGTGATTGGCAGTGGGGGCATGCATTAGCATTTCCTCATCTTGGCATAGAGACACTAACAGGGAGGGATAGTGGAAAAGAATGTGACTTGAATACTGAGAGAAAAGCCTAACTTTCTCACAGGGATGCACCAAAAAATAAATTCTTTGTTTAAGCGAGTGCATCAGGAGAACCTCCCCCTTGTTCCTGACTGGATTATTATGTTTCCCTCTGCTCTGAACAAGATCACATCATAAGTTATATGATGGATTTGGCAATGCTTATTTTCGCACCATTCCCCATTAAAACTATATTAAAAAAAACACATTTTAATATGTAAAAAATGTACTCTATGTGCAGCACTAACACCTTACAGCTGATCTCTCAAAGTAAGTGGCTCAGATTTTCATCAACATCCCTAAATGGACTCATTCCTGTGCTTTACTTTTCCTTCAGATAAAAAGCTAATTCTCATGTATTGTCCGCCAAGAAGCTCTTCTTTTATTCTGAGCAGAGTAGATCACAGCGTAACAGAAAACATTCAGCTACAATAACTCTTAGAGATGGTGGTGCTCTGGGAAAACTTGTATAAAACTAATACCTGCTCAGCTGTACCGAGGATGATAATATCTCCAACTGTCATGAAAAGGCCAATAAAGGGAAATGTAATGCTTTCAAGGGCGCCCAGAAGTACATATTGTGATTTAGATCTTAATAGTGATGTGGATCCAGACGTGGGTGTTTGTTATAATGAAGCTCGACAAGCTTTCAGATTCAGTCTCCGGTTGGACTTGACAAACCAACATGACTTGATGTGCCGTCGTTTTTAGTTTCGTGGTCAAAAAGATCATCTGCCACAGAGGAGACGTGTAACCCAGCACCTCTCTTTTTCCATCAGTCCACATATTTGTATTGATTAGATTATCACAGGTCTTGGAGGCCACTTGTCTTCCTCTTTAAAGCTTTGCAGATGCAGATTTATCAGAAAGTGACATTTTTAGTACTTTAAAATACTAAATAGTGCATACTTTTTGAGAAGTTGCATGTAACACTGTTATGTAAATTAATTATAAGGTTAAACGTCCCTGTCAGCTACAGTTATAGAGAGAAATGTGATTATAAAACACACTAGATGATAGTACTTGGCTGTTCTTGAAAGTTTAATCAGTTGTGGTACTGAAACGTCTGATTAACACATCCATAGCGATGAGAGGGAGAATGGATTTCCAGCCTTTTCCTCAGTCAATAGTGTGCGTTTAGGTCGGCTCAGAGAATAGTGACCAATCCATCACATTTTCTCCACAAAGAATATGAGCTTTTGCCCTCAGGCAGAAGGTTTAGAGCCCCCTACTGTAAATTAAACTGAAAACCTCATTATGAACCGCACAGCAGTGTGTACAGCCAGGGGTATAGTAATAGAGTAGTTACACTACTACTAATACACATCCAAAGTAATCTACCTAACAGTGTTCACTGCTGTATGTAGAAACCTCTCACTGCCAACAACAAAAGAATGAAAGAAAAACATTGAAAGATGAGAAACTATTAAAGAAAACAAGAAATGGCTAATTGGGTGCTTCTTATTTATTATTAATCAATTTAGAATTATTGCAAAAATTACTGAAGAATTTAAAAGAAGGCAGGAAAACCATGATGGGGAAAAAAAAAATCAAATAAAAGAATTAAATAATAAAACACAAAGTTGTTTTTTTCCTTCATTAAACCAAAAGCAATATTCAGTTAATTCAGATGAAACTCATTATGAAGCAATTTGTGTCCAACAGTGACTAATGGTATTTTCATTATTGATTAGGTTTGCTAATTATTTCATCTTTTGGATATCAGAGAATTTGCACGTGTGTGTGTTTGTGTGTGTGTGTGTGTGTCAAGTAAGAATGCTTAAATTTAAACTTACGCTGTGTTTTTTTCCCTACAACTACACCTGTAAACTCCCATAAATCATGCCTGAAGCCCCTGAACCTGTCAGTAATTATAACAACTCCTGCTTTTCATGGAGACATTTTAATCAACTGAGAACTAATTATGTCATCCGCTGACAGGTGGCCTCGACAGATGGCATCATCCAACGGGCTGTGTCGGTACGGGGCCAGGGTGGACTGCTGCTGGGGGTGGACGCGGCGCTCCTGGGGTCACTGCCAGCGTGAGTGCCATGACGCCTGCTGTTGCTGCTGCTGCTGCTGGGGCAAATGGGACTAACAAGGTTGCAAGGTTTCGAGCTGGGGTCAAAGATGCTATTAATGGAGTTATTCTGCAAGGGATGCACACATACAGGATACTGTCATGGAACACCACACCTGGTGTAGTTTATATAAAAAGGATTGATGGTAATGGCTGATTGGACTGGCGGGGTAGTTAAAGTATTCAACAAATGTTCTTTTAGAGGACTTAGAGGATGTGTCACATTGTATAGCATCATGTCATAGCCTCACATTTTCATCCCACTCTGCAAATATCCCCCGCTTTCCTCTAATATTACCCAGGGAAGGTGTGAATGTTCCAGGAGGGTTATGGATTCAGCTGATTGACTCACAAATGTCTTATCCTTTGCATGGCTTAAAGCCTGAAGTACTTGCTGCTTTGCTGTGGATATTTATTAAAGAAAGTGGGTATTGAAATGCACAAATGAGCCTTTTCCAATGTGGGAACTCGCCAACCTGCAATTCAAAAAGGCAGACGAGGGAAAGTGCTTATTCGCTTCCTCGCTGAGAGATGGATAAGAAAACCAGCGTCTGTTTAGCTGGAGGCTACAGCCATCAGTGGACTGGTTTAGATTCAGCAAGATTAGAGACAAATAGAGTTAGAACAGCACCTCTGAAAGAAGAAAAATCCTAAAGCACCATAGACTAAATACATCAGGAATAAAGCAATAAGATAAGGTAAAAAGATGACTTTCTAATTCCCATAAAAGCCTAATAAAGTTTCAGTGTGTGTTTGCACATTTTTATGACGATGGAGTGCACACAGTGGTCTCTGTTCTTAGCTTCACATTGGCTCCCTGCATGCACACTTGAAATAAAACTGCTTCCTGTGGATTTTAGGACATTTTTTGGCCAAAAAGGATTCTGATTAAACAAAGAAGCATATCTGTATGAGTGGCAAATGCTTTTCTGGTGGTCATGTATCCCATGATGCCCCTGGAGGTTTATCCATCTTAAGTATCTAAACCAAAGCTTCCATAACTAGAAAACTAACAATCATCAGTGAGTCCTACTGACTCAATGTTATAGTTTGTAAAACACAGCAGAAGACAAATGGACCGTAGTACATCAAAGTACCGGTAGTTAAGTTCCTGCCATGGAAAAGGCCTCCATCGTTCTGCATGTTGACTCTGGCTACATGATGTATGCATGGACTCTTAACCTGTTAATACACCTTCTATCAGCTTTATGTTTTTTACATAAATTTACCATATTTTATTCTCTTAGGTGTTGACACTCATCCTAATGCTATATTTGACCTTATTTCTATTTAACTTATTGTATTTTATATGTTTTCTTGTAGAAACATGCCACACACTGCTCATTTGGTTGGTGCTTTGAGTTGTTGAGGCAGCAGCATTTTTACTGCAAATTCATCAAAAAGTGGCAGATTGCCATATTTATACTTGATCTTGGACTGTTCTGCAGCTTTATGGTTTTGTTCTCGAGAACACAAATCGTATTGTTTGAGTTCATGGCCTCAGAGTGGTGGGTTTTGTTTGTTTTTTTAGCCAGATTAGCCTAAGGTATCGGAGAGGCATATCTCATCTCTTGGCTCATGTCTGTTAGAAACAAATTATGGTAATCGTATTCTTACATAAACTCTTGGAGCCAGAATATCAAGTTATGCTAATGGTCTGTGGTACAAACTTGTAGTTGATGGAAGTGATTGCTTGTTTAAAAAATTTCTTTTTTTATTGCAGTGTTTGATTGAGTTTAAAACCTACCTTTTCCTAAGGTCTTGACTCTTAAACTACACATTCTTTGCTAGAATCATATGAGCAAGATCACCAGTACTTAGGCCAGACTCAGCAGAAATTCTGGCACAAATCAGCCTTCTCTGTGCCCAGAGCCTCATCATGATATGCACTGGGCTCGCTGCCTTCACAGCTTCTCATTTTCAGAAAAGTCAAGGTAGAATAGATACAGTATTTGCTTTGGCTGAGGATGCAAGAGTAGGATGTCTTTATTATCAGAGCAGCTTAGATTAGCAGGAAGGAAAGAAGTCCTGTTCTCATATTGAAAGGCATCATTCAGATCCTTTGAAGTGGGTTCGGTGGAAAGGATATGAACATTTAATATCTCACCTGCTGATAGCTCTGTCAGTGACCTCAGTTTGGAGAAACAGAGATCAGGCCTGTTTATGAGCTAACAGCAGGTCAGAGTGAAGACCAATGTGAATTGCTGCCATCTTAAAACAACTTTTAACTAAAAAAATCAGTGCAGTCGATGTGAACATTATTTTATAAATGCTTACACCGTTGTAGGAGCGGGTGGTATAAACGGTATACAGCGGGGAATTGGGACTTAGAGCAGGTTACAACAGACCTATTTTATCGGAATTGTAAATCTCCATCTTTATCAATTCCTTTAAATAATTCTCTTGTTTCCGGTTTTCACGAAATTTTGCGTCGCGGACGGAACTGGCATTGGGTCTGCACCTGAACCACTGCAGCATCTTCACAGACGAACAAGAGGAACGCCCAATCCCCCACCTGGCTTTTTTCACAAGTCACACACTGCCCTCTTTGAGAGTACTAAATGGGGTGAAGGCTGCAGCGGTTCAGATGCAGATGCACTGTGCCGGTCCCGTTTGGTTCCATCCGGACCCACACAACGTCATGCACCTTTTCGTGCTTGAGATGCACCTCTGACCAATTTGGATTGTCGGACAGAAACCGTGGTATTTCTCTTTTGGATCAGTGAGATCGTTATGTTTCAAATTATACCGCAATATAGATTTCAGGCCATATCGCCCAGCCCTACACTGTTGTTCATTTCAAACTACACAAGTATTCCAGCAGAATTATCATGATGTTTCTGCCAGTAGTACCTCATAGTACACTGAAAATGCTACATCTAGCTGCTGCTGCTAGTGATGCTTACAAACAATCATAAAATTCTATGTAAATGACTGTAATTTGAAATGTATGGCAGTGTGAAGGTCTAAAAATAGTGTTTTCCTGAATTGTTGTACAATTTACAAGATTTGAATTGCTTTTAGTTTAGACTTTGTCCAGAAATAATCTGTATTCCTTTCAACTCAGGTCAGTCAAAAACAGGTAGGATTATTAATCGTTTCCTTTCTACAGAATCCTGCTTTAAAGGATGTGAACTGTTGCTTAAACATGAGTTTTAATAAATGACTGCTGCCGATTTTCTGTTTTTAACTTTACTTTAAAAAGATCCAGGAGGTGATATGTCTTAACGAATGAGTCATGCATAATAAAGAAATCACCCGTGGATCATTTCCAGCCAAACAGCAGTATGTGTGCATGCTTTGGTTGCTCTGGAGTCCCACATGTTCAAAAGAAATGTCTGCTAATTTTGAGCTTAAGCACAAAGCTTCTACTTTCACCACTTTTTTTCTTCTCCCCTTTGAGTCAAATCGCTCAATAAGTGCTCGCCTTAATGCTTCCAAACGCTCCTCGCCAGGCCCAATTCGAACCCATTCACTCACAATCAGCAGGTCGGTAAGGTGCTGATTTAAACCTTAGAGGAGTGAGGAAGACAGCCAGTGTAATCATGAGCTTGTGCGCTTGTTTTCCTGCATGTGTGTGAGAGGATGCAGTCATCACAGATTTCAGGTCTTGGTGAGTTTTAGTGGAAGATGAAAGAGATTAAATCGGAGCTATAGGATTGTGGCTTTGTGCCGGAGATCATGTGGATCCGTTTTTTTCCCCCCACAGCTTCTCTTCAAGAATGAAAAACTTAATGGATCAATCCAGATTTTTTCCTTTAGCTCTCAAAATCGAAAGAGTGGTCGAGAGCGAGGGCTAAAAGCAAAAACCCTGTGGTGTAAGGGAGATTGTTTAGAGGTGGGAAGTTGAGAGATGATTGGTGTTGTAGTGGAGAAGAAACCGTGAGGGAACAGATAGAGACAAGGGGGCAGACGGAGAGAGAGCAGGGGTTTTAGGTTTGGCGTCATATTGTTGTGACGGACCGTCCGACAGGCTAAGCCACATCCGAAGCTCTATTCTAACCAGCTGTCATCATGCACATTTAACATTCACAGCAAGCATTTGCACATTTGCATATCTAAGTCCATTTTACACAAAAGGAATAAACCCCTTTCAGTCACAGGCCGAGCCACATCGCTGCAAATCAGACGCCTCTTGTTACGCCTCATTTTCTGCCTCGTATTAACCAAACAGAGGTGGGAGAAGCACGTTGCTGTTGTAGGAATTAATTCAGGCAATGCAATGAAAATAACGGCTGGTAATTTTATTTTATTATGACCTGTAAAATAAAATTAGAAGACAGCTTTTAAGTTAATTGCATCAAAAATGCATTAGATGCAGACAACAGCATCATGACTATGCATTGGCAAACTGTAGAGCAGCTCTACATGATCATGTCCAACACTTACAGTGTAGAGAGTGGGACGTCTTTGAAAGACAAAAATAGACAGGAATGTCTTCTCTTTTTTTTTTGTTCAAGTGAACGTGGCATTTGGAAGAAGACGCTAAGAAACTGTTTCCAATTATCTCTGGCTGCAAGAATTAAACATCAGTTTTTACTTGGAGACTGGATGGTTTTCAGTCTGACTGCCTCACAGTTTGGCCCTTTTGTGTCCAAATCTTTTAAAAATACATTCTTCAAGTCCTGTTCAAAGACAAATGCGTTGATTAGTGGGAGGATATTTCTTAGAGGCTGTTTTGTAATAGTATGTGAGACATGGTCAACATGGAGGTGTAGTTTGAGAGCATTTAAAGGATAAAAAGACATTAAAACTGATGTTAATATTACAAATGCTGCAACCTACAAAATAAAATGTCACTAACGATGATAAGGTTGTTCAAGTAGCTGAATATTATTCTAAAGAAAGAAATCAGAAACATGACTCAGTGATTTATGGTTACAGCTTTAATTACTGCAGAGAGGCAGTTTAATAAACCATCTCTGGGTGGAATAGATTGTCCCTTTAGTATTAGTAATGCTGCATCTTGCTTGAGGAGACTTTATTTCCAAGAAAATAGTTTGGATGGATAAAATAAATCAGTATTAGTTGGTATATATATATTTATGTTTTTGAAATATTGTCAGAATAGAAAAACCCTGACTAGATGGACGGCGTGACAAGAAACACTTTGATTATATTATTTACCAAAAATGAATTAAAGATAAAAAGTTTTACTATTATTTTACTGACAGCGTCTCTGTTATTTGCAAAAGAATGTATTTGTTCTTTCAATCAAACAAGTGTGTCTCAGTGAAAAGATGCAAACTGAACTTTCCTTTAATTGAATCTCCTAACGACCTTTGTCAGACTTCAAAGTCTGCTCAGCCGCATCCAGTAAACCAGTAGCTGGGTTTAGATTTAATGATGAGACGAGCTGTTTATTTAGGCTCCACATTTACAACAGTCTTGAACTCTGAAGCTGCTGATCGCGGATGTCGCTTCCAAAAACAGAGTATTTGAATAAACCTTTGATGTTTGGTTTTTAGACATTTTTTTAAGGTCGTTTAACCTTAATCCTGCTCCCACTATCAGATTCACCAAGCTTTCACAAGAGTAGTTATTACTGAGATGCAAATATAGCCTCATAGACTGAAATATTTAGAATAGAATATTATTGTCAAGGGAAAAATATATAAAATATAGAAAAATAAGTTACAGCATAAAAGTAATAATGGCATGAAAATATTATAATAGAATAAAAACTAGTAATAAAATAAATATCCAGTTTTCATTGGAGTAGTGTCTGATTTATATTAGACTTGAATTTAAGTTAAAAAATCCTAAAGTTAAAGCTTCATCATGCAGATTCATTGACATTTAGCATCTGTTGTGATTAAATCCTGCAATAACACAACCCAACGGTCCATTACTCTATAAAATGCTCCCATAAATTGTTATGTTTCCCCAGTTTAACAAGCAAGAAATCGAGAATTAAAACCTGTCTACAGGATTCAAATCAACATTCTTGTCCTGGAAGAGAATTTTAGCAGAGGAGTTGAATTTGGCACAACAATCACAAAAATGAGAGAAAATCTAAATGACAGTGATACAAAACACAGAGTTCATTAAGATATATGACTCACTCAGTCACCTGCACGTCACTCAGATCTAACTCCTATAAGTTTAACTTCCCAACAAGACTTTAGGACCTGTATTAATTACCTCTGGCCTGTGAAGGAGCTGGGTTGAATATCATCTCCATATTAAATAGATCACACATTATAATTCCTCTACAGGTTCCCAGTGGATTTTACAAATCCACTGAGAGCAGGAATTAGTTTGATGGAGTGCAGGCTTTGTTTCTTCAGATGCTGCGGACAGGATTAAGTCAAGACGTTTGAATTGGTAATGTGAGCTAACAAGTGAGCAAAGAAAGCGGAAAGTGAAACCCACGGTTTTCGTGATTTTCTGTACAGTTTCCTTGTGTGTGCTCCTTGCTTTCATTTTCACCAGACCGGAAAAGTCTCTGCTAAAAGAGTTCAGCACAGAGTAAACTGGAAGCAATGTGTGCAGGAAAAAAAACTGATTTTTAAGTTTTGTGAACCAGTATTAAAACAAAACAAAACAAAAAGAAGTCAAGAGAAGTGTGAAAATAGTAGCTAAAAGCCCAAAAACCAACAATACAGTTTTAAAAATCAGGTTGAAAATCATTTTAAGTTAGTGTTAGCTAGATTCAAATAGTATTAGGCATTTAAAACTTCTTAAAACTCTTTTTAAACTAGATCTTAAAAGATTAAAATATTATTGTAGTCACATATGTTTATATTTTTACATATGGTAAAAATATCCAATCTCATTTTTGAGAACATTTAAAATATTTTCAGCAAGTTCAGTTAACTCCAACCTCTTTTGCTGGTTTATAATGGAAACAGTTGTGTCATCTGCATACAGTGACATATCAAAGGACCCACACATACAGAAGGTCGTCAGCCATTACCGTCCATTAAAACAGTTTTAAACTCCCTGACTGAGACAATGAATGATGTTGGCTGAGAACTTTAAACATTTCCTATTTATTCTATGTTTTAGAGAGGCGACTGTATGTTTTTCATAAATTTGAAGACATTTTGCATCTCATCTGATAATCTTTTGGATTTGTCATGTTGTGGATGACTACAGTATATCAGTGGTTCCTAAATTTCACAGCTTCTGACCCACAAAGGAACACTGTTAAAGACTATCTACCACAACTACTGCTGGTTGAACTACACAACCATTGCTATAGAGCTAAATAAATAATAGCAGAATGAAATCACTCATATTATGTTTCTTATATTCATTTAATTTACTTATGTAGTTTTTAAATCAATTATAACAAACATTTCTTCTAGGATTTCTTTGTGCTTTATTTGGTTCCTGGTAATCCTCTCAGGACCCTACAATCAGAGTGTTTCATGATCCAAATTGGGGTCCCGACCCTTAACTTAGTGAACCACTGATCTATACCGATAACCCCCTATATGCGAAGGAAGAATCTTCAAAGCATTATTAACCCAAAATGAAACTGGATACTATTTTTAAAAAGAGAATAAGTACTGTTGTGATAATACTCCATTCAGGTAGTATTTGATTTGTTATTCATCCTTAGAACTTGTTGTTTGACTGAGCACAGCCTCCAGTGAGTGTGATCATATTCTCTCTGCAGTCAGATTATCTCTCCCCACATAAAAAGTCCGTAGTTGCTGTTAAGTTTAAGACCTCCAAGGGGTTTCTCTTCCACAGAAGAATGGTAAATTTTTAAAGACTGAAAATACATTTTTGCCTCGTGTCCTTCCAGACCATCACTTAACTGTAACTTTTATTGATTTAATATTTTCCAGCTGTTAGACGAAGCTTTAGTCACCTTCACAGCTTTAGTCCTCCTCCTCATCATTTTGTGCATCATATTTTACTCCCTGCAGAGACAAAGGAACATGTGTGACTCCAGACTTTTTTTGCATGTGGGTTTCCTCCCAGGAATGTTTGCTTGTTAAATTCACTCCAACTTCATGTTTGTTTGTTTGTTTGTTTGTTTTCTCCCATGCACTAATCAATGCCCACGATCTTTGTTTGTATGGCTACTTGTCTTGCAGCTCTCTTCGCCTTAACTCACAGAGTAGTCGGGATAAGGTGCCAGCCCCAAGGTTAGCTCCTCACGTTTCTTGCAATAATCTAACTAGACATGCTATGCTGGGGGCACATCCTCTGAATCCTGGGCTCACTTATTTATTTATAGCCCAACACCCCCCCCCCCCCCCCCTCTGGCAGCAGGAAGCGTCAACCCTCTGGCCTCAGATCTATGCAAATAAATTACACTCTGCAGGCCAAGTTTCACTTAAAACCATGTCTAACACGAAATATATTTTTTAGACTTGTTGCTGTTCGGCTGCCCCTCTGGCCAGCCTAGTGGAGAATTTTTCTGACCCTTAAAGATTCTGGTGGCTCAAATATTTGTTTGTTTTTTTTACAGTTATAAATGTGCATAATTAAGTTAGTGTTGGAAAAAGCCAAAAAAATCAACTGAATTTTAATCAAATCCACCTTAAACCAGAGTGAATTCAGAATGTATTCAAATATACATGATGCATAATTTAGTGAATTATTGCTGCTTTCTTATTTTTATAATCAGCAAATCAAAACCAAATCTTTACCATGGCCGGGGTTTTGTCTGTCACAAAGAGGAGCTGAAGGAGTGAGTGTGTTCTGATGAAAGGAGGATCATAGACGCCGCGTTTGGTCCTCCAGCTGGTACGGCCATTTTTCATCACCCTCATCCTTTGCTGTGGTTAATGAGCACTGGACGCTTTCCTGATCTCTGCCAGAACGGAGGCTTGAAAATACCTTCAGAGGTGAAGCCCGTCAATGTTTGCCTCTGATCCAGTTAATCAAATCCTCCTCCGTGTAGGAAATGGAAATCCACAAAAAGCACTTCACTGGGCAGCTGTCAAAGAAAAACAAACATCTGTAGCTTCATCCTCTCTTTTATTTATTTCTGGACCAGGTCAAGTTCTGACAAACTCACTCCTTTAGAAGAGCTCTTCTCATTCCCTTCGACAAATTGGACCGTTTTAATTTGGTAATGGTAAGTTCACTGAGCTCTTTGTGTTCACGACCAGGCTCATGGCACAGAGCGCTCAGAGTGAGCTAACAATGCTCCCATTCTATTTGATGACACAGCTCAATAAAGTTGAATGAATCTGGAGATGATATCTCCTCCAGTTAGAGGATTCATCTCATCCCTCTAAGCCTCTGAATTTACTTTAAACAGTGTTTCTGTCAGTGTGTGCTAAAGGGACACCATTCACGTTAAACTGGGAACACACACACACACACACACGAAGAAGAGTCTGTCTGCGTTGATGAATACAGCTAAAGGCTCAAACGAGGCACATGAACCTCTCTGACATCGACCAGGTCCAGAGAGGAGCTGCCTTTAACTGATGCAGCTGGTTGCTTCACTAAATCAACAGTCACTGATCAGTTATGGCGACTTGAGTCTGAGAGGCGTTAAAATCAACAAATCAACAAATAAAAAGCAGTTGGCTGTCAGGTGACTTTTCTAAATGGACTTTAATTAAATGTCACTGGAGTCCGTCTCTGAGTCTCACATTAATGTGTTCTGACTCGTCTACCAGAGTAATCATTAAATCCTCTGATGGCTTTCTTTTATGACATAATTAACGAAGCTTTTAATGAAAATTAGTAGCACTTGGCTGTATCAGACATGCTTAGCAGGAAGCTGCAGTCAGATAAGGCCTCCAGCCCACCGAGCGCCGACTCAGTGGAGCTCTCCCACTTCGTCTTTGTGCAGACTCAAATTATCGCCATCTATGTCAAATCTCCAGGGCAGCTTTAATCGTAAGCAGCTTTAATTGTTTCAGCTTCAGCCTGAGAGGGAAATATTCTCCTTTGTGATCCTCGTTAACAGTGTAAATATCAACGCTGTGTGGTAAAAGTGGGAAAATCTGAACTTCGATTGGTGTTAAAAGGTCAAAAAATCTCATTTATCACCAGCAGGGTGAAATGATCTGTTTCTTCCCACAGTCCAGCGTGATGAGAAGAGCTGCCATGTGTCTCATCATCATGATGATATTTACACTGTCACACAAGGAGAAACAAACATGTTTCCTCTATATGTTCCTGCATTATGGAATGTGTGATCATTTGCAAACCGAAGGAGGTTTGTGGAAATCGAGAAGCGGCGGGATTAAGTGCTTTGCCGTCCTGATCTGGTACAAGTTTTCTGCTGGGGTGCAGCTCTGATCTGTCTCTTCCTCTCTGAACCCCCTCCTCCCCCCCGAACAGCTGTGTGTCAGCCGGGCTGTAAGCACGGAGACTGCGTGGGACCCAATAAGTGCAAGTGCCATCCCGGCTTCACCGGCAAGACCTGCAATCAAGGTGAGCTGTCGCCTGGAACTGCTGAACGCTGTGATAACTCTGAGGTTATTTTTTTTCCACTTGGTTTATTTGTCACAGGGCACGGGAAAACACATACCGCAAAGCAAACAGGAGGGTCAGACTGGCCCTTGCCCGCTATGAGCAACGTACAACCTATACCGACGTGCACATTTTTCACCAGGAAGCTAAGTGAAGGTGAACCCCGTCCCTGAGTTGCAGCAGAGTAATCATTGTGTGCTGTGGCTAGGTCTCCAGTGTATTAAAGCTGCAGCTGGAGTCGAAGCCGGTTTGCCGTTAGTTGACAGGATTGAGGTGCTTTAATCACGAGGGGGGAGGAGGCGGAGAAAGAGCACTGAGTCAGCGCAAATGGAAATTAGAGCAGTCCATGTTGAGTGCATCCCTCTTCTGTGAAGATAACGTCTCAATTACTGATGTGAGATAACTTGGCTTGACTTAGTACAACAGATGCTATTTAAAGTGTGTTTGCCACTGATTGTGTGTGTGTGTGTGTGTGTGTGTGTGTGTGTTTGGACATTGGCAGTTGGACATGTTTGAAAGCTTCAAAGCTCCCTAGTTAGCTACAGGTTGACGTGCGTTCGAGCAGCGTTAAATTACCTGTGGAATTCGCGCCCTAAGACAGGAATAGGATAGTGTGTAATTAAAAACAAGGCAGAGGGAGGAGGGGTTGTTAAAAGCCTTTCCGGAATGTTCCAAATGACTCATCCTGCATTTTCAGGCTACAGGAGGCTCCCGTCTGCCCGGCCAGACGGCTCTACTTTGTCCTAACCTGCAACAAAGGGGAGATGAAAATGGATCTGCAGCCCATATCCAGCTACAACTGACCCCCCCCCCCCAAACCACTCAGGATGAATTGCTTTACAGAAGTGATCCGAGGACCTTCGAATATGAAACTGTATATTTTCAGGTGTTCCCAGTTAACACTAGACATTTGACAGAGTAAAGATTTAAATATGACCCCACTTTAAGTAGCGGACCTGACCTTTTAGGCTGGAGAACAAGTGATCTGTTTTAGCTGCAGCCACATTATAAGGGAGCCGATTTTATTACTCAGACTCCAGAGATTAAATTTTCTCATTTAAATGCAGCATTGATCTGAGGTTCAGGCCTGATGTGCCAGGTGGACAGTGTACGGAAGTGTTCCTAAACCCCATCCCTCTGCTGCTTTTAGAGATAAGTTGCTTCTCTGACCCTGAAGGCTTTCAGATCGCTTTAGAATCAGTTTTCTGCAGGAAGCGTTTTCGTAGCTGTGCGTGGGACTAGTACTGGAGCTTGTAAATAGATTGCTATAACGTTTTTCATTATTTATGTGCCAAGATTGAGTTTATGGAGATTTGTTGAGATTTAGACTTTTAATTTAAATACGCTATATGGGCACATGCACATAAAATCAAAACAGAAAGACTATAAAAGCATTCAACTCCAGCTCTTATGGTCACCCCTCTGCATCCAGACTGCAAACCATTTTGCTCCACATCCAGATTGCGGTGTTTAAAAAAAAAATCTATGTATGGTACACACATGGTATCATCCAGTGGCAGAAGTAGATACAAGGTCCTCAAGATTTCCTGTAAAAGAGAGACAATAGATTCTAGAGATCATGCAGCACTCTAGATCAAAGGTCTTGCATGGGACCTCAAGCAATTAAATATAATAATTGATTAAGAAATGTTTTAAAAAGTAATATTTTTGGTCATTGAAGTCCACTGAGAGAAGTTAAAACCAAAGAGATGATGAGAAGGAATTCTCAAAATGATATTTCTGCCAACTTTTAAGAGTGCTTTTGTGAAAAAGTGATCAAAATGACCTGTTTACTCATAGCTTCCTGAGTGGCCTTTATTTGGAGAAATAGTTTTATGTCCTTCAGGACTGATGAGTTATTGCTCCCTTAAACAAAGTGTATTACTGTTATCTTAAAATAGCTCAAATGTCCTAAATTTTATAGAAGTTTATGCAAAATTGTTTCACAAATCTTTGTATCATCTTCAACTTCACAGTCCATAGTTCAGTTAAAATACTAAGGACTTTCTGTCTGACTGAACCCTGAGATGCACTGGAGATGTTTGCTGCTGCTGGGAATATTTATTATAAATAACAATAAAAATATAAACAACAAATGCATAATTGTATGCAATAAAGAATATCCCAAGTTTTTACCATCTGGAGCTGGTGTCTGAGCCCAAAGTGAGCATCTTAATGGACTGAAGACATTTTGGCTGTATTAAACTAATTTTGGCCTACGGGTGATGATTGTCTGAATCTTTTAATATAGATTTAGATGTCAAAAAGTCTGCATTTAGCCAAGAATCAAAGCATTATAATGTCATCAGAACTCAGTACATCTCTGTCTCTATTACAATTTAAAACTCTACCCCTGCTTTATAACATCCAGGTGGGTAAAATAGTAATTATTTATTTATTTTTTACATAGAAACACATTTAAAACTGACTAAAATATTAAGTGATTTCCTCACAGATAAGGTATTTTCTGTCTGGTCTCTATGTGCTGCATGTTTTAGGTGTTTTCCTGCTGCAACACACCTGATTTAAATGAATGGATAATTAACAGGCTTCTAGAGAACCTGAGGACTCACTGAGGGGTAATTCATTCATTTGAATCAGGTGTGTTGAAGCAGGAAAACGATGGTTTAGACCTGGAGGGCCAGGACTGGGGAGCCCCGTTTAACAAGTGAGGAGGGAGGATCCAAGTGCAGACACAATCAAGTAAAACAGCCACGAGTTATTGCTTAATTGCTGAGTGATGCTGCCAGGATGTCAGAGAGCAGCAGTAAAGATGGGATCCCTGGAAGGCACTGAATGTGAGAGCACAGGAAAGAGCCAAACGATTAAATTATTAAATAAAACATCCTGGAACCGCTAGAGACGTCCTGACAGTCCGTTACCCACCGGTGACAGGAAAAAAACAAAAACACAATCTGGCAATGAGCAGAGTGTGGACAGGGGGAGACTTACAGCAGCTTGATGAGATGATGACGAGTCACAGGTGTGAACGGTCACCGGGGAGACGGATAGGCACGCTTTACAGCAGCCTCACACTGGAAAATCACAGACCACAACATCTTCACGTGTGGGCCAAGTTTCCAGTGGAGACGAGGGGGAGGTAGTCAGTTTCTGCTTCCTGTGACGGGAAAATTAAGTATCTCATACGGAGTGGGAAGGATTTTTAGTCATTTGTTTTGTTCATTCATTCATTCACAAGAAAATTTGGCCTTTTTACATCATGGATGTCATAAGTTTTTTGTTCTAAGCTCATCCCTCTTTTGATTTGCGACCTCTTGAAAAGTTAATAATTGCCAACTCCTTGGAGCCTTTTATGTCATCCTCCACATTTTCCTTCTATTTTTAGCACCTCAACTAAAACGTCGTCACTTCAGAGATTTATTTGACTAACTGATGATAGAAACGAGAGACGCTTAGTTTTCCAAATATAAAAAAAGAAAAGAAATCAAACGAAAGAGGAGAGCACTTAATTGTAATGTTGAGTCAGTGAACACACACACACACACACACACACACACACACACACACACACACACACACACACACACACACACACACAGACTTGTAGATACAAAAACATTTTGTGTGAACAGACAAACTCACACACATTCTTCCTTGCTTTAAGTGCGAGGTGAGGACAGATGCGTCACCCTGGAGGCGTTTCTGATTAACAAGCATGTTAAACACCCATGGAGCTGTGTTTCTGTAGAGCAAAAACAAACCACACAGAATTCATTAGTGCTCAAACACCAGGCTGGAACTCTGATCATAATTTCTCAGAGTGAAAGGTGCAGTTTATAGACTTATGCATCTATTAGCTGATTGTGTTCTGAGAGAGTTCCATTACACTTTTTTTGGGACCAACTAGAGCTTTGCTGTTTGAAAAAATAAACTCTACTTTCTTTTTAAAATATTTTGGGATGTTTTTTTTCTTTCCTGGCGTTCAGGAAAGCTGCTTGCGTCAAACGCTAAGGCGAGAAGAGATGAATTTGCTCCTGCTGCACAAATAAACTCATTATAGGGATAATCTGTGCAACAGTTTGGCAGCACGCTCCCACCGCCGATCCCATCTATTTAATAAGATGATTATTCCGTGCAGGTGGATTTAATTAGATTATAGCTGACCTGCTGTTAAGACACAATTAAAAGGTTTTTCTGGAGGAACGATGTCTGATGAAGCGCTGCAGCTGAGCAGCCTCCAGATGTTGCTTTATTGTTTCACGTCTCTCCTGCCAGCTGCATGTATGATTAATACTTCTTCAGATATGTTGGTTGATGTAGGAATTTATGTCTCTTTTTAGAACATGACCTAATGCCTGGATCATCCAGAGCGCTATCTCTCCAAAAAGTTGTTGGTTTTGCAGCCGATCCCCCTCGGTTACTGATTGTCTTCCTGGCTGTCTGCTGTTAACAGCTGGAAGTGTTTAAACAACAGCATGCATGTCGCTGTATATTACCTGTTAGTTATCTTCTAACTTTTTTAAATTTAGTTTTTTGTCACAAGAGTTCATACGTTTTCACAAAAATTTTAGCAAGTTTCTTAACAACTGAATTATTTACAAATTTGTGCAGATTTTTGGGAATTTAAACAGGGGTAAACCTAAAATCTCCATAATCCTGTCCGTTTGAGCACCTCTTTGTCTTTCCTGTCCATAGATGCTACTGAAATAGGAGGAGGTTCATGTGCAGATTCTGGTTGTGCACCTCAAGACTCTCACAGCCCTGTGTTTTATTGTTTGCATGCAGAGATTTAAGGATGGGGGGGGATAATGTCTGGATACTAACTGATTCCTCACTAATGATACCAAACTACAGCCTAGTAGAAATTATTGCATTTTAAGGCCCCTTTCAAACTGGATTATGCTATCAGAATGTGGTTGGATTGCAGCAAATTTAGCGTGAAGGCAGTTGTTCTTGGTACTCACTCAATTTTTCCAAATCAGATTTGTTCAAAACCGACCCATATTAATCAGATATGTACAATACTCTCCAAAGCAGTGTCAGTCTGAACGGTCCAGTCACAATTTATCTGAGTTTTACATCCAGAACTTGTTACAGACGGGACAAATATGAGCCAGAGGAGGATGGAGGTGTCAGGATCACATGTAAGGAACTGATAGAACAACCATGGCTCGGGGAAAGATGTGTTGAAGTATCCTTGGGCAAGATATACTGAACCTCCAACTCCCTCCAGGGCGCCATTTAAAATGGCCGCCCTCTGCCCCTCAGGGTTGGGTCAAATGCAGAGAACAAATTCCTGTATGTTGTCCTGACACATGTGGCCACAGATTCCCTTTCCCTTAATCACTTAGTCACCGTTTTGTGACTGACCAAACTTAGAATTGATATACGTTATCGTGTAGCATCCATATTTACTTTAGTAAACGCAGCGCATCACTGCATGTGACGTCACGCCTTGTACTCATGCAGGTTGCTTCAGAACCATAGACCGTTCACACTAGAGCCTGATAGTGGTCACATTTAAACTGTAATGTGAACAATCACAAAAAATCTGATCTCAGCAATAAAAACTGAGTTGAGTCTTAAGACCTGCAGTGTGAACATAGCCTATCAGTGGTGTCCAATCCTGATCCTGAAGGGCCGGTATCCAGCATGTTCTCTGTTTCAACACACCTGATTTCAGTTAGTGGCTGATTAAAGACCTTCTGCAGAGCTTGATTACCTGCAGAACAGGTGATTCAACCATTGATTCAGGTGTGTTGGAGCGAGGAAGGAACCAAAACATGATGGATACTGAACCTTGAGGACCGACTTTGGACACCACTAGCCTAGATCATGCTTGAATTCTTTCATTGTGCACTTCTTTTACATGCACTGGGCATTGCACTGCATTCTGATTGCACACCTAAAAATCTCCCTAAGACCCTACAAACACCATCCACATCCTGGCTGATCTTTCATAATGCATCGAGGCCTTCATCCTTTGTAAACAGAACTTTAAGAAAATAAGTTTTCAGCAACACTTTTTGAATGCTGCAGGCGTGAGTTCAGGTTTATTCAGTTATTCTTGCAGAATCAGCCAAATACTCAGCTGAGATCTAAGACCATTATTCCCATAGCCACAGTACAAAAATGAAGCATCTCTTCTTCCGTGGCTAAAAAATAAATCCATGTTATTCAGTTTACAGCTGCTGCCATGTTGGGTTTTAGGAAACAGAGTCTGAGCGCTATAGGGTCATGGGGCTGAAAGTCCTGCACACAGTCAGTGGACTTTTGCACAAAATGCATAAACAACATGAACATTTGGTAAGGTAAGAACTGCATGGATCAAAAGAGTTAAATAAAATAAATCTTGACTTTTTCTCTTTTTACTTGATGGCATTTAATCCAGAAGGCTTCTTTAGCTCATAAATTGTTGTTGACAAAGGACTGAAGGAAGAAAAACTAATGCTAAGCCATGGCAGCAGCCTTAGATTTCATCATCTCAAACCTACAGTTCAGCCTTGACTCCCCCCCCCAGGCGATCCAGTAACACGTCTTGTAACATGTGATCTACTCCTCACACATGTGAATCATTAGGAAGCATTCATCAAATCAGTGGGTCAGTGACTAGAGTCCTATTAGAGTAATTGACTCATAAGTCCATCTAATAAATGAGGACCTACAAATATATCGATCTATAAGTGTTAACTCCTAGAAAAAATATTTCTGAGGTGTATTTTTTTTTCTCTTTAATCAGGATAATATTCCATTACTTACAGGCAGGGGGCGGGACTTCAACGTTGTACTGGAACCAGCCACTAGGGGGAGTGTTTTGTTCTTCCAGCCTCAACTCCCAGTTCCTGGTTGGATGCTCAACATGAACATGATGCTGAAACTCATTCCAAAGGGTTAAACTTTAGATTTGTTTTCATCATTTCCTCCAAACTTACTGCCTCTATGAGGAACTGTGTGTTTAACTTCAATTTAATCAATAATTGATTGAAATGTCCTAAACTTTGGTTGCTGTTAATGAAAAGATCAATAAGCAGAATAGTTCTATGGTTGAAGTCGTGTATTTGAAGGATCGAGGCAGTACTATTGTACAGTACATTGCCAGCAGCGCTGCAGTATAATCTACTCATACAAGATGCTGGCTCGCAGGCTTGTTCTTTTATGTCATGAGGATAAAGAGCGCAGCGTTTGAAAACTCACCACCTCACTGTACAGGGATTGTTCACTGATCAGATCAATATCTTGCAGATTCCTTGAGGGTGTTTCTTTTATCCAGATCCTATCAAATCATCCTGCTGAATCAGTCTTTAAAGCAGGTTACAGTAAAGCTATTAAAAAGTGAACTGCCTCATCTTTGTTTCTGTACCTTGTCCAGACCAGTTTTCCAGTTAAAATTTACAACGTATCTTCCTGTAAAGTTAATCATATCTCTCAGCTGGGAAACGCTTGACTGATTTCATGTCTGGAGACTAGTAGGGTGCCGTATCGTCTCACTCTCCCCTAACAATAGGTGTTGGTCGCTCACTGCCGGGGGAAACGCTTGGCTGATTGATGGTTAAACCACAAAAATGGGAGGGGCTGAAACTCCCGAGGCTGCAGTGTTTGTAGTTCAGTGATGATTTCCCGCTTTACATGGTAAGTCCCGTCTCACTTTGAAAGTCTAGACACAAATTGAGAATGGATCTTCGAAATCTTTGGCGTACTGTACATCTCTCAGATCCTATTATACACTTGGAACACAAAAGGAATGCAAACGAGGAAAGAGAGGGGATACAAAACCACTTGTGTCCTCGATTTTTTCCCCCCCTCTCTCATTTTTCTGCTTCAGTCCAATTCCCACAAGTGTAATCCTCTTTGCTGCATAATGTTCCTCTTTTACTTTCCAGGAATTTGGTGTGGTCAGAGGTATTCTAATCCGTACTCACTACATCTCTGTCTCTTTCTGTGTCCTCTTTATTCATTCTTTTCCACTTTATGTCAATCAAACCTCCCAACACCCACATCCTCTCCCGCTCCCTTTTCCCCCTCCAACCCTTTGTTCAAAAGAAGAGGTGCTGGACTATTTTACCCCACCAGCGTGGGCCCGTCACCATCCTATCTTTCTTCCGGTGGACCATCAGCCAGTGGGAGTAGAGAGAGAGGGTGAGATCCTTCTATCAAACCTCCACTCGGCAGTTTCTCTGCTGCCCCTTGGCAACATGCATGGTGTTGCCTTTATGTATCTGAGGAGGTGTGAATGGCACTTTAAGCTATTTTCTTACTGCTTTTTGTCATCTGTGACAGATGAGGCACCGCCCAAGAGCTGCTTTTTCAGCAGAGATGCTGTGAATGCCAAGCATGTGACAGATTTCTCCTCTCCACAATTTCCTCTCATTACTCTAAAACTCTTGTTAAAGATGAGACCTCACGTTAGGCTCTTTGTCTTCTCCTTCGTGTTTCTTTCCATGAGTAGCTCTTCTTCGTCTGGACACGATGCTCCCTGATCCACCGATGCAGCTAAAACGAGAACCTCTATTTTAACCAGTTATCTTATTTATAGACAAGAGAATCCCCAGGAAAGCGTCCTGCTAATCTCTCCGTCAGTGATAAAGGCGTGTCGGGAATGTAGCATAGCATACCTCCATGGAGCTGACCCAATAAATCACTCCACTTTGCATCACTTCAGATGTGTCTTAGCAGTTCATTTACCGCACGGTGAACACCCCAGAGGGACTTTCCACTTCTGCTGTAGTAAAGGTTTTGTCTCTTCCATTCAAGGTGTTCATATCTGTCTGTTATCTCCCCGTTTCCCATCCATCTGTCCTCTCTGTATTGTCTGTCCTCTCTTTTTCCACATTTAAAGCCACAATTGTTATCCTCTTTTCCCACAGACAACAGCGCTGGCTGCTTCTTGTGTTTGGCTTGTGCTCGTGCTCACGGAGCTTCCACTGTCTGAGAATGCTATTCCTCATTTACATCTCTAAGCTGTTTTTCAATGCGACAGACAAACGGAGACCTGTTTCTCTGCGGTGCCGACAATGGACGGTGTTGCTATGGTTTTTTTGTAACTGCATTAATCAAGTTGCTTGTTGTTTATTGTGAAAATCAAGGAATAAAAAAACATTAATAATTCTCATTAAAAAAAAGTCAGTGTGTGCACAGGAATGTGGAGGGCACATTATTTAGCTTTGTTCTCTAACATTCTCATAGCAGTTTATGCTCAAGCTGCCCTTCCTGTGGGCACCCCGGGTTCAGTCCCTGGCCTGATCATGTGTCGAAGTATCCCTGGGAAGGATTCTGAACCCCCAACTGCCTTTCAGGTCTCCCTTGGAAAAGAGATACTTAATCTCAATGGGAGGGTTAGGGTGACTAAATGTAGCTCTTGCTCAAAGTCGCTACAAGGTGTCATCACCTAATTTGTATAATTGCCATGTATAATTGTAGTGGATGCTGTAGGAGCGAGGAATAACACTGTAGGAGGGACAAAGTCACCATAAATTAGTCAATTCGGTTTTTTTCCCCTAATATCATAATTCAAATCACCAGCCATTTTTCATGCTTAAGATCATCAAGGGGGTGCCAAAACACATTGATGGAGTTACTTACAATTTTAGTTCTTGTTTAGTCTTTTAGTTTAGTTTTTTTTTTAATCGCCCTTTGGTTTTAAACCGTACAGTCCAATTAGAAGTCTTTAACAAGTCACAGTGAGACATTGACATGTCACAGAGAGGTGTAGATGAGGTGTACGCCAGGACTGGATCAGCTGACGGTGTCCTAACTCATGCACAATCCTGGGCGTGGAGGGGTTAACGTCTGACTGTAGCTGGGAGGGGGACTGCTGTGTGAGGACTGGACTGCCTGTGGATGCTTTGGGATGGGGAAGGGGCAACCACTGGTCACTGAGAAGAGTAAGAACGAGTCTCCAGTAGCAACACAAAAAGTTGCTAGCTTTGTTGAAAAAGAGAAAAAAGTTGCCAAGTTGTCAACACTAAACAGAAATATATGGCATTCCTGCTGGAATATTCATGAAATGGGAAACTAACAGCTTTGAGACAAGCAATTATCATTAACTTCCACAAAAACCCTCCTCAAAACATCTGGGCTATCGTCTTAGTTATTAGCCCTTTATGTCTTTAATATTAGCACAAACAGATGGTGTTGCAGTTAACCTGCAGTGTGTGTAGAGTCATTTTAATGGCATGTCTTTAAAAAGGCAGACACATTTAACTTTGCACCTGCATAAATAATAATTTGTCTATCAAGTCAGAATTTTGATACCACAGCTGAACTTCTGCTCCACGTTATCTCCACTTAAGAAGTCAGTGACAGTAAAGTTGTAAAAGCTTTAATGGTGGCTTTATTGTAGCAACAGCACTCATAAACTGACCCCCTAAAACTCTGGTGATGAAACATGGCTTTAAGCCTGATGGTACTTCATGAGGTTAAAAGACAGACAGGCATTCCTAATCCTTGTTCCATCCACTGATCTCTAAGCCAGCACAGCAGCAACACATCAAAAACTCCTATTAATAGAAGGGGGGGGGGGGTCTGTACACAAAATGTGCATCTGCTTCATCATTCATCCAAATTAAACCGCCGTGCCTTTTAACCTGAGAAGGTATGTAGCTCTTAAAGTAATCACCCTGCCATGTGTTCCCAGAGCTAAACATGGCGCCATTCATTATGTGGCTAAGCTGGGACGGCCCCGCGTGTGACGTACAGTCAGATGAAGACTCTCCTCTTTATTTCATGATAATCACATGGTGTGAGTTCATACGGTTCTAAGTGGATCTGATGATAATACAGTATCTCTGCTCATACATATATATTAAAGATAGAAAAAAGTTTGGGTTATATACAGAAGAAAACTATTTCCTGTGTTTTTACTGTGTCCTCGCAGAACCTGGTGAATCGTTGACCTAAACTCATATTCATTTTCAGCATTTGTCAATGTACATTAACCCTTCTAACAATCAGCAATGTTAAACTCAGCTTATTTGTCAATGTAAGTTAAAAGTCTAAGATTCCTTGAAACAATGCCACCACCTGTTATGCAGAAATTTCAACCTAAGATCATCCTGTACAAAGTTTATGTAGAAGCACTTATTGGGTTCTTTAGAGGTCCAGCAGAAGCTCCTCCAATAGTTTAGATACAAACCAAGAATTCTTCCAAGTCATTCACTTCTAAAATGAATAAAAAGTCCACTATCTCAGGGTATATGCTATGCTGATGACACCCGACTCTATCTGTTATTCCCACCTGACGACCACACGACTCATCGTGAATCTTGGACTGTCTCTCTGACATATTGAGATGGAAGAAAGCCCACCATCTCCAACTCAACCTCTAAAACATTACTGCTTGTCATCCCAGCTAAACCAATCATACAACACAATATCTCAATCCAAACTGACTCCCTATCTCTGGCTCTCAAAATCATGTTGTCGCTGTCGCTTGTTCATGCTGCTTTGCTTTATTTACCATTCAAAAGATCACCCCATTAAGCTCCATGGCTGCCTTTAGCTGCCCGCATCAAATCCAAGTCGCTAACGATAGCATACAAAGTCCTGAATGAAACCATCTCCCATCTACTTAAGATAAGACAAGAGATAGTTTATTGTCAATTCCTTCACACATGCTAGACATACAAAGAAGTTGAGATTACGTTTCTCACAGTCCCATGCACAGACAAGATACAAGAAGACATGACAAAACAAGAACACGTCCTAACAACTAAATCGGAGTGGATAAAGTGCAAGTGGCTTAGAGGAAAAAAAACATACTATATCTGATACTAAAAGAATAAAAAGAAAACAAATATAAGAGATGTGGATGAAATGCTTTAAAAGTAATTACAGTTTTTGTGCAGACATTTCACTCATAATGATAATAATAGCAGCAGTAGCATTTGTATAGTGTGCACAATTTGCATAGTACAGAGGTAGTGTTTTTTGTTTGTTTTGTTTTGTTATTTTGGGGGGGGGGGTGAAGGTTTAATCCCATTTCAACCCTCATGTCTCCGTTTGGTGTGGCTGAAGGTGTGTGTGTGGGGGGAGAGAGTTTAGTAGTCTGACGGCCTGGTGGATGAAGCTGTCGGTGAGTCTGGTGGTCCGTGAGCGCAGACTCCTGTACCTCTTTCCAGAAGGCAGGAGGCAGAGCAGCTTGTGTGAACGGCGGCTCACATCACTCACAGTTGTGATGGATTTCCGGGTGAGGCGGGTGGTGTAAATGTCTTCCAAGGAGGGAAGTGGTGCACCGATGATCCTCCCAGCTACGTTCACAATGCGCTGCAGAGCTTTCCTATTGTAGTCGGTGCAGCTCCCGCCCCAAACTGTGATGCAGCTGGAAATGAAGCTCTCAATAGTTCCTCTGTAGAAGGTGGTCATGATGGACGGTGGAGCCCTAGCCTGCTTGAGCTTTCACAGGAAGTAAAGACGCTGCTGGGCTCTCTTTGTCAGTGATGAGGTGTTGGTGGTCCAGGAGAGGTCCTCACTCATGTGCATCCCCAGAAATTTGGTGCTGCTCACCCTTTCCACAGCAGCACCATCGATGGTCAGTGGCAGGTGTTCGGTGTGGTCTCTCTGGAAGTTGACAACAATCTCCTTAGTCTTATTGACATTCAGCAGGGGATTGTTGTTTTTGCACCACATGGTCAGAAGGTCAACCTCTTTTCTGTAGTGAGTCTCATCGCCCTTGGTGATTAGTCCCACCAGAGTGGGATGCAGTGCCTGCACCACGCTCTAGATAATCCAGACTCTTGTGTCGTTTCACGATGGTGGAATGACTCACCAGGCGCTACCAGAGCATCCCTGTCCATCTTCAAGAAACCCAGCTCCTCAGAGAGCATCTTCTCTTGCAGTCCATTAGCACTCAGAGTGTGCTGTGAATCTCAGCTTATTCTACATCCAATTTTAGCTCAATATCTGTAAAATTATAGCTAATGCAGCACAGTGAGCGATCTGAGTTTTTCATTGGAAAACGGTGATGTGGAAAAGCCTCCTTCTGTGGTTGTGTGACAGCGTCCACCTTTGTTCTTGCTTTGGGTGAATACTTAGCTAAATGTCAATAAAAATATAAAATAGCACTTATTAAAATTACATTTGCTCCAGGTCCGTCTGAAAATTGATGAGCGAGTGTTTGGTCCCAGAAAAAGGCCGATGTGCTTCAACATGTTTCCAGTCCCACTTTAATTTGGTGATAACCTGCAAGAATGCTGGAACTGAATCTCTCTATGAGAAAAACTTAATCTGAAAAAAAAAAAGCTTCAGGAGAAAAAATTTGAAATGAAAACTCGTCCTGCCCATATCAGGATTTAGTCACTGCAGGCTACTCCATAATCCATCTTTTTTTATTTTAGTAGTGCAGACCTGCTTATATGAATTATTGAATGCTTTCCAACAGTCTGAATGCACAGCAGCACATCTCATTCACAGCAATGAGAATAATTAGCTGCTTTGCACCACGGCGCTGAGAGCTACAGAGACCTCTTTCATGTCGGACGTTTCACCCAGAGCATGAACAAACTGGTGTAACTAGTAATAATGTAATGTGTCTTTTTATTCACCGAACATCACTGCAAATGTGAAACGTTGGCTCATCAGGAAAAAAGGCTGGAGGCAACTTGTTTTAGCCTGATGTTGTTAGACTTTTAAACATTTGGCACCAAAAAACACATTCAGAGTCACTTAAATCCCATTGCTTCATCTTTCTGGTGCTCGGCTTGAACTCAGCAAATCGTCTTCACCATCTTTAGATACCTGAATGCATTGAGTTGCTGCCTTGTGATTGGCTGATTACTATAAATTAGACTTAAGCTTTAGTGTTAGAATGTTTTTCTACTTTACAAGTTCTAAAACATTTACTGTGTGTGAATGGGTGAGTGGTGTGTTATAAAGCGCTTTGGGGAGTGTAGAGCTCTAAGAAAGCACTATATAAATACAGGCTGTTTACTGTTTTTCTTAGCTAGTCTGCACAATATAAAAAAGCATGCAAAAATATCACAATAATAGTTGAGATAAACCCATATTAGTCCTTTCTTTTTATTCCTTCATCACAACCTGCAGGAGTTTTGGTGTGTATTAACAGCTCCGTTACTAGAATCTGGAGTGGGTGTGTGCTTTATTTTATGCTTTCCTTCCACTACCACTAAAAGGTGCTTCAAAAAGATCAATTTAAACAAAAACTAATAAATCAACACAAGCAACGATATCTAAATTTGTCTGCTATTATTAGAGCAGTAATAAATCTGGCAAACTGGTTGCTTGGTTTTGCTTTAGACATTAATAGAATCTACAGTAAGAAGAATAATTGAACTTCCTTTCTGTATTGAATGCTTTGACAGAAAATGCACAGGTGTGTAATATTTTATCAGAGTCAGTGAGGATTAATCCCTGAGAGGTAACCTACACAGCAGCAGGGGTCTGCTTAAACATTAATAATGTTTTAGAACTGCCTGTGTTTGAGTCGCCAACATGTCTGCTGAGTTAGCATCTGACAGGCGTTCTCCTCAGAGCGTTTTTTATTTTAATCCAGTGATTCCTCCCTGCTGTGAACTCAGACAGCAGGGGGTTCTTAGTCTGATTTTATGTTTGTTTGGTTTTTTTTACCTGAATGTGTCAAAAAAATAAAAACACATGTAAATGTATCAGTCAGGGAGCAACATCGTAGTGAGTCAGAGAGTTTATAAGGCGGGTGGTGGGAGGGTTGACAGCTGACACCGACTTCCTGTTCAGTCATCAAAGGGAGGCGTTCAGGGCCTGTTGGAACACCTTACCTCCTCCGAGAACTTCCAAAACACACTCATTAAGGCACATGTAGACAGACGAACTGACACGTTGAACACACACATCAACGCGCTGGTGAGGTTTGAGGTGGATGACCTCATCACCTTTGCCCCCTTTGACTAATTTCACCCCCTCCCCTCTCTGTGTGTCCTTCTGTCCTCTCGTGTCCTCTCTCTCTCTCTGCAGACCTGAATGAGTGTGGGCTGAAGCCGAGGCCTTGTAAACACAGGTGCATGAATACATACGGGAGCTACAAGTGCTACTGCCTTAATGGCTACATGCTGATGCCTGATGGGACCTGTGGAAGTGAGTCTCACACTCTGATTATACACACTGTTTGGATTTTTGTCTGAAGTGTGAAAACATGTGTTTCCTCCTCCATGCAGCCTGCTTGTTCTTTCCAGGAGGAAATGCTGATGACCTTTGCCCTCTTGTCTTTTAATCCGTTTCCCCTCCTGAGCACCTCTGACAGCAGCCTCTGATAAACTGTTTTGATTAAAGCCCCATGTTGATCTGCTTCATTATAGTGGCTCTGCTGTATAAAATGCCCCTGTGAAGAGCACTTCCAGGTTCAAATGAAAAACATAAAAGAAGTCCATGGACCCTCGAGTGAATGTGCGGTTTTTATTGGACGCCCTGAGGTGCTCCATATAATGCGAGCGGCTGCAAGTCCCCCAGTAAATTCACCTGATAACTATTTTCTCCACTCGAGGACGGAGCGACTCCTTCCACCTCGTTTTAATTAGCTCTTTCGTATCACGAGGAAATTAATTATTCCCCCTTTTTAGGAGTCTGAACTGCACACCTCTCCAGGCAATCCGAAATTATTCCCGTTGTTGTTTTTGTGATGATAGTGTTAAACACCTTGCTGCTCGTCTTTCCTCCCCTCCACTCCCTCCCTTCCTCCGTGCTACAGCTTTGATCAATGGATCACTGTGGCATTTAATCAGCCCAGACTACCTCTGTCATCAAACTGTACTCCAGGGAGCCCCGAGCAGCAGAAAAAGCTGCAGCAGCATGAGCCCCTGCTTTTAATTTCCTTTTTAGGGTCGGAATTTATCAGGAGAGCCTGAACAAAATCAGTTCCATTATATTATTATTTTGGAGGGTCTTGATCTCTCCCCAGCATGGCTCAACGGCAGCGGCGTTGCATTCCGGCCGCGTCGATACGGGCGGAGATGGATTATCAGTCTCTGGGTATGAGAACGGATCAAAGAGGTTGGGAGGAGGACGGCTCGAGCGAAGGTGTGAGCACAAAGCAAACGCGCGGCAGAGGAATCTAATAAAGGCGGTGTGTGTGTGTGTGTGTTGTTCTGTCAGCGGCGCCTTGGGGTCAAGCTGGCTAATATCAGAAAAGTCAGGCTCCTACAAATTGGCTGGAGGATAAAGAGAAAGATGTGAGGGTGGAGGGAGGGAAAATGTGTGTGAGAACAGAATTAACTCCCTCCTCTCTCGTGGCATATGCACAAGTTCATATGTTGTTGTTTTTTTCTTTCTTTTTCCATCAGATGCTCGCACTTGTGCCATGGCCAACTGCCAGTATGGGTGCGAGGTGCTGAAAGGAGAGGTCCGATGTCAGTGTCCGTCGCCCGGGTTACAGCTGGCTCCAGATGGAAGAACCTGTGTGGGTGCGTCCTGGTCTTAATATATCCTCAGGCATGAAAACTGAGCTGTGAGTTGCCACTCCCATCCACGAGCAACCGATGTAAAAACAGCGTGGCTTTTTCTCAGCTTGTGACTTTTACCGTTTTAATGACGAGGAACTGCTTTCTAAGACGCAAAGCATTCAAGGTGAATTCATTTAAGATGTTTGTAAGTTTGCTTTAGAAGAAAGGAGCTCAGCAGAAACTCAAATCTGTCTGGGGTTTTTTTGTTATCAGAAGTATTTTGCACTCAGACAGGTATCAGATAAAATGTGACCTGAGTCAGGTTTAAACACAGTCTGACCTGATCCTGTTCTCACTGAACTAACTGATGGGTAGCACATAGAGAGGGGGTGGGGGGCGTTCTAAAACTGGATGGGCATCAATCACATAGGAAGATGGAAGAGGAGCTCTCCACAGGTGATGACAGATTGACTGAATGTTGCTGGATTCTTTAGGATGCAGATGATTTTTACAGAAGTTTTGTGCCATATAGGAAGCAGAGCCTTGGGTTTTTTATAAACTGTGGTGAAAACACGTGTTGTTGCAGCACAAGTTGACTCAAATCCAAAGATCTGAGAAGTTTAGGATTAAGTAACATGAAATATAGATTGTGGTTTCACTACTGGAGATAAAGAGCCTTAATGTTGTGATTTATTCACTTCTATGTTCATGTATCCAATATTCTATTCAGTTTAGGTTTAAAAAGGTAAAACATCCAACTGATTTCTGCATGTTTTAGATGTTTCCCTCCTCCAATGCACACGAGTCACTGACTACCTGCTCAGCAGGTCCTCTAGTTCTGCATCAGCCTGTTAATCACCCCTAGATTGAAATCAGCTGTGTTGGTGCAGAGAAACATCTAAAACCTGTAGGAAACTTCCCCTAGAGGACAATAACTGGACGCAGGATGTACAGTAATTGCATTTATTCATTGTATGTTTCTTTCTTCATTTTTTGATTACATGTTTTCTACAAACTCTCTAGTAAATGAGACAAAGACCAGAAATCCCTGCAGACTGATGTCTTCTGATCTATTAGAGGAACAGACTTATTGTTTGCTCTACTAGAAATGTAGCAAACCCCTTAAATGAATGATGTTTCCAAAGACTTTTGTGTTTGTTGGGAAATGATTTAAATCTTCTAATGATAAAAGATCCCTAACGTTTCACACACATGTATTTTATTAATTTAGCTGATGTTCATGTGTAGCTGTTACAATAAAGTAAACATAAGATACATCTCTAATCACATTCAAGGCATGTGTGTGGTGTATTATTTAAAATAAATGCAGTTGAAACCTAATGAAGCCTCACCCTCAGACGTTTGGCTAAATCTCCACTGAGGACCTCAGATGTTGCGTAGAACATGCTGCTCTGTCCATTTACTTCACCAGGCTGTTCCTGCAGCTTGTCCATGTTTTTAATGTCCTTTTAACAGCCTTTGTGTTGCTGCAGAGCTTCGGCCGTGTTGTGCATTGAATAAGCGAGTAATTGTTAGGCAAATGCACTGAGGCTGTGTGTAAATATTAATGTCCACGCTCCTGCTAAGGTGAGCAGCAGAGGCACTTAGAATAAGTCTTTAAATTATGAAACAAGGTATGCATTGCATTGTGCACGCTGAAGAGAGTCCTTTGTTCAGAAATGAATGTTAACTAAATTCAGCAGAGCACGCTTCGGATAAGAATTATTGCTTGTTTTAGTTTAAATATTAATTAGGGTCATTGAAGCACCCGTATTAATTTTAGTTTGTTATTCATTCATTTCTGTCCTGACTTTTTTGTCTCTTTGAAAAAACAAAACCCTCATAAACAATATTTCTAAATCTGTGGCTTCATGAGTACTTTTCACAAACTTTTTCCTAAACTAAAGAAAATGAAGGGTTATTTTTAACTTCATACCTCCAACATAAAACAATGTAAACTGCCACTTACAGTTTAATGTTTTTTAATACAACTTAAAACTCTCTTTCTCACAGTGAGCATTTGTTAAGGTTTAATTTGAGTGTATGGCTCTGTCTCATTAGGATTGCAGAACACAGGTGTCCTGTTACCTCAGTGACCCTAATGAGCCACTGGCAGCAGCTTGAACATTTCTTTCAATCAATTTCTTTACAGTTTCTACAGTTTATAAATCCAAACACAGACAAAATTGCCAATGCTCTAAATTACTGTTAGGCTAAACTAAAGAACACTGACGTACAGATGATGAAGGACGTTATACTTTTTCATTCTTGAATGCATTATTGAGTGTTTTGTTTAGATTTTTTTTTCTTTGGGAATATAAGGCAAATAAGTTGTGACATTTATTGTAGTTTCTGTCTCTTAGTAATAACCTGGGACTGTATTGTCTCTCACAGATGTGGACGAGTGTGCTGCAGGGATAGCTGTGTGTCCCAGGTTCAGGAAATGCATCAACACCTTCGGTAGCTACATCTGCAAGTGCCACGAAGGCTTCGACCTGCAGTACATCAACGGGAAATACCAGTGCATAGGTACACTCATGATGTTTGTTTAGAACAGTTAGAACATTTTATTTGTGTAAAATTCTCGATCCCGGACGAGCCTCCAATTGTTACAACCTGGCTGAAGCGGCCACAACAAAAAGGAGACGTGCTGTGTTAAAGTCTCGTCTCGTCTCGTCTTCTTCCGCTTATCCGGGTCGCGGGGGCAGCATCCCAATTAGGGAGCTCCAGACAGTCCTCTCCCCAGCCACTTCTACCAGCTCCTCCGGCAGGATCCCAAGGCGCTCCAGGGCCAAACCAGAGATATATTTTCTCCAGCGTGTCCTGGGTCAACCCGGGGGCCTCCTGCCGGCAGGACATGCCTGAAACACCTCCCTGGGGAGGCGTCCAGGGGGGCATCCTAACAAGATGCCCGAACCATCTCAACTGGCTCCTTTCGACATGGAGGAGCAGCGGTTCTACTCCGAGTCTCTCCCGAATGTCCGAGCTCCTCACCCTATCCCTAAGGCTGAGCCCGGCCACCCTGCGAAGAAAACTCATTTCGGCCGCTTGTATCCGCGACCTCGTTCTTTCGGTCATTACCCAGAGCTCATGACCATAGGTGAGGATTGGGAGGTAGATCGATCGGTAAATCGAGAGCCTTGCTTTCCGGCTCAGCTCCTTCTTCACCACAACAGACCGGTTCAGCGTCCGCATCACTGCAGACGCTGCCCCAATCCGCCTGTCGATCTCCCGCTCCCTCCTTCCCTCACTCGTGAACAAGACCCCGAGATACTTGAACTCCTCCACTTGAGGCAGGATCTCTCTCCCGACCTGGAGTTGGCAAGCCACCCTTTTCCGACCGAGAACCATGGCCTCAGACTTGGAGGTGCTGATCCTCATCCCAGCCACTTCACACTCGGCTGCGAACCTCCCCAGCAAGAGCTGTAGGTCAGAGCCTGATGAAGCTAGGAGGACCACATCATCTGCAAAAAGCAGAGACGCGATTCTCCTGTCACCAAACTCAACACCCTCCACACCACGGCTGCGCCTAGAAATCCTGTCCATAAAGGTTATGAACAGGACCGGTGACAAAGGGCAGCCCTGGCGGAGTCCAACCCTCACTGGGAACAGGTCCGACTTACTGCCGGCTATGCGGACCAGACTCACACTCCTCTGGTACAGGGACTGAATGGCCCTTAACAAAAGACCATCCACCCCGTACTCCTGGAGCGCCCCCCACAGGGTGTCCCTGGGGACACGGTCATAAGTCTTCTCCAAATCCACAAAACACATGTGGATTGGTTGGGCAAACTCCCATGACCCCTCCATCACCCTAGCGAGGGTAAAGAGCTGGTCCACAGTTCCACGACCAGGACGAAAACCACATTGCTCCTCTTCTATCCGAGGTTCAACTATCGACTGGACCCTCCTCTCCAGTACCCTGGAGTAGACCTTTCCAGGGAGGCTGAGGAGTGTGATCCCCCTATAGTTGGAACACACCCTCTGGTCCCCCTTCTTAAAAATGGGAACCACCACCCCGGTCTGCCACTCAACAGGAACTGCCCCCGATGACCACGCAATGTTGCAGAGACGTGTCAACCACGACAGTCCTACAACATCCATAGCTTTCAGATACCCAGGTCGGATCTCATCCACCCCCGGGGCTCCGCCACTGCATAGTTTTTTGACTACCTCAGCGACTTCTGCCCCAGAGATTGGACAGTCCATCCCCAGTTCTCCCAGCTCTGGTTCCTCCTCGGAATGCGTGTCGGTGGGATTGAGGAGCTCCTCAAAGTATTCCTTCCACCGCCCGACTATAGCCCCAGTTGATGTCAGAAGCTCCCCGTCCCCACTGTAAACAGTGTGAGCGAGTTGCCGCCTTCCTCCCCTGAGGCGTCAGATGGTTTGCCAGAACATCTTTGGAGCCGACCGATAGTCTTTCTCCATGGTCTCGCCGAACTCCTCCCACGCTCAAGATTTTGCCTCGGAAACTGCCACTGCTGCACCCCGCTTGGCCCTCCGATACCTATCAGCTGCCTCTGGAGACCCACAGACCAGCCATGCCTTGTAGGCCTCCTTCTTCAGCCTGACGGCTCCCCTAACCTCTGGTGTCCACCAGCGAGTACGGGGGTTACCGCCACGATTGGCACCGGCTACCTTGCGACCACAGCTAGCAACAGCCGCCTCAACAATCGCAGAGCGGAACAAGGCCCATTCGGGCTCAATGTCCCCCACTGCTCTCGGGACGTGGTCGAAGCTCTGCCGGAGGTGGGAGTTGAAGACCATCTTGACAGGCTCTTCTGCCAGGCGTTCCCAGCAGACCCTCACTATACGTTTGGGTCTACCAGGTCTGCGTAGCATCTTCCCCTGCCATCTGATCCAGCTCACCACCAGGTGGTGATCAGTTGACAGCTCCGCTCCTCTCTTTACTCGAGTGTCCAAAACATATGGTCTCAGGTCAGATGATACAACTATGAAGTCAATCATCGACCTGTAACCTAGGCTGCCCTGGTACCAGGTGTACCGGTGGGCATCCTTATGTTCGAACATGGTGTTCGTTATGGCCAAACTACAACTTGCACAGAAGTCCAAAAACAGAACACCGCTCGAGTTCAGATTGGGCGGGCCGTTCCTCCCAATCACGCCCCTCCAGGTCACGCTGTCATTGCCCACGTGAGCATTGAAGTCCCCCAGCCGGACTATGGAGTCCCCAGTAGGAGCGCTATCCAGCACTCGTCCCAGGGACTCCAAAAAGGGTGGGTACTCTGAGCTGCTATTTGGTGCATAAGCACAAACAACAGTCAGGACCCGTTTCCCAACCCGAAGGCGCAGGGAAGCTGCCCTTTCATCCCCCGGAGAAAACCCCAACATACAGGCAGAGAGTCTTGGGGCTAACAGAAAGCCCACCCCAGCCCTCCGCCTCTCACCCGGAGCAACTCCAGCATAGAGGAGGGTCCAACCCCTCTCAAGGACTCGGGTTCCAGAGCCAACGCTATGTGTCGAGGTGAGCCCGACTATATCTAGCCGGTATCGCTCAGCCTCTTCCACAAGCTCCAGCTCCTTCCCCGCCAGAGAGGTGCCGTTCCATGTCCCAATAGCCAGTTTTTGTGTCCGGGGATCGGACCGCCAAAGCTCCCGCCTTGGTCTGCCATCCGATCCACATTGCACCGGACCCTTCATGTTCCTCCTGCAGGTGGTGGGCTCACAGGTGGATGAGCCCATGTATCCAGTTCGGGCTGGGCCCGGCCGGGCCCCATGGGTGAAAGCCCGGCCACCAGGCGCTCGCTCACGGGCCCCAACCCCAGGCCTGGCTCCAGGGTGGGACCCCGGTAACCCTCCGGGCCGGGTACACTGGCTCGATGATTGTATTTCCATAAAGAGTCTTTTGAACCGCACTTTGTCTCACCCCTCACCTAGGACCAATTTGCCATGGGTGACCCTACCAGGGGCACAAGTGCCCCAGACAACATAGCTCCTAGGATCATTAGGGCACTCAAACACCTCCACCACGATAAGGTGACGGTTCACGGAGGAGGCTGTGTTAAAGTATTAGACCTAATGTTTAATAATACGTTTGGTTTATATAGCGCTCTGTTTAACAACAGAACACACGTGGCAGCATGCCTGTGAGGATGAAGTTAGACTGAGTCATGATTTAAATAAGAATGAGACATTTTAGGTCCTCAAGTGTTCCATATTGCTAGCTGTAGAGCAACAAGGAAAATGTCCAATCACAAGGAGGCTCATAGAGCCTTAACGATCAGAATAGATTAACAGAGCTGTCTTAAAAACACGATTTTTTACTTTGCTTTAAAGAAACAGTGCAAATCACTGGCAGGAGTACTTAAATTCTGCTTTAAATCTTTATATTTAAACATAATCTAATCTTGTTGTTTCATTCCTTGCATGTCCAAGTGCTTTTACTATTGGTGCTGCAGCTGAAAAGTCAAGATCACTTAATCCTTTTCCAAGAGCAAAGGAACTACAAACAACGTGGGACACAAAGCCATTTTAATCAGGTTTACATTGACAGCTCTGATCCAATAACAAAAGTAAATCCTTGGCACTTTACTCAGAGAACAAATACTTCTGAGGGAAAACTTTAGGGACTGTCTGGAGAAATCAAGTCTGATGTGACTGGACTGATGGAGGATCGATGAGAAGTGGGGAATGTTCATAAAAAATACACTGTAGAGTGCTCAATAAAGCATGAATGACTTTATTTCATTTTTAAAGGAAACATGGAAAAAGAGATTTGTATTTCATGTTAAATGCATGTTAAGGAAACAAGAAGGCTGTTATTAATATTATTAAATACAAAATCCACAGCTGACATTGTATAGAATCATATTTAGCAGATAGACTCAGTTGGAGCTGATTTGTAAAGTCAGAATATAAAAGAAAAAGATTTAAAAACTTTTGGATTGAGGTATTTCAGAGAAGGCAAATTGTATAATGAGAATACTTTGGGCAGGAAATGATACATAAATATAAAAATATCCAGAATAGTTCAGATAAACCCACCGTAAAACTCAAATAACCTTTTTAAATGTATATATAAATCAGACAACATTTTATTCTGACATGACCAATATAAACCGAACCAAATCCAGTAAGTTTTTGTACAAGTTGACTCGTGTAATTACTTTATTCATCCATTATGAGAAAACCTTGTGAAACATTTACCTCCACAGTTAAAGCATTTTTCTGTTCTCAGAATGCTTAAACGGCCTTGCAATGTCTGGTTGTTTATAAAAAAAATGTTTTAATTCCCCCCCCCCCAAACAACCCTCAGAATGATTTTGCTAAGGCATTCATGAAAAGATCACCATTATTCACTGAAGTGCTTCTTTTTTTGTGTGTGTGTTAAAACCTTTGAGCTCACATGAAGCAATTAGCCTTTGATTTTCTGCTCCGTCTGCGGGTTTTCTTCTCCTCAAACACCACGTAGCTGAATGTTGTTTTTATGTTTCTCTTCTCTTTCAGATGTGGACGAGTGCTCTTTAGGTCTGAGCCACTGCAGCAGCTTTGCCACCTGCTACAACACGCCAGGATCCTACAAGTGCAAATGCAAGGAGGGCTACAGGGGGATGGGCCACGACTGTAAACGTAAGGCCCTGGGAACAGAATGCTGGACCCTGATGCTCACGTTTCCACTACAGCAGGGGCCTCATTTGTTTTCTTTGCCTGCTTTAAAAAAAAAAAAGTTAGGCACAAAAGAGGGAGGAATATATTTGCAAAGATTCTGCTGGTATTGAAATTCTTTTCTTTGTAATGTCTGTCAGGGTTAAAGTCACCCTGCTTTCTTGTCACACATGCACAGATCAAACCCATTTTAGCCTAAAAAATAAGATTTCTTGTATTTTGTCTCTAAATTGTATTTGAAACAAAGGAAAGAAGATGCCTCCTTCACATTCTCTAACAGAAAGCATGTTCGAGATTCGGGTTACAATCATCCATGTGTGTATCACATATCAAAGAGATCTGCAACCTGATGAGGGAGTTTTAACTGACTTTTATCTACTAATTCCTCACTCATGAAGGCCTGATCACCAGAAAGCCCCGCCTACAGCTCCTGTGTCTGCTTGAGACAAAAAAAGGAGGGAAATAAAAGATTAGTTTGGCTCACAGAAAGCTTCTCTCGGTGAGAGAAAATTAATAATTCATTTTTTGGTTTTCTTTTTTTAAATGTGAACTTTTGTTTTCTTGAGATTTCAAGAAGCTAACATTTAGTTAATAGATAACCGGAGACGTCTCAGCGGATGAAATAAAATCCTCCTCTGCAAAAGTCAGGCTAATCGCTTCAGTTAGTGTGCAGTTCCACGCCTCGTTAACTCCTGAGTGTTCATATTTCAGCGCTCCATCTGCATCCTCTTATGATTTCAGCCATTCTAAAGGTGGAGATCGACCCTCCGAGACCCGGCAAGCTGCCTCCAAATCACCACAACCACATCCCAGATTTGGATCACAGGAGGATCACCACAATTCGCCCAACGCTGACTTCAAAGAAACCCTTCGTTGTTGTCCCCAAAACTACGACAACGACCAAAGCTCCTCAGCCTCCCAGGAGAGTCACGCCACCTCCACGCAAGCCTGTGGTCCCCACTCGCAGGCCGGTCGTCCCCACCAGAAAACCCTACCTCCCGCCAAAACCAGTGGCTCCCACCAGACAGCCGCCGCCACCACCGCCGCCTCCTCCAGTCACAACAGTAGACAACTCCATCCAGAAGGAGGTCACCAAGCAGAGAGGCGATGTGCACAGTAAGAACTTTCTTTGATGCATAAACCATACATCACCATAATCTCTGTCTTTATGTTATGTTTTAGTCACCTGACCTCCATTCAAACAGAATGAATCTACCTAACATGAATATTCCTTTATTCTTGGTGTTTGGATACATTTTGATGAATTCTGTAGGCATTTGAAGGCAAAATAATATGGGAACAAAAAATTTAAACGTTTTATTTTTGAAAAAGCTTGAAATGACCAAAAGTCATGTAGGACTTATTCTTGTATTAATTATAAGGTAAATGAACATGTCTGCGTTTTGACATATAAACTGCATGAAGAGTGTAAACAACAATGTTAAAGCTGCTTAAACAGAGACATAACGGTCACCATGGCAACATCACACCTGGTGACTACACGAGTAATGGGAAACAAATGACTGAGCTCTAAGTGGAGGAAGCTCCTGAACATCACGTCAATTTTTGTGTATCTGTAGGTGATTTGACTGTTTAAAAAGAACTTTTTTCTTCATGTATTAAAGAGATAATAATGAGCTTAGATATAATGGAACTCTTGAGTGAGTGTGTGCACTCTGAGAGGATGTGAGAGAAAACCTCAAGACCACAGACGCAAGAGACACAGCGGACTAAATAGGATAGAAAGTTCTTATGTTTTGATCTGTGTAATAGGTGTAACATTTGTGGAATAAGAGACGTTTAGGGTTGTTTTTTTACTTTAATGATCTGGTAAATGGACCTGTACAGTGCTTTTTTAAGTCCAAGGACTCCCAAAGCGCTTTACACTTCATTCACCCAGTCACACACACATTCACACGCTGATGGCAGTGAGCTACATTGTAGCCACAGCTGTCCTGAGGGCAGACTGTTAGAAGCTGGAATCAGGTTCCACGATCCCTCCTGACCACCACCAGCCAGAGCTGGGATCGAACCGGCAACCTTCTGGTTGCAGCAACCAAAAGTCATAGTGCGCTATTCCAGACTGAGCCACATATTTTGATGGATTTTTTTTCCCAAAGTTGTGTTTGAGGAGATAAATCTAACATGTGAACAGAAACGTCAGATGAACCGTTGAATTAGAGTAATGGTTCTTCCTCATGACCATTAAGTCTCTGTAAACTCAACAGTAAACAGTTTTTTACACACCTGGCATAAAGTGAGCGACATTACCATTCATTTTGTGACTTTTATACTGTAATCTTACAAAAAAAACACTAAAAGAAAGACAATGTGGAGGTTTTCAGGTGCACAATAGGAAATCAGCTCTCAGGCTTTTGGCGTAAGCTGACTGCTCCTTTATGTTCCTGAGCTATATTTCGTCTCTCGGTGCAGGGCAGGTGGTGCACACTGACTGTTTACAGCTTCTTCACCAACAACAGCTGCTGTGTGTCTGAAAAACAATGCGGACTAGAGCAGTGGCATTGAACAGAACAGTAAAGCTGCAGGCTGAGAACAAAAACAAGCAGGTGAAACACTCCATAAAGCTGAGCGACACTCGGGGGTCGTTCACATTACTCACATCTGAGTGCATCGTTTTTCATATAAAGCACCGGTGAAAGTAAAGGCCTCACCTAGCAATTCATATTAAATGTGTAGCTGTGCTAAAAATGCCCTGATTAGAGTTCAATGGATTGGAGGGCTTTATGAAGCTAACTGTTGCAGATTGTTGCTGCTTTTTGCCAATTGTTGCATAATTTTGACACATAAGAGATATGGCGGTATCTGTTAATCAGGTTACCACATGTACAAAGCAATATTCAGCTTGATCAGATCTCTGAAACTCAAAAATCTGATTTTTTTAAATGCATCATTGCCAAGAAGCATCTTCTAGTCCATGAACGTACCTTTACTGAGCACTTATCCATTCAAGCTACAACAAATCTTCCATTTGAAAGACTTTACTTTCATAATCTGAATTTTCAGTTCAATCAATAATTATTTATTAGCAAAATTCATAAAAACATGGGATTTTCAACATTAAAGAACAAAAATGGGAATAAATAATGAACAAGAACAAGATGAGGAACCATTCAAATCCAGCCTAATGTGTCAGCTTGTGCCCTAGTGACACAGATGGGAAGAATTAATGCCTATTATGTACAATAATAATCAGATAAGAATTAAAAGAGAGTCTCACTAATTACACTGGTAAAGTAGGAATATTTTCCTCCTGAGATAATTATGTTTCTTGGCTTCAGCTAACAAACACAAGCTGGTATTGAATCAGCTTGTTGCTCTCTGCTGAACATGAATCACGGGCTCAAATTTTATTAACAGCGTGTCATTACTCTTTGTTTCAGTTTGACTCCTGATAAAAAACAGAATCGAAGTGGATTTTAAATAATGAGTGGTTTTTAAAATGGAATCTTTCAGCTTTAAAATAGGAGATAATCACAGCGATTACCTTCAGCTCCTCTAACAGCGTTTGGCACGTCGACCTTCGTAAAACAGAGAGATGTTTCTGTAATACATCGAATTTCTTCTTTAACACTGAAGTCACTCATATTAATACAAAAATAGAGTTTTTGATGGATTATTAAACCTGTATTTTATGACTGCTGGAGTAAGGCTGGTTTTCACTTTCTGTAATAAATTTATTTTTCTTCCACTTTGCTCCTAAGAACTAATCAAAACATCAATGATCAGCAGGTTTTTGTGGGTGATGTAAAAGTTGATAAAGATTTTAAAAAATAAATTGAAGTTTTAATCATCTATAACCGTCTCCTGCTGGAAAATTGAATGTTACCTATTTTAATTTCAAACTGATGTAAACAACGGTATCTCTGCTGTTTTAATACAATTTCACACATTTAGAAAGGTCCAGCTATTGTTTTAGAATTTTTCTTTTTGATTAAAATAATTGAAAATGACTCCTGCAGTGAGAGATAATAAACTAAGCTTATAATTATACAGTTTTAATAAGATTTCTCAGTGAAAAGGAGCTGCTTAATATTTAAAAAATGTATCATTGTCATCCTCTCTATAGAGATATATGCTGGGTCAATATGACAACAAATAGCAGAGAAAAATTGCATGTAAAAAATTATTATAAAACATGTTTTTTTCCCCTAAATACTCATAGTTGACTTAGAATAGAGTGGATGAAATGTTCAAGTCCATAGTGACAAACAGATTTACTCACATTGTGCATGATTTTAGTGCATAAATGACTTCGTTATCTGCTCCTTTTATGAGATTTTCTGTCAGCTTCACAAAGCAAACGGTGCTAATTATATGTTTGTGCAAACACCTATAAAGTTTGTGCAGTTTGCACTTGTTTAGCATTTGATTTCAGTGGTTTTTCCTGCACAAGCTTTAGATGGACTTCTGTCACAAACACAGCAGGCACAAAGGCATCTGAGTGTCACTGACAATAGAAAAGAAAGGAGGAAATATTAAGATTAAAGTTTAAACTGTTTTCAGAGAAAAATAAAAAGCAGGCTTGTTTAAGAACAGCTACAGTAGAGAAGGGGTTCTTTTCACTGTGAAATCCAGGCTACAGATGAGGTTCTGCAGGGAGAAATCCCATCCAGGATTACATTTCTGAATCAATAAGAGGAATGTTGTATTTTCCAGACTAGTGTTACCCTTCTTATATTATAAAATCATAACATCAGGTCCATGGTTTTGGTTCTGGAGTGTCTGCTCTACACTTTCTGTCCAAATGGAGAAACTGGTTGTCAGGAGAACGAGACCTGCATGAGGTTTCTGTGCATCCATTGCAGGAACAGTTGAGTTTTTACCTCCTTTTAATTCACAACTCTATAATGAATTGGGACGTCTGTGTTATGGCTGCTGTGGGTTTATTGCAACTAATATCATAATCACAATTATCTTCACTAATAATATTGCAATTGGATGTTTTTTTAATTTCATGCAGTTATTTTTTTTAATCAAGTGTTTTACCCCAAAAGAATCTCCCTGATAACAAACAGAGCATTATAACACAGTCAAACAGTAATATCTATCAGATCTGTAATATTAGGAAGACATAAAACTCAATCAGCTCTTTTTGTTTCTTGCTAGTAGTCTGGATCGCCATAAGCCTAAAATCACACGAGTCCGATGAGATGCATCAAAATAAGAGGTTCGATATAACGGTTCCTCCTCATGCAGCCAGATGGCAACTCATAATTAGAAAAGCGAAAAGGGGGAGAGAAGATTGCATTAACACCTGTCTGCGCTGCTTGAGGGAGACATCAGTCTAATAGTTTGCTCCCTGGCAGAGCAGCTCCAGAAACCAGGGCTTCCTGAGGAGGAAGAGGGGATGAGGAGGGAGGGACCTGATTTCACAGTCATTATTCAAATAATTAGTCAGGTATGGGAACTAAAATGAGTTTTTCTTGGAGCAGGTCAACATGTTTTGTTCATGAGAGCTGGCTGTGCAGGTGTCTACTTAAAGAATGATCACTTTTTAGAGGACTAAAGGTTAAAGTAATGCTTTACATTTGTTTATTTTCCTGCTATAATTAAGATTTAGGGATAAATGGTCATCAGAATCAGCTCAAATCATGAATGAATAGATTAACGTCATTTTACCTTTCCATTTTTGTCTTTATTTCTGCACTACTCTACCTTAGCATCCTCTTTCTGATGTCCTCTTCCTCCTGCCCCAGTTTTTTGATGCAGAGACACAAAATTAGTACCAAAGCTTTCATCAAGTCAGCAAGAAAGCAAACAAGCATATTTCCCAAATGTAATTTCTTTAAAAGGGTATCTGCTCCCTGCAGGATAAGAAATTCTTCAGTCCTCTGAGACAAATAAAAGCTTCCCAACACCCTCTGGGTTCTCTCAGAAAATCATTTACATGAAGCTGAAAGAGGAGCTGTTTTATTAAGCTTCATAAAAGCTGTCATCTGGGGATACGAGGTTTTCACCTGATGTTGGCTAAGTTCACATTTTGGCAGCAAACTTCTCTTTTTAGCATCTTTCACGACTCCCAGATGTTTGGGTGGAATAAAAGATTTCAAGTCGAGTGAAAAATGTGACAGCGTTTAGCTTTTAGAGATTTATTATTCAGTCTTTTTTTTCTGATCAAAACAAAACTGTGCTGATGGGTTTTTGGTTTGTTTGTTTAGTTAGGTTTTTTTTTTTGGTTCTATAATTATATGGGGGGCTTTTTATGTGTTTTCTTTTTGTTTTTTCCATCTTTTTTTTTAAAGATGTAATCTGGCTGTTTTAACTGTTCTTTGTACCAAAAAGACAAAAAAGATCAGATAAAATCCAGTTAATTGGTAGTTTTGATGGTTGAAACCATTTTCAGTCAAGGCTTTAAAAAGTTACACGAAGTGTTTTAGTTGTCCAGCGATATATAAAGTTATTGAAAACATTTAATAGAATGGATATCCTAAATCCCATAAAATCCAATTTAGTAAAGATGACTCTGGCTCTCATATACTCCTCAGGGCTTTTTTGTTTGTTTGTCTTTTAATTTCAAGACATTGCTGCCTGAGACCTGAGGTTTAGCATTGGTGTACGTTTTTAAGTTCACCGATTTAGTATTAATAGTAGGATCTCAAAAAACAAACATCGCTTTTGAACAATTTGTGTTGAAACATCTTAGATTTAATAATTAAAATTGAAAATGTAAAAAGAGTTTAAATCAAAACCCCCGTATTTCAAGTTTAGGTTGATGAAAGTAAACTTTGAGGGCGCCGGGTCTCAGGAGGTTAAAGATAGTTTGCTTTTCATCAGATTCTCAGTTTAGGAAAGGCTAACTCTTGGTCAATGCTGTGGCCTTGCTGCAAAACAAAAGGTTGCAGGTTTGGCAGCTGGTCTTTATGTGTGATGGCTGCAAGACCAAAAACATGCATGTTAGGTTAATTGGTGACGCTAAACCGTGAATGTGTGACCCCGTGATGACCTGTCCAGGTGCACCCTGCCTCTGTGGCTCAGTGAAGTGGAAAAACGGATGAAAAGCAGCAGAGAAAATGTAGACCTTAAAATTGCCCCTGTGTTTGTCAGAATTGTTTATAGTTGTTAAAATAAATAAAGTCTATGTAGTGTATAACCACTCAGTGAGTATGCACATGATTTAATAGGGAGTTTGAATCCAGACACACTCAGGGGGACCTGAAATGCCGAGGATTGCTGGAGAGCCTGGTGTGTGTGTGTGTGTGTGTGAGAGTGTGTGTGTGTGTGTGACCTTTCCTGCTCTTAGATTCCCCCGACTGAACGGCTGCTGCACTCTGCCAGGTGGCCGTGACCCAGAGGGAGAATGTGCATGGTGGCTTTCCGTGCACATGACTGCAGAGGGTTCATGTTAGGATGGGTTGACATTTCCAGTAGGTTACAGTTCATTCATAAGGGGAAGTTAGCAGAAAAACACCAAGAACAGGCTCATTAACAAGCAGAAGAGCTGTCTGCAGTGATCTGCTATCAAACTAGATGTGTTCCCTTTATAAACACTGCGTTTTATGTTTTCATCAACGAGGGAGAAGCAGTTAAACTATATATAGAACAAAAGGATGTGTTCTATTAAAACAAGAAGTAAATAAATAAATGAAAGTTGACCTTTAATATAACAGCTCGGCCCAGAGTGTGCAGCGTGGTCCCACTGGAGAGGGATAGAGGTTATTTTGGACTGTGCACCGTGTCTCCATGTGCACATTCACTGGGTGTGAAGTTGCAACACTGGCCCAGACGTTGCATCAGATGAACTGTCGCCCTGTTTCTTGTGACTCATGTTTGGCCTCTTATGTTTTGTTTTTCAAGCATTCTGATTGTTTCAGTGATCCACGCACTCTGACTTAATGTGTCTAATCCTGGGTTTGCAGGAGCTAAACCATGACATTGATTCAACCCTGTGAAGTCTTTTATTGAGCGATGAAACAAAGCCATGCAACAGCCCTAGCAGATACCAGTGAACAAATATGATACATCTGTTAATCCTTTATCTAAACCTCTCTCTCTCTCTCTCTCTCTCTCTCTCTCACTCTCTCCTTAGTCCCGCGGAACCACGGCCACAACACCGTTCTCGATTCCGACTTTGACATTGAGCTCGGCAACACAGCAGACGAAGTCAAAGATGATCCAGGTAAACATGACCCTCATGACAGAGGATGTTAGAAAAAGATGGCCGACTTTAAACCATATGAGCAGTAGACAAACTGACGATCGCCTCCTGCAGCGCCGTCATCGAGCGGTGGCGGTTTTGGTAAAGTTTGTCAGCACAAGGTGACATGTTACATCTGGAGACACATCAGCGTAAACGATGTCCCAGAATGCACTGCCAAAACGTTCAGCTCCTCTCATTGTGCTCGCCTGATTAAGTGATTAATTGATTGGAGGCACATCAGTTTTCTGCTCAGCTGCTTAATGCAGAATTCCCCTCAATAGCTCCAGCAGGTGTTTGTGAAGGAAAAGGGATTCTCCGTCATGTTCGCTCAATATGATTTATTAATGCCGGTGGGGTAAAAAGAAAACGATTTAATGGCTTAGTGATTTGTGTTTGTTCTACATACTTTTACATAGTGAGCCAAGAGAAAATGTACTCTGTTCTGCTTCAGAAAAAGAACAGAAAGTGGATTTTCTTTTTACTGGAAACCTTGTTTTAGGGACAAAGTGATGGATGTTACTCTTATCTATGAAGGTACATAAATGGATCCATTGCCTCACTGTTTTCTCAGCATTAGGAAAGTGTCCATCTCTGAAAATAATGAGTGTTGATTAAAAACTTAAAGTACTTTATCCTGGCAGACATGTCGATCTCTCATTACCATTTTATCCAGCCTGAGACCATTTGTTACGTGTAAACACCTCAGAAAAGTTTGGACACCTTATTTCAGCCAATCATTTCTCTCCTTTGATAAAACTAGTGGATTAGTGAATAACAGGAGAATATTACAGGGCATTGTGTCACATTTTGGGTGACATCATCAACAGGTTTAGCTGTGTTCCTCTTTCTACAGATGCACAATCCTCACTAGTTCCTCATAGTAAAAGGTGACCAATCAGGCTGTCTAATTATATAAAATACAGCGCCAGCTGGTTATGTATAATATACACACTAAAAGGATCTCATCTCTGCATCAGAACATATACATGTGTGAAAATATGAAACATCTGTTTACTTCATTCAGTCCAGAGGATTTCCATGACTTTAATTCTAAATCTTGATGAATTGAAGCTGAAGTTAGGTTTCTGTCTCAGACTGATATCAGAGCTGCCTGAATTGACATTTATCTAGATTTTATTTTTGCTTCCTCTTATATGTTTAGGTTGATAATGATAAAAAGAGACAATAGGAATTGTAAAACATTATAAGCTGTACCTGATCAAATTTTCAGTGGCTCTGAAAAAAGGCACAGGAGGCAGAACTGGAGGTAGCAGAGATGTTTAGGAGACAAAGATGGATAAAATCAAGAAGGGGGACAGACCATGTTAGATGTTTAGGAGATCTGGACATGTAGAGGAGAGATAGTGAATATATGGATGCTGAGGTGGGAACTGCCAGGCAGGAAGACCAAAGAGGAGATTTATGGATGCAGTGAAGGAGGACATGAAGCTGATTGGATGGAGAGTAGACGGGGTTAGATGGAGCCAGATGATTCGCTGTGGCGCCCCCTGCTGACAGGAAAAGAAGACTTGATCAGATGTCTTAATAAGGTCTCTTGGGGAAAAAAATGTACTGCGTGTTTTTGTATGAATATTTTGTCATCAGATTTTAAAAATGAGATAAACTTCTTTTCTTTTTCAGTAAACAGGAACTGAGGCAGTTTTTTTTTTTTTTTGGTCTCTTGTAAATTTAATTAAGTTGGACACCTTAAATAGACTCAACTCTTCACAATAACCAGTAGCAGTTCAGCAGGCGTTCATTTTATTTAATCAATCATTTTTCCTCAAAAGTATCAACTGTTTTTATGAATTTAATCTAAATAATTTAATTAGAGAAAACATTTCCTCCTATTAATGTTAAAAGCATGCACACACACACAATGACAGCAGACATGCTTGTGTGTGTTTGAACCCACCACCTCATCTAGAATGTGTTGCTCTATTCAGAGTCGGGCTATCTGAGCTGCTCCTTCGACGACGGTTTGTGTGGTTGGATCAGGGACAAAGACGGAGACCTGCACTGGGAGACGACGCCGGACCCTACAGGTAACACAAGAGCAGACTCGCTTAGCCACACATTATGTTAATTCCAATTTTGGACATTTGATTAGAATAGCTGTTATTTTATTACCATACACTCACATGCATTTTAAGAAATTCAGTTCGGTTCTCCTCAATTACAGGTCAAGATGAAAATTACTGGAGGAGTCATTTGTCGTCCTTTGATTAGCACTTTGCTCAACAAAGCAGTTCAAATGAGAAGTGGATTGCATGGCTCATTATTGAAGCCTGGGGCTCCATTAAATGGGAATACAACACGGCTTTTTTCCTTTGGCTTTAGACAGGGAGGCGGCAGGGTGAATTATGTTGAGGAAACAAGAACTTTAATCAATGCAGTTCTTTTGTTCTGTTTTAATTTTACACCCAGTTGTGCTTTTATTACTGCTTCCAGACTTTAAGACAGACTGTGTTCCCTGTGTGGTGCATTTAAAGGTTTACACCTGTGATTTCTTTCTCTTTTTATAAATGCATACTGCAAAAAAGATCCCTCAGTAGGTAACAGTTCAACCAGCAGCAGCTTGTTGAATACCCCGTCCATCCATGCATGCTTATTTTGGTGTTGTGCAGCACCGAGTTAATGTTTATCACTTAACAGCTCTTTGATAGACTGCCTGGGGCAAACTCGTCTTTTAAAGGAATGTGCGAAACTTGTGCAAGAGCTCATAATTTATGCAAAAAGCCCCCGCGGCCCTCTGATACTTAATGCAACCTCGGTAATTAACACCAGCCATAAATGGCACTGCCAGATAAGCAAAATACGCACATCAGCATTAATCAGCGATCACCCTGAAGCTCTTTCACATGAAATTTTAAAATTATACCTCTGCTATTACTAATGCATAAATTAATTAAATGGATCACTGTTTGCCCTGGCAACTAGATAGTAAAGTTTCAATGCAGTGTGGAATGAGTATGTTTGTCAGCACAATGTAAAACTGGGCAATAAAAGCTGTGTATTTATGAAGACGCTAACTTTTCTTTAGGGTTAAATTTCATACAACACCCATCAGCCTAAAAATACACTGATCAGTAGAGAATAATACAACTTTATCTGAGCTAAAAGAACATCTTATTGGAAGAAATAATTCAGGATGGTCCTTACAGGGTGAGGTCTTCACGTGTGTACTAAGAATACGTTGTGCCCCTCATTGTGTGCTAGGTTCTGGGTATATGGGGCTAACGCAGCCTGAAGTGTTGGCAGACAGAAAGCTTCAATCATCAACCAAAGATCTATTTTGCTAGAGAAGACTGGATATGGAGAGAAAACATGAAAAATAGAGCAGTATTCAATGTGACAAGTTATCAAAGGAGACCTGATCATCGTTTTGAAATCAGGCTGCTTCCAAAGGTTTTTTGTCAGAGAGAGTTGGTTGGTCTGCCTGGCATCAATCTTGTCAACATGGTTAGTTTGATTACCTTCGTCTAACCAATAGAAGTTTTGATATTTATTTGACACCAACTTCATCTAATAATCTGTCACAAAAACATCTTATGAAATGGATAATTGCATGTAGACTTTATGTTTCGTCACTTATTTTACTTTTTTTTTGTTAAAGACCATATCAGGATGCAATTTGTTAAGGGGGGATTCACCCCCTCTCCCTGCTTTTTTCCTGTGCTTTTCCACCCTGGCCCCTCCAGAGTAACACTCCGGTTATGGTCGACCTGCTCTGCAGTCCGGGCTGCAGTGCGAGGTCTCCGGTCCAGGGGGAGGGGGCAGCGCCGACGAGATGTTACAACATGCACCCATGAGCGGTACCTCACGCTGCACCCTGGATCAGAGCTCTAGAAAACAATTAGCTTTTTTCACAATTTGCATTCTAGACCATGTGGAAAAAATTATTACGTCAAAAGGAGGATAAATCTTAATAGGTGCTCTGGAAGGCAGACACTCCTTTTGAAAACCAGACTGTCCATCTTAAAGCTGGACGTATGGCCACCGTACGCATGAGAAGGCTACAACCCCATCATGCAGTAACATCATCGTGTGATCATCTAACACATTACGTCATCCTGATGTAGGTCAAGACAGTCGTGTCAGTGTGGATCCTGGGGTCAGGTATGATCACGGGTGTACATAAATGATAGGATTGTTGTAGGAACGTGCTGATGTATACAGCATGGTGAGGGCACAAAAAACAGCTTATTTGGTGAACACTTAAGTGATGTTGCCTTCACTCTTAAGGATGTTTTCCAAATTTTCCACAATCCTACCACCTTCTAACAGGATGCACAGGTTTTGAACAGCGTTGGGTTTGTCATTTAGAGTAAATGGGGTCTAAGAAGATCTCACCAAGGAGTGGTTTTAAAATATTTTTTAGATTTTCATGATGAATTATGCCTCTACAGGTGGACGGTATCTTACAATCCCAGAGACAGGAAACAAGAGGACTGGACGAGGGGCCCGGCTCGTCCTCCCGCTCACCCCACCCTGGAATGATGGAAATCTGTGCCTGTCATTCCGACACAAGCTGGCAGGTCACCATGTGGGAATGCTTCAAGTGTTTGTGAAAAAAGGAAAGCAGTACAGTCCGGCGGTGTGGGGCCGAACAGGTGGTAACGGTTGGAGGCACACCCAGATCACTCTGTGGGGCACGGGCCTGGAAAGTGTAAGTACTAACCTATAAACACACTTCACTCAGGTATTTAACTACTAACTCCTACATCTTTGATTGTATCTGATGGCATTCCTAAAGTAACTCCTGCGGTTCCTCAGGTGATCCTGAAGGGGGAGCGTGGGCGAGGCAGAAGTGGAGAGATGGTCGTGGATGACATGACCTTAAGAAAAGGCTCCTGCACAGAGGAGCACAATCTGAGGAGACTCTGACTGCCTGAAGAGAGACAGGCAGAAAAAAAGAAAAAAAACCAAGAAGGAATATGATCCTGAAGAGAACTGACTCTGTTGTGACGCCTCCTTGCTCTGCCTGGACCCTCACTCATCCCTGCCTCACCCCTCCGGCTCTCCTGTGAATGGTTTCCCAAAAATAATGCATCTGCAGGACATAGACTGTCCACAGGCAAGACAAGCTGAACCTGATCTCATTGGTGGATCTTGGCAGCACATCCTGGTCCTCTCACCCTGCTGTCTTGATATTTTGCATGTACAGATTTGTCATGGAAATGTCTTTCACACCACACTGACCTGGCAGCCTTACGCCACACTGCTGAGAGGTCCATTCACTCATTTCTTTCTAGACAGAGCTCCATTTCCTCATGTCTGACTCAGCTTTTGCTTTACATTAATCTTTCAAAATAAAAGCTATTAATTTTGAGTAGCTCAATGGTAAAACACGTGGCCAAAGGAGATATTAAGTGAATTTCTGGTTAGAAAAGGAACATGTAAATTGTTTCTTTGAGGTTTTAAAGATGTTGAAGACAATTTTGTATTTGATTGATTGAGTGTAGACCAAATGTTTAAAGGAAGAAGTCAGATAAGATCTTCTGTTACCCTGATCTGAGACCAGAGGCCTGAACTATGAAGCAGGTTCAGTATAATCAGGTTATCGTCCTGATTTATCCTGACAATGAAAATCTCTTTTAACCAAACAGGTTATCAGCGCAGTAAAGAAACCCAGGTTTTCTGAATCAGGATTTGTGCGAGTGCATTTAGGAGGAGTGGCATTAGCATCAGATTTATCGTGATTATGGATCAAAACAGAGAGGTTAAGACAAACTAACAAAAAAGCCAGCTTATATCACTGAAGCTTAGCTCACTGAAGGTCTTGACTTACAGAAGCCGACAGAACGACATCACTTCCAAAAGCAGAGATCATAACCGTCAGTGTGCACTGGAGGTGTTCCCATCCAGAGGTGAAGCAACCAGGATGAGTCAGCTCCCCCAAATCAGAGGTCATGGTTCTCAACTGGAAAACGGTGGAATGCTTCATTCTGGTTAGGAGTCAGGCTTTGCTCAATTACAACCACTGCTCCTCCACATCACAAGACATCAGTTGAGGTGGTTCAGCATCTGTTTATGTTTATTTACATAGACACTTTTATCAAAAGCAACTTACATCAGTTAACCTATCGGGCATGTTGTAGTCTGTGGAGAAAACCAGAGGAAACCCATGTATGTGTAGGGAGAACATGCAAACTCCACGAAGAAAGGATTCAAACCTGCAACTTTCTTGCTGCAAGGCAGCAATGCTAACAACTGCACCACCATGCAGCATCTGACTAGAATGCCTCTGGTGGTTTCCAGGTCCATCTTACTGTGAATAGAATGCAGGGCAGAACCAGAACATTGTGGAGGGATTACTATGGAATGACATGAGATCCCCCAGGAGGGATGTCCAGGCTGTCCTCTGTCACCTGACCTTAAATAAACATATGGACGGACGGATTTACGACATTATTGACATGAGAGAAAGTTTCACTCCAGCTTTTCAGATGCAGCCTAAATCAATCCAATGAGTAGACTCGTTTTAGGTTCTGTCCTCCAGTGTTGCTGTGTTTCATAACGATATTTAGTTGAACTTTTTTTTTTTGATGAATCTCAAAAACTTTTTGTAAGATTACATCGTGTGTGAAAGTGATCAAATACTCCAAATCTGTTACGACCAAAAATCAAATCTTTTACAGCTGAGTGAATTCTGGTTGGTTTTCAAACATCAACAATTATTATGAACTGTAGTGACACAAAGTGAACCTGTGATGCTGGAAACGCCTTAATGACCTCACTAATACTAATCCTGCTCTATAGTACAGGTTTCTGTAGTCTACTGGGGCTTTTCTACACAAAAACACTACATTAAACATTATGATTTTCATTGTTTTAAGTCAAATTGCTCACGCTGTCCTCTCATGTTACCAGATCAGAACAGTGAAATCACAGTCCATGTTTTTACTTGCTTTTCTTATTGTTGTCTAAGTGTGTGTGTACATCTACACACCCAAAGGAGTCTAAATATCTGCATCCTAAAAGGACTTTTCCAAAAGTGTGAACTGAGGCCAATAAAAATGCTCAATTTTAAAAACACCTTCGTTTGTAACCAAACATCCCGTGTTTGATTTTAAACAGCACAGGTTTTCTTTTTGTGTCCAAAAGCAAATGCCAAACATTCACTTCCCTATCCTTCACTGTACTCACTCCAAAGTCAGCTGAACTCTCTTCAGATACTTGAAGTGTGTGAAACAAAAATAAGTTAAGAATGTTTCAACCCTCACGAACCGACATTTTCTTTTTTATTGTGCTTTGTTATATTAAGTGCATTTGTTACCGACGATGATACCAAGAACTTTATAAGCTGAATGGTATAAGTGTAAATGTAGTTGTGTGTACATACTCTATAATGCCATATGCTGTGTGATTTCTATGTTATGTAAATTCATACCTGAATTTTAATTGGCTTTCTAGTGGTTGGTGTTTGGACATTCAATTAAAGAACAGATGGAAACCTTGTGTTGTGAAAAGATGTGTTGAAAGTGCACAAAATGTGCGTTCATGTGTCATAACGATCAGTCTTTTTTGCACAGTAGTTGCATAATTGAACGTCTATCTGTGAAGTGTGTGTAAAATCATTCAGGATGTACCTCGCCTCTCATCCAATCGTCACTGGTTAGAGGCACCAGCTCCCTTTGATCCTGCTGCAGGTACACGAAATGGATGGACATGTTTGTCTTTACTCATCAAGAACATGATAGTTCACTGCTCTAAAGTGCTTCAAACAACCCTAATGAATGAGGTTCAAGGGTGTTATTAACTGTTTAGTGCAGTGATCCTTTTTTAAAAGGTTTCATCAAAATCTATTTAGTGGTCGATGAGATGCTTTGACAAATATTTGCACAAAAATGCCTCAATTATTGGGGAGCAGGACTTAAAGCCTATACTGCAGCCAGCCACTAGGTGGCTTTTTGCATCAAATTTTTATATCTGTTGATGGCTCTCTGGTTGTGGGGTTTTAAATGCACGCTATGCTTGTTTTTAGCACCCCCTAGTGTCCGTTTTAAATTACTGTTGTAAAAGCGTTAGCATTGTCTTTGCTCAGAAACACCTAAATGTCTCCTCAGCCTTCACTGCTTTCTACTGGAGCGGTTCATCCATCAGTCAAAGAAATCAGCTGTGTTCAAGCAGGGAGAGATTTTTAAAAAACTGCAGGAATTATGAGGTAAAAACACTCCAGCTCTAGCATATCAGCTAGCTACATTGGGTTAGCCTAACACTTGCGAGATACGTGACTTTGTGAGAATTCAGGGCACCGGACCAGAGATTCAGAAGTTGCAAATGCGGTATTCAGATGGGGCTGAGTGACTTTTCATTAACCCTGTAAAGTTTCATATTAGCACATACTGGCTCAAGAAAAAAGGTTTTAAAATATGAAAAAGTTACATAGTGTGGCTTTAAATGAACTTTTTTCAGATTGTCTGAAGTTAAGACTTTTATGAGAATGCATGAGGAGGATTTTTCTGACTCTGGTCATCTGCTTTCCTGAGACCAATGCGGCCACAGCAATATACAGTAGTATTATAAAAGTATCCTGTGTGATCAGTATATGATGTGGATTACTCTCAGTTACTCCAAGCTCAGTATCTGTAGAACTGATTGTTTTGATACCATTTTTGTGTGCTAATGTTGATTAGCTGCGACCGTCATCTTGAAAGAGGTTGACTTCCAAAGTGATAGATGCACATCCATGGAATACTTTCCCAGAGTTTTACTAAAACTTGTTTATGAGATATGTTTGTAACCTAAAACACGCACATGCACGTCCACACACAGTGACTGGCAAAAACATTACCACCCTCCCTTCTCCTTTCAGCAGTGGGTGATAAATGCTCAGCTTTAACTGTGACATATTTCTATTTCTAGAATTCATTTGCAGAAAAACCAAAGTGTTAAATAAAAGTGTCAGGGTTTTAAATAATTAATCAACTGGTCCGTATGAATCACTGTTTTACATTTGTGAAAATGATTCATTGCTGTTTTTATAAAAACCGTCACGTCATCACACAGCCCATAAGAGATGACAGATAAACTGATGGTTAGTGGTGTTTGGACCAACCACACAAGCTCTATCATCAGTAATCCATAGGCCCTTTCAGTGCTTTGGTCACTTAATTAAATGTCAATAAAATAACTGAATTGTGTTTTAATGTCATCCAAATCTCAATGCGCTGCATCATTACCACTAACAATGAGGCCGAAGCAGACGTACTGAGAAATAAATCAGCATTTAGCCTTTACTGACATTTAAAGTATGACTGTACATGATCAGTTTATATATATGTTACATCCTGTGAGTGTGTGTGTGTGTGTGTGTGTGGCTAACCTCATCATCCTCAGGGTGCGACAGGCAGTGCAGGTGCGTCTCCCAGCTGTTCCTCATTTGGTCATCTGGAGAAGTTATAAGGAGGAGCCGGTTCTCGTGTCCGACGCCGGAGTATTCACGTTTACAGTGTGGTAAACAGGCCTCCTCTTTTGTCCTGTTATTTGTCCTAGTATGATGTTAACCTTCTGCTCTTTTTCTCGTCCAAGTTTTTTCCCCTGGATCCCGTCCTGTAGAAAGACGTCTTTGTTCAGTCCGCCAGAACCGGAGCTTCCCTCCGCTCCTCCTAAAAACTTCTCTGAGGAACCCGGAGACCCCTTGGTCCAACTCCTGTCTGTCCACCCTCCAGCATTCTGTCTTTCGCTGCCACCACCACTCACCACTCCACCAGGATTACACACGTTCTCCCCTGCGAGTTCTCATCCTCTTCTGGAAACCGTAAGACACCATTCACCTCCTGGAATTCAGCATCCTGTCTCATCTCCTTTTCAAGCTCATCATTAACTCTGACTCTCCTCCTAGAACGGAACCAGAACCCGAGCTCAGCCTTCAGCCGCCTGCCTGGTTCTTTATAATAAAACCCATTGTTACTTCTTCAGTTCGGTGTCCGTACATGTTGTTGCTTAGGAGTTTTCTGCCATGGCCTTAACAGAATACTCCGGCCACTACAGCTCCGCGACGTATGTACGGAACGAACTCGCAGAACCCGGAGCGCTCCGGTGCCGGGTTGAAGCTGCCCTCCAACAGCTAAACACCTCCATCAATGATTCTGACCGGCCCTTTCACTCTTTTCAGGAGATGGAGTTCAGATCGCAGGATCTCGCTTCGGTCCGACACCGCGAGGTTCCGGCTGCGGCTCGAGCCTCCACTTCCTCATTCCAGCCTGCAGCTCCGACCCCCTCCGCTACTCACTCAGCTGTTCGCTCCAGCACTTCCGCATTCCACTGTCCTGCTGGAAAGGAACCGCCCACACCAGCACCCTTTTCAGGACGACTGGGTGAGTGCAAAGGGTTTCTTCTCCAATGTTATTTGGTTTTCTGTCAAGCACCAAGCTCCTATCCCACCGATCTAAGCAAGATAGCTTTTATTAGTGGATTACTGAGAGACAAGGCTCTTCTCTGGTTGCAGGCAACCCTAACAGAGGAGACCCTGCCTAGTTTTACATATGAGGAGTTTATCAGACAATTTAAGCTGACTTTTTGCCCCAGAGTCAGTGAAGAGGAGATCACCACAGCCCTTCTGAGTCTGAAACAGGGCACCCGATCTGTAGCTGACTTGGCTGTGGATTTCCGCATTTGTGCGAATGCATCCGGCTGGAACGAGATCGCTCTTAAGGGGGCTTTCAAGAATGCTCTGAGCGAGAGGCTGAAGGATGAGTTGGCGGTCCGAGATGAACCTGACACCCTGGATAACCTCATCGCACTCGCTACCAAGGTAGACAACCGCCTGAGAGAACGGTCTAGAATACGGTCCAGACCCAGCCCCGTAGCACCTCAAGGTCAACCTAGGGTGGTCAGCCTTGATTCTAGTTGTTCTCTGCAACCACCTTCACCTCCACCTGT